>CM014278.1:68694059-68721027 GCA_004135705.1 Alloteropsis semialata | reverse complement strand
GCCACTGATTTCATGTCGGTTGGATCCAAGAGATGGGAATGGTCCAAGGGGAGTTCACATGGATAGAAGGGCCCACCTTCCAAACTAAACGTACTCAAATGCACCTATACCACCTGGAACCGCCATGAGGACCCACTAAACAGTCACTCAGCCGAAGATGGGCCCGATCGGTGCCGATAGACGGTCGCCCGACCGAGCCCGGTCGCCCGACCTGGTCCGGAGGCCAAACCGCCTCATCCTTCTGGTACGGGTTCCCACCGCCTCCAGAAGTCCATCTGTACCGCGCATCACTCAAGGCGGTGGATCAAACGTCGGCCGATCTCCCCGAATCACCAGACCTGTGACTGAGTCCGTTCGTCCTCATCTTCCACGTGTCCACTCCCAACCGCCTCTACAAGCTATAAATAGCTGCATACCGGTCATTGAAGAGACACACAAGATTGAGAAGCCACAAGCTCCACTCTAAGGCGAAGCTCTACTCCAGTGTAGTATCTAGAGAATAGGGAGAGAGTGAGTGGTAGTCCGGGGGAAGTGCCGGGACTGTCGGCACTCTTCCCCGACCTTGTACCTCGACGGATGCTTCCTTCTTCTAGTAAGTGTTCGTGATCTCTTATGGTATTAAGTTCTCTTGATTAAGTAAGTTCTCTGCTATAGTTGCTTGCGGGTTCATCGTTCATTAATCATTTACGAATGCTTAGTGAATACTTTGGTCTAGGAACAAGACTAAAGTAGTAATTGATAGCATAGACGTGGTGTCTGGGCTAGAAGTTACCTTTGTTTGCCTCGTAGCCCCACGGATTAGAAAAGGTAGGCGGCAGGTGGTGACAGCCCTGTCCGTCCTTTGTAATCCTCCACGTACGGGTACGGCGTAGAGCTGTTGGCCGGCAATTTCTAGAGGCCTAGGATACCTCGGTGCCCAAAGTAAGTAAACTATAGACGCTGAACTTATTCTTCATCAAGGTCCTTTGCCATAGGAATCCTCTCTGCCCTCGCCATCATTTCTCTTGTTGTCCTTGGACGATCTAGTTAGGAGATTAGTACACACGTTCCCTGTGGATTCGATACCCTGAATACTTCCGGGTGAAAGCTACAACGGTATCCGTGCGCTTGCGGATTTATCTGTGATCGTAAGAAATACCAACACTCCTACCTCTAGGACCCCCACTATTTATGTCTAGGATAACGTGCTTTACAGGACAAAACAGACCTAAACCTATCAGGACTCTATCTTCTGTCTTCGGGCTTTCCTTTCTTGAATAGGCCGCCTTGTCCTGCTCGGAGCCTCTCGTGTGGAGTCGGTGGTCGGTAATCCTCATAGTTGGGTACCCTGGTATTATGGCAACAAACCCTAAATATGACCATCATTTGAGGCCTCTAAAAGTTGTAATTCTAAAGTTCACGATAAGCCTTTACAGTGAGTATCATTTATATGATAATCATTTAAGGTTTCTACAAATAATAAAAAAAATCTAAACAATGACTAAAAATTTTAGCATCATCTCTACACATGCTAAAAATTTTAGCATCATCTCTACATATGGTTCACCTTTACCACAAAATCATAATAAATTGATCCATAATTCTAAAATCTCCTATTCCCATCCATTCCACAAAACACTCAATTACTCAAAACATAGTGGATGAAATAGACCATGCTAACCGTCAAAAGAGAGAGGATGAAGTTGCTAACCTTCTAGCGGACTTGGATTGCAAAATCTCCAGAAGTTATGGAAAAATCAGGCATGACCTCCCCCAACCCGAGCTCAATGGAGGTTGAAAAAATGAGCCATGGCTCGGGCTGGGGGAGGAAGAAGGGGCTATATACGCAGAGCCTCATTGGTACCAGTTGGTGGCACCAACCCGTAGCAATGAGGCACTCAAAGGTACCGGTTGGTGCCACCAACCTGTACCAAAGGCTCTGTGGATCATATGCAACCGGTACCTATGTGGGCCCATTGGTACCGATTGGTACCACCAACCGGTACCTATGAGTGCCCACTTTTTCTAGCCGTTGGACCCGGTACCTGCAAGCATTGGTACAGGGCCCTAAACAACTGGTACCTATGAGGGGTGACCGATAGAGCATTTTCTGGTAGTGCAATGACTGCGTCATCTACGGTAACAAAGACTGCATCGACACCTCATCCTCTGACATATCAAAGACAAAATCTTCCTCTGACATATACAAGACACCTAACGGCATCCTCTGACATATGCAAGGTGCCTCTTGTACGATTTCGCTTTACAACAAGCGCATTGTTTTTGTGCCTTCGGCTATATGCTGCTACGTTGACCACGACTACTCCATTATCGTTGGCAAGAACTCCAGTCAAAAGCGTCCATGTCACCACTATCATGTATGGCACTCCCGCTATGACTGCGAGAGGGAATAGAGGAGAGACAATGGACGACACCAGAAGGGGACGAAGGCACCGCCCTAGGTGTTGGACCATCCGTCAGAAACGCAGTTGAAGATGGTGGTGCAGAGATGACGGTGGAAGCACAAGACTTCAAATCCAGTCGCAATCGTTCGCTTCACTTCTGCTACGACTGAGGGGGAATGTTAGAAGTAGAAGATATATATGATTAGAGATAAAGGTGTCACAAACAAACTCTAGAGATAAAGATAGAGTTCTAGAGATAGAATTAGATTTAAACATAGTACAACTTGTATTGTACTCCAAGTCTCTCCCTCATATGTACTCATATACACCCCCAAGAGTCAATACAATGAACAACGGATTATTAGGGTTTCATTCCTGTTCCAATATTTTCCACAGATTCTTCCACCGGTTGCAATACCATGTATTTGGCTATTCTGTGCATGTCAAAAATACAGGGATGTATAACAAGCAATCTGGGAGATAGAAATGTGGATCCTATTCAAGCAAAGCATATAATAATCATCCAGCAAACAGTCCTTTTAGTAGGGGCACCCCCCTCCTGTTACATCAAAAAAAAACCGGTCGACTTCTACTTCAGCAAGCATGCACATTATATCCTGTATAGTTGGTCTTTCGAGTCGGTTAATGCGAACACAAGCCATGCTTATCTTAGCGCATACTCTTACTTGTTGTTCCAGTAGTCCAAGTAGTCCTGCATCTGGCGATGATGTTTCCAATAATCTCTTCTTCCAGCTTTCTAGTACCTACAAAGCACCAAATACTTAGGATTTGATAGTATATGCAAGGCCACGTTTTGAGCCCAATAATGAAGGTCAGCCAATAGTTTCATAGTACTTCAATTCAAAATAGGATAAATATTGACTTCCATTCCTCCATTTATCTTATAGAGTTCTTATATGCTGCTTAATTTTAGTATTACTGTAAATTATATGTTCCAACTTTACAGCACTTTGGGACTCAAAATACTACATCCATATCATTTTATTTGGCATTGGTTAGTTCAAAAATGAACTAACCAACCTCAAATATAATGGGTTGGAGGGAGTAGTGAATTTGAACTTCTGCAACCAATTGTTGCTTAGCACAACTATTTGATTGACATGCTTCCTATTCTAAATTAGATGTGCTTTTGCAGGAAGAGGCTTTATTTTTGTAGGGTTGTATAAATTGTTCTTACATCTTTAGTCGCTAAATTGCCCGCGTGTCCTGTCAGGATCTCTGCGATTGTAACTCCAAGACTATATATGTCTGTCTTGGGTGACACGACTCCAGCTTGTAGGTACTCCGGTGCCGCATATCTCCTGCATGAAAATCATGGATTCTGAGTTTTAAAGCACACACACACACACACAAAAAGGAATGATCATGCTACCTAAGCATAGAAAAATATTGAAGAGCCAAGCTAGCTTACATTGATTCCTGAATTGTTGTTGTGTTAGCCTCGCCTTCTTTTTCATTTAAGATGATATATACTTGCTAGACCAAAATCTGCAATTTTGGGTATCATGCAATTATCCAGCAGTATGTTGGTAGGTTTGAGATTTAAGTGAACAATATTCTTTCCGTGAAGATAGTGTAAGCCTTCAAAAATTCCCTTGATTATTTTATACCGCTCTGTCCATTCAAGTCCACTAGATGCATCTAGAGACAAGAAAAATGATGGTTGCTTAAGTTGCATTGATTTTCATATGATTATAAATAGGACTTTTTGTATCATTATTAGCTGAACAATAAAAAATAAAATAGCTTATTGTAAGGGAATGGAGCGCTAGTTCTACGTCTATGTAGGTAACACCAATTTCATCTTGTCATACGAGAAACATATCGATCAAGGCTCCCGTTGCTTATAAATGCGAAGCAGAGCAGTTTTTCCCGCAAGTCAGCCATGATGATTTCTCCCTGATGCTCCACCGCCTCTTGTTGTGTATAACTACAGTAGCCCAGAAACCGTACTATATTTTGGTGCCGAACAAACATCATGCTTTTAATTTCATTATTAAACCTCTGATCATCTAAATCCCTGGTCATGGATAGCCTCTTCACAGCAAGGCTCCGCTGTCGCAGGATAGCCTGTTTAAATCCACCTGGTACTTGTTAGCATGGTAATTGTGAAGTTCAAAGTTGTTGACTAGCTAGAAAGACTCAAAAGAAAGGCGCAGAAAAAATATTACCTTGTACGTGACTCCGGACGATCCCTCACCAATTTGTTGCTCACAAGAAAAATTTCCTGTGATTAACTGTAAAAGTTGATATGACACGTTACCCGGCTTCTTGTTGCTTCCCTCGAGTAAGCATTCCGGGACCTTAAGTTCCAAATATAATGTATCCTCGCTGTCAAGCATTGTATAATTCAGAATTAGAGTTGTTTGGGAGACCACCTTTAGATAGGTTATGTGGATACGCGCACCACTTGGTGGTGTTTGTTGTGTGCATAGTGCAGAGTGTGCGAGGAACGCCAACAGATTGGATGCGTCTGCTTAGATTTGAACATCAATAGAAAGAGAGACTGAAGACATGGACGGGCATGTTTAGTAAAGCTTCTATGAGAAGTGATTCTGTGGCTCATAAATTCCAAAAATCAGGATAGAGAAGCTAATTTTTTGAGCTCGGAGGCTCTTAATTCATTACGTAGAATCACTTTATAGAATCAGCAGAGAATTACTTCTCTCTTAAAATCTGTTTGGCAGAGCTCCTGCTAGATTCATCAGAGAATCAGCTCTAGAAGCTCCACCAAACAGGACATTAGTCACTTGATTTTTTTCTTTCATCTCAATAAGCTCTAACGGCCGTGGCTGCCGAAGATTATGATGGTAATATTATTCCCAAATATTTCAAATTGAATTCTGATGTTATTTTCTATTTCATCATTTTTGGGATGCCTTTTCTGAATGCAAGCTCATTTCAAATTGTACCTTTTTAATAATTTGTACTCATTTGTTGTAACTAGCAAGTATTCTTTCAGTTCAAAATCACATAGTTCACTCGGATAAAAAAAAAACGAGAAACCTGAATTTGTATACCTGGAATGTTCCTGAAAACTCACTGCAGGCAGAGCCAGAAATCTTTGCACAACCTGCAAATGAGAACACAAACGATATATAGTGACCCTAAAGCAAAATATTAATGCCATTTTAGATTGACGTAATAGGAATGAAAAAGGAAATGAATATATTATACAACTCCTACAGGTACAGTGATTGTACTATTTGCATATATTTATTATTTTTGAACGGATTAGCTGTCAACTGTCATCCATCCCCACTTTGTACATACTACTATGGCTCGAACAATGTAAGACAGCAAGAGCTTAGGACACGGAATATTCTTGTGTCACTAAGAACTCGTATGAGATGTCTTCAATCTCGACACCAGTGAAGAGTTTAGTGGAGTGATGGTCCCACTTCTCGTGGTGGTCTTCTTTCTTTTTTGCCAGGATGAATAGCCATCATTACCTTGTCCCTTCGATCCCTACAGATGATGCACTCTGCTGTAGCTGGGAGTCGCTCTACTACAACAAAGGGGAGAGCCTCCTTTGAGAATACAAGCTCCTCAAGGAAGGGCTAAGGCTTGAGGATGGGATGAGTTGGAGCAAGATGAGCATGCTATAAACATGTTTCATGTGTTTAAGTTGCCAAGAGATGAAGAGAACAAGAGTGTTCTTGGAAAAGAGTCACACCCTAATAAGCTCCGTTCTCTTCTGAGAAGAGGAGCTTATATTTGTTGAGTCTATGATGATTTCCTGTTTAGGTACATATCGCATGGGCATACCAAGTGTGCTAAGACACTGCAGTGAAGGGCCCACGTATATTGGAGCAAAAACGGCAAAGCACAGGCACACTGAACTAGGTGGCAAAGAACTTGCATATATATTTCCAATAAAGGTTATGTAAAGTAAATATTGTACATTGCAGTATATGGAAAAGACAACCATTGATAAATCCAGCTGAAACATTCATTTCAAAGGCAAACATGATAACTTGTTTGGCTTGCATATGCATGATCATACCTGATTTAATGAAGACCTTTGGTCATTTCTCGGCTCATTGATTATTGGCTTGTATGTCTGGCTTGTACGATCCTTTTGAATTATTGATTCCGTCTTATTTAGCTCATCAATTATCTCAGCCGTAGTCGGTCTAGTATGTGGGTCTTTGTTGACACAAGTTTGTGCTATTTCAATACATTTCTTCATTTGTGGGTCGCCTACGTCTATTTTCTGATGCCACTGCCAAGAGAAAGAAAAGAGTAAGAAGAAGGTGAAGTTCAGCTAGCCCCCCTTGCTTGGGCCATGGATCCACCACTTCCTAGAAGGTGTTTGTTTTCCACCTAGATTACATAAGACAAGGGTACTATAGTAAAAAAGCCATCATGGACCACCCAAATAATCTCAAATAAGCTGCACATGAGTAGCTTATTTCAGATTATTTGGTGGTCCATAGTGACCTTTTACCATAATATTCTTGATCCATAAGTTATATTATATAATCTAGGTGGTAAACAAACAGGGCTAACTTGGCTTTACTTGCAGCTGTTTACTTAAGCACAAGTGCACAACACATAAATACCTGATCTAGAGCAATTCCTGCGTAGTATTCTTTTATATGTTTTCTTTTTTGAGTGTCAATGTATACCTTCCCATATGTGTGTATATGTATTGAAAACTTTCCGACTCCACATTTCAACTTCGTTTCAATGGAATGGAGTGTTCCAATAGGCTGGTAAATCGGGCTGGTAAAATTTAATGTCAAAAAAGTAAAAATAAGATTGGTGAATCATACTTACATTTTCAATACTGCATTCATTATTACACTCGGTCAATAAGTTTTTCATTATAACACCCAAACTGTATATATCCGACTTGAATGATATTTGTGTCTATGAATTCTGGTGCTATGTATCCCCTGCAGGCAAACTCATCAAGGCTAAAGAACTCAGATTGATTTTTAAGAAAGTCTCAAAGATATTGAACTTACAGTGTACCAAAAACATTCTTAGTGACCATCGTGGACTGTTCTTCGATGCACCTTGACAAACCAAAATCAGTTATTTTTGGTTCCATGTTGGCACCCAGCAGCACATTTGCAGGTTTGAGATCTAGATGATTAATGCGTTCTTGATGAATATAGTGCAAACCCTGACAAATTCCCTTAATTATTTGATAGCACACACTCCATTCGTAACCATGAGTTTTCTCTGTAGAAGTGAGCGCCAAAACAATTAGTGCTTTCATTTTAAATACTCAAAAAAGAAAAGATATTTAGGTGATGGAATCATCGGTGTTCATAATTTTTGGGTACTAGCCACTGCAAGTAATTTAAACATTTCCTACAATATAAGGTATATACGCGTTTTAAGTAATCGGTAGCTGATATTACGAGGTAACTGTCAGTACGGATGTGGAGGTGCTTTGTAGGAAACTTCATACCTTCAAGATAATGGTGAAGGTTTCCATTAGGTACATACTCAAAGCAGAGTAACCTTTGCTGCACCTCTACAATCCTAAGTTTTCTTTCTATTTCCATGACTTCACCTTGTGAATCTGCACAATAGCCTAGAAATCTTGCAATATTTCTGTGTTTTACCTTCTTTAGACAGGTGATTTCATCCAAAAATTGCTTATCAGAAAAGTCCTTCGATGTGGAAAGTTTCTTCACAGCAACCATCCCGTTCCGAAAACCTCCCTGTGTAACATGCCGCTTAGCATTGACATGAAAATTATCCTCAAATTGGGAAAAATGTAGACTAACTTTTTGTGTGACAATAAAGAAGGAATCTTACAAGGTAAACCACACCAAACCCACCATCACCTATCACTTGGGCGAAATTCTTTGTAATATATTTAATAGCTGCATAGGATATCTTAATCGGCTCCGCCCTTGTATCAGTAAGTACGTGCTCCAGGTTTTCAATTTCACTTGTTTGGTCACCCATACCTGCAAGCCACAAAATGTTCCTGGATAAGGTGAGAACAAACAGCTCTAAACAGCTCTAATAAAAGACTTTGAGAAGAATATAATGTGAAATATATTGTTTCTATTGAAGAATACTGTATAAATTTTTGAGAAGAAAAAGCTATATTAAACAACGTTTGACCAATTTATATGATTGTATTTTTGAGAATACTGTAGCAATTTTAAATTAATTTTTAGATGTGAATTTAAGGAAGTTTTACCAATTTTGTTTTGAAGTGGCCACATAGAATTAACTGAGATGAATGAAAAACTGCTTGTTGTGTACGTTTCTCTTTAATCCGTAGGGGAACAAGAATTAGTATTTGATCTCTAGAAAATTCAGTACCAGAATCATTCTTAAGTGATCCCAAAGTTTTCATGAAGGGGCAACAGTAGAAAAAAGAGTGACGAAAAAAAAGGATTCGGAAGAACAAGAAGCAAGTGTCCACACAGCAGATCGATGAATAGATTGAAATGGCGGACACACATAACATCACTAACCTTGAACATCTGCAAGCAAGCCTGATAGCTTGCCCGCAGCGCAACCTAGTAGAAGACAGAGCAATCGAACAGGGGGTATAATCGTGAGGAGACTGACACCATGGTACAGTTCGGGATCCAACACACTCCTTATGTATTGGTGACCACAGGTGTAAATCCCTAATCCTATATCCAGGCGCGTTGTGAAAAACAAACAATCAGAACTTGACCTAGAAGGCTTTCACAAATCGGGAGGCAAGTCAAACTCAAGGTGCTGGCTAGTTCCGATAACATAGCAATCACAAAACCAAAATCTTAAACTACTCCTAGTTATGTGAGTTTCTCCTAGTGTCTTACCATTTAAAATTTAGTAAATCCCCATATGCTATGACTAGTGGTAGTGTTTTACTACTACTTAGAAATACTAAGAGAATTCCAACATTTTGGTAGTGTCAGGATTCAGGAGGCAAAGCCTTCTATTGTGACTGAAGTGGCCTTGAGCTCTGTAAAGTCAACAGTTATATAGAATCGAGTGAGATAAATAACTGACAAACATCCTTTGGTGGAACTAGAGTATTTCACCGCTAAACAAATCAAACAATGTGAAAAACGGCAGGGTGTGATGAATAAGCTCTAGATGGTGGATTAAACATCACTAACCTGGAAGACCCTGAAGGATGCCTGGTAGCTTGGTCGCAGCGCAACCTGGTAGAGGACAGGGCCAAGAAGAGACTGTAACGAAAATGGCCCTTGTGCCATTTATATTGTGATTTTGGTGATTGAATGACAACATAGTCTTTGGGACTAAAATGTTTGTTGAGTAATTTACATAGGAAATTACGTCCCAAGAATGATTCCAAAGCATAGCAAAAAACCAGAGATAGTCTTATTTTGAAGTATTTATGACATGGTATTGGCATATGAAATCATGGAAAGGGCTTGAGTTGATTGAATTGGAACAGCCCGCAGAGTTTGTACATGGCGTATGAAACGCCGAGGCACGGCGTACAATCAAGAAGCATACGGCGTGAGGAGAAGAATCAAACAGAAAAGGAATATTCCACACGGCGTATGATCCGGCGGTGACGGCGTACAAGTTGGAAGCATACGGCGTTCAAAAGATCCTGAAGAAAGGCCACGGCGTATGATCCGGTGTTACTGTGCTGATACAGGGCGGATCATACGGCGTTCAAGGGTTGATCAAGCTCAAGATTGGATCCGCAGGATTCTACACAGCGTACTATACGCCGACCCCGGCGGAGTAACGACGTACAAGTTACTCAGTGGCGATGTCAAGTGAAGATTGGAGGAGAAGGCACCGCGTATGATCCGCCGGCCACGGCGTACATATTCAGAAGTATACGGCGTGTGCAAAGAGCCGTTGGAAAAGGTATTCGACCGTTGGAAAAGGCACACGGCGTATTATACGCCGATGGGGAAAAAGCACACGGCAGAACATACGGCGTTCACGTTTTTTGTGCAGCTTTTGGGTAACGGCTAGTTGAGCCCCTTGGGCTATAAATACCCACCCCATTCGGCCATTTGGAGTTGCTGGAGTCCAGAGAAGTTCATCTACAACCACAAGACATCCAAGCCACCATTTGTGCTACATAGATCATCCTAAGTGAGTAAGAGAGCTAGGATAGCCCTAGTGAGTGAGTTGCAAGGTATTGTGCCTTGTGCTTTAGTTCTAGAGTGAACCAACACTTGTAATCTCGGTGTGCCGGCCTCTTGGAGTCTTAGTGACTCGCCGACAAGTCTTCGACCCTCCGGCTTTGTGTGGAGAGGCGACGACGGCTTTGTGCGGGGGAAGAGGAGACCCCTTCCTTGGTGGAGAAGCTCCGTAGTGGAGGCGGCGTCAAGATCTCCGGAAGAGTAGGTTGATGAGAGCAAGGTCTTGGTGACTTGCTTATCATCCCTCTTGTGGAGCCTTTGTGGCGAGCTCAAGGCCTTGACCGGGAAGAAGACTTGGCGACCGGGAGCATATCCTTTGTGGAGCTCCAACGTGGAGTAGGCGTAAGCCGAACCACGGGATAAATCTTTGTGTCAAGTTTGCATCCTTCTAACCCTTTAAGCTTCCGCATTTCATACTTGCAATTGTGTGCCTTTACCTTTCTAGAGTAGTATCTTGATAGGATTGGTTCTAGGTTGCAAAACTCTTTGGGTGGGTGCAAACTCTAGAAGAAAACCTTAGTTGCACATCTAGATATCTTGTCTTAGTTTCATATTGTGCAATTAGAAGGCATGTGATAGGTTAGGTTTTTAGAAAGCCTAATTCACCCCCTCCCCCTCTTAGGCTATCACGAGCATCGATTTCTTTCAAGTGGTATCAAAGCCGGGACTCACATCTTTCACAAGAAACGCCCATTCAATTGGCAATTTGTGAAACCGGCTCATTTGAATCGGTTAGGCTTCACCGTCTAGTGAGTTAGCTCGTTGGGGAGAGGATGGATCTTTTAGGATCACATCCACATTTCGATGGCACGGGGTTTCAAAGATAGAAAGTGCTCATGGAAGCTTTCCTTCAAGCAAAGGGGCTTGACGTTTGGCGTGTGACTAGTGAGGGCAAGAAAAGTGAATCCAAAGGAGAAATGCAACATGATTCTACTGCTAGGAGTATTTTATTGTCCTCTCTTAGTAATGATATTTTCAATCGTATATTCACATGCAAGAGTGCTCATGAGTTGTGGAAGGCTATTCTTGAGAACCATGAGGGCACAAAGGATGTGGCAAATGAAAGATATCATGTTCTCAAGGATAAGCTCAATAACTTCAAGCAACTTGAGCATGAGAATGCCGAACAAATGTACTCACGCCTAACCATGCTTGTGAATGAGATGAATTCTTTAGGTGTCAACAACATCGACGACATGGGCATCATTCGGTTGATACTCCATAGCCTTCGCAAGCCGGACTATGATTTGATGATCGCCATCCTCTATGAGAAAGACCTCACAAAGAGCACACCAAATCAAGTCCTCAATAATATGATGGCTTTTGAGCTTCGCGATGGCATCAAGCCAAAGTCAAGATCTTCTTCACCTACTCCAAGCATTGCTCTTGCGAGCAACCAAGAGAAGAAGAAGAGCAAGAAGAAGGAGGAGAGCTCAAGTGAAGAAGAAGAAGAAGAAGAAGAAGAAGCCTCCTCAAGTGATAGTAATGGTGAAGAGATGTCCCCCGAGCTCCAAAGACAAGTCAAGAAGTTGATCAAGAGCATGGAGAAGATCAACTCGATGGGGTACATGGTCCACATCAAGGATGGGAAGCATCATCAACACTTGATGATCAAGAAGATCAAATATGAGAAGAAGAGGAAGGAGAAGAAGGAGAAGGAGCCCAAGCCTAAAGCCTTCACCACATTCGGAGAATGGGTGAGTGATGACACACTCAACAACAAGAGCTCCTCTCCCTCATCACACTTATGCCTCATGGCCAAAGGTATGGAAAGCGATGTAAGTGATGACTCCGAATCCGATTCCGATGATGAATCCCCCGCTAAGCTTCTCACCTTGATTCATCAACAACAAAAAGGCCTTAAGAAATTGACCAAAGATAATAAGGCTCTCAATGATCTTAATGCACTCCTTGCTTCAAATTTTGATAATTTATTAGGCAAATACCAATTGCTTAGCAAGGAGCTTGAAGAACTCAAAATTGAGAGCCTTAACAATCAATCTAAGGACTCTTTGTTAAACTTAGAGCAATCTATTTCTTGTAATATTTCTATCTCCAAGGTTGATGCCTCTACTTCTTGCATTGATTTAATTGATGAATCTTGCTCACCCCCTTGCAATGATAAATGCTTTGAGAAAATTGTTGTAGAGACTCTAGATGATCTCATTGCCAAGGAGAATGAAGAGCTCAAGCAAGAATTGGAGAGACTTAGACAAAGCTTGGTAAACTTGAAGGGCAAGAGCATTGGGAGCAATGTCCAACCTTCTCAAGATAACCGTGATGACATGATGAACAAGCTTGAGAAGGGTGAAAACGTGACTTGCTTCAAGTGCTACAAGGAAGGCCACAAGTTCTATCAATGCCCACATGTCAAGGGGACGCCCAAGAGTGAGAAGAAGAAGGCCAAAATCACCATCAAGAGCTCCCTCATCTACACCAAGCCCAACCGCAAGAACAAGGTAAAAGCCAACACCTATGTTCTTAAAATGAATGCTAATGGCAAGGTTGTTGCTAGTACGGTTGGGAAGCCCAAGATGAAGGAATGGGGATGGAACCGACCCATTTGGGTGCCCAAGGAAGTCATCACCAATATGAAGGGGCCCCAAAAGGTTTGGGTTTCAAAGGATACTTGAAGCCCAAGATTGGCTTCGGGGGATTTGGAGGCTTGGCTCACAAGAAGAGGAGAAAGACCAAATAAAGTAGCCAAGCTTGCAAGATTGGACTTCATTTGCCCAAATCCCCCACACTAAGGTAAATAAGGTATTGGTAATTCCATGCAAATTCTTTGCCTATTTACCTTGCTAGTTTTTGCATGTGCTACCTTTCTATATCCCTTGCATTCATGTGGTATCTATTGCAAATTCTAGTGTTACTATCATATGGTAAGTTGCTTGTGCCATGCACTCTAACTCATGAGCAACTTACATGGTTTGCAAAGTTTGTGTAGGTTCCCTACACTTAGTTACTTTCATGGTACATGAGCTTCACAAGGTATGATTTTGGTACCATGACCACAAGCTATAAGCTTATCTTCCTATTTGTTGTTCAAAACAATGTGCATACACTTGATAGTGATTCAAACACTAAATGCACACATTTAGGGGGAGCTTAGCTTACGGATTGTGATTTTGGAGACTAACTTGTTTATCATGCTTATTCTTATTCAAACACTAAATGCACACACTAGAAGAAAACCTTAGTTGCACATCTAGATATCTTGTCTTAGTTTCATATTGTGCAATTAGAAGGCATGTGGTAGGTTAGGTTTTTAGAAAGCCTAATTCACCCCCTCCCCCTCTTAGGCTATCACGAGCATCGATTCCTTTCAGAGACCTTCTCTACCTCTATATGTGCGTGTGAACTAACATATACTAGGTGATTCCCCGCACGTTGCTGCCGGATTTGAGTGAATTTTTCGATAAACTATGAACCTAAATTGTTTAATTGCATGAAGAAAAAATTGATGGGAGATGACATGGATAGCTTGCGTGAATAGAGAAATAGAATCAGTGACCCTTAGTGGGAGATGATGTGGATAGCTTGCATGAAGAAAGAATTGATAGGAGATGATGTGGATAGCTTGTAAGAAGAGAGAAATAGAGTTAATGATCCTTAGTGGGGATATAGATATAGATACAAAAACCCAACAAACTAGGTCGAAGATTCATTGACTCTGCTCAGATCTAGATGTCTTAATTTTTGGCACAAATATTTGGATTACTATTGTTTAAACGCCGCGATCTCGATGCGTGCTCTAATTGTTTTATGCAATTCGTGTTGCACAAAGGCCAAATTACACATGGGAGTCCACACATCGATCATGGATGCCAGGGATGACGGCAAATTAATCAAAAATAAATTGACTTGACTGCCGACTTACACGGTTTTTGAAACCAGAGACGAGCCTCGCACGGTTTTTGAAACGTTTCCTATGTTTAATCCCATCTCTTATTCTGTTTTCTTTCATGTCCACTGAGTGAAATCGAGTGCCCTTTCATGAATTTTCCTATAAATAAAGATAAATGTGGCCTTGGAAATGGCGCATCAAGCAAGATTTCTTTTAGGCATTATCTTTTTGTGTACACATCAGAAAAAAAAAAAACTGGCGACGTGGCCTTCATTAACTGAAGAGAGAGAGAGTCGTGCCGTCGCCTTGTTCGTCTACGACGCGGGCGAGTGCTCGGCGAATCGACGACTTCTCCCTCGCGTTGTACGAGCAGCGGCGTCTCTTCGAAGGCTCGCTGGATCCGCTACGCTTCTGAGCTTTTGCGGCGAGTTTTAGTTTGGCGGCAGAGCAGCGCATGCATCATCTTGTCCCCAAATCGAGCTCCATGAAGAAGGCTTTGCAGATGGATCGCCCCCATCCAAATCGAGCTCCATGAAGGCGGCGGCGGCGGCGACGGCGCAGATGAGGCATGAGGAGAAGCTGGCGACGGCGGCTGCACGGGACTTGCTGAAGGCGGCGGCAATGGGGAGCGGAGGGGAAGGGAGATGCGGCGTCCTAGTGCGTCGCCATGTGCGGCACTGCTGCTGTTTCCTGCGCCGTCGTGGAGCTCGTCGTGCTCGTCGCGGTGCGCGTGCCCGCCGCGCCGCGCAAACCAAGAAGGAGGAGGTGGACGAGCTCCTCGCCGCCTTCAGCAAGTCTCGCACAGCCATGGACTTCTGCTACTGGCCATGGACTTCAGCACACCGCGGCCAAGAACAAGAATGGGGACGACATGGACTTCTGCTACTGCCGCCGGGGGCCGCGGCCAGGCACGCGCACGACGAGCTCACCGATATCAAGAACGAGATTTCGGCCAGCTTCCAGGGTGCCGGCTTCTGGCGGAGCCCATCGCAGCACAAGGAAAGGAGGTGTCCGTCCAACCAATCCTCAATCTCCATCATCCCCATAGGAAAAAGAACAATCCCTATGATTAATCAATCGGCTGCGCCGACTCGTGTTTTTTTTTCGAATTTTTGTTCAATGGGAGGAGAAAGAAATCGTGCAATCTTTAGGGAAGGGAATTAACAGCCTTCTTCGTCTATGTGTGTTGTGTGCTCATGTTCATCTTTCTGAATTCTGATTCCGATCCCAGGTTGAACCATTATTGGATACTTCAGTTTTTCTGACGTTTAATTTAGTGTACATATATGTACACACGATCAATCTGTATATAAAACCAAAACAAAAGTGTAAAAAAGAGAAACAGGATGAGTGAAAAAAGGAAGTTTCTGATCCTTGAATTCGTTTTATTCAGTTCATCTTGCTGTTACGGTTGGATACTATGGATGTTTGCATCACTACATTGTTGCAAAGGAGACATGAATGTGTTGCTGTCTTGTTGATTCTCAGCCTGTACAGGTGCGCGAGCTGTTGACCGATCAAATTTGCTTAGTATTTGTATATGGCATCATTATGGACGAAGAGAATTAGAATTGAGATTTTTGTAGGAATGATGTATCTCTAGACCTTATTGATATAATGTATGATTTATGCATCAAAATGGCTACAAAGATCCATTTTATACTTGATCATCATGATTTATGTGCTCATGGATGAATTAAATAGTTTGCAGACAGCTAAAAAAACGGCTCATTATACAAGCTGTCTTTTTAGCTGTCTGTGTATGACATGTCAAGTTAAATAGACAGCAGCTGTCTAAACAGTTGTACATGACTTTAGCACATGTTTGCCTTGGCGCATTCGCCTTGATGGTCCTCACCTGCCGGGAAGACGGCGCCGGTGCGCGGCTGAGATGCCCTTTGCAAAATTTTGCAAAAGGGAATCTTTTTTGCATGGAGTACTAAATGAAGTCTATTTGCAAAACCCAGCCACGGATGAGCGTAACTTTCCGAGACGAATCTAATGAGCCTAATTAATCCATGATTTGCTACAGTGATGCTACAGTACCATCTTCTAATCATCCTCTAATCATGCGGTCAAAGGCCTCATTAGATTCTTCTCGGAAATTTACTAGAGGTTGTGGAGGTAGTTTTGTAAACTGACATTATTTAATACCCCTAATTAGTGGTCAAAGATGCATTTATTACCCTGAAAAATTTTTCAGGAGCCATCTAAACACGGCCACCTCGGCCTGGCCTGCGACAGCACGTCGGCGAACTGCTACTATCCCAGGAAGCACAGACATGACTTTCCATGTGGACGGCGAAGTATTTTGCACTATAATATACAGAATCATCCTCGCCACGCGGTCGCTCTACGGGTCGGCGACCACAGAGACAGGCATCATCCATCCGTATGAACAGAGGACAGCAGAAACAAGGCTACTGTAAAAATGTCAAGAAATCATCATCATCCCCAAAATTCAAGTTTGCAAATTGAACCCATGACTATGAGGGACCATCTCTGTCCTCTGCTGAAATCGTGTGAGCAGGTTGCAGGTCTGCTACCAACCAGGTACATGATAAAGACAACTTTGTAGATCGTTGTGCCAGAGTTCATAATCCATCCATGGCCGTGTTCACATGGAGGTTGAAAAATTTTTGCAAAAAAGAATCTTTTTTGCATGGAGTACTAAATGAAGTCTATTTGCAAAACTTCTTCACGGATGAGCGTAACTTTTCGGGACGAATCTAATGAGCCTAATTAATCCATGATTTGCTACAGTAATGATCCTATAATCGTGCGGTCAAAGGCCTCATTAGATTCGTCTCGCGAATTTACCAGGGGGTTGTGGAGGTAGTTTTGTAAACTGACTTTATTTAATACTCCTAATTGGTGGTCAAAAGAGGGTGAAAAAAATTTCATCCTCCATCTAAACACGGCCAATGCAAAGACACTCTGCTCGTGTGAACAGAGGATGGTGCAAGCAAGGCTGCTCCAAAATGTTAGACATCACCATCTATAGGCTTCAGGGTTGAAAACTGAACCTATGAGTGACCATTTCCGTTCTCAAATCGTATCATCAGCAGATTGCAGGTTTGGTAAACAGAAACATTCATAATCCCAGCATCATTGTATTAGGCACTTTGCTCATGGACAGAGGGCGACGGAAATACAAGACAGACCAAATGACCGTATGCAAATTCTTATAAGCTCTGGCGCAGCTCCAAAACCTTAGAAGCATTTTAAAACTCAGAGACCAATTTGCAGTTTTGGAATCTGCCCTTTCCAGCCTGTTCGCTTGGCTTATCAGCCACCAGCCAGCAGTACTTCAGTCTCACAACAAATCAGCACCAGCCACCAGCCACCAGCCAGCCAACAGTACTTCAGTCTCACAACAAATCAGCACCAGCCACCGGCCACCAGCCAACAAATCAGCACCAGCCACCAGCCACCAGCCAAAATGCAATATCTGATATCACGTAAATCTTAAACGAGGCCACAATCAGCTACGCCTCCGTCGGTTGCATTGCAGTGCACCTGAAAGTTACAGGGTTCTTTTTTTTACATTAAGGATAAAAGATCCGGCTACAAGCAAAGCATATAATAATCATCCGGGCACTAGTATTGGTCTTTAACAGGTACTGCTCCTTCTGTCTCTGTTTCAACAAGCATCTCCATTATATGTTGTATATCTGGTCTCCTTTTTGGGTCACGGTCCATGCAGGCTCTGCTTATCTCAGCGCATGCTCTTACTTGTTCCAGTAGAACAGTATCGCGTGATGATGTTTCCAATCTCTTCTTCCAGCTTTCAAGTACCTACGAAGCAGCGATACTTAAGATTTGAGTCGAGTACTACATATTGTCGCTGAAAATGAAAGCAAGTAGATAGTTTCACGCTTTAATTAAAATAGAAGAAATATTTGCCTCGTTTTCCTCCATTCGTATTATAGATTGTCATATGCTTCTTAGTTTTCTGTTTTTCCTATTTGCCTTTATTTAGTGTAACCCTATCTCTGTAAACACGATGTTCCAATTTTTAATTCAGATTGGAACTCAAAATGAAAGGTAAAGAATTTAACTTTTTGCAACCAATTTTTGGCCTGCGCTGCTGGAATTGGTTTCTATCTTGCCAGGACCCAGGATCGCATAAATTATTCTTACCATTTCGAAAGCAAAATCTTCCCTCTCACCTATCAGTATCTCTGCAATTATAACCCCAAGGCTATATATGTCTGACTCGAATGATACAACTCCTGTGTCCATGAATTCCGGTGCCAAATGTTGGCTGCATGAAAGTCATATGTTCAGATTGATCAATGCAAGAAAGAAATGCTAGTAAATTTGTACCTACTCCCTCCATCCCACAAAGACTGTTCATTTACTAATTGGGCACGAGAATTAAGAAAAAGTGAAAATGTAGAGAGTGCACTCAAAACGGGAAGGGGTGGAGGAGGAGAGAGATAGAGAAAGAGTTATATTAGAAAGCGAGATGAACACTTATTTTGGTACATATTTTGACTTGTACATGGACGCTTATTTTGGGACGTAGAGAGTAATAATGAATGGCGATTACCATGGCGCGCTCGCCTGCGGCGGCCCCGGCGTGCCCCGCCCGGCTCACTCACCTACGGAGGCCCTGGCCGGCGCGCGCGGCGGCAGCAGCCCCGGCCAGCGCCCCGCCGCCCCCTGGTCCTGAGAGATGAGGGAGAGAGAGAGGAGGAGGAGAGAGGGGCAAAGAGATAAGGCACCTAGGGAAGGGGAGAGGCACAGGATAGAAGAGAGAACGACTCTTTAACACTTAGAAAAGAAAGGTGCGAGGCAAAGGCACTTTTTAGTCCCGGTGGATGGCTTCAATGCGGACTAAAGGTGTCCTATTAGTCCGGGGTAGAGCCCAGATCCTCTCACCGTCGAAGTCGCGCCCACGCCTTTTATTCACCGGTTCTTGAACCTGAGGAGGAGGAGGAGGAGGTGCTAGGGTGGCCATGGCGACTACCTCGGGTTCTTGGCGCGAACCAGCCGGATGCTAGGGATTCCCGGCCTTTTCTTGGCTCCTTGCATCCACGGTGCAGGCGATTCTCAATTGTCAAGCGGCGATTCTCGATTGTCATGTTGAACAACGCCAGCAGCGTGAAGCAAGGGCCTCTGCCACCGCTCGCGGGCGTTCCCAAGGAGAAGGTGGTCATCTCAATGGGTTTGCCCAGTTCACGGCCTCAAGACCCGCGAGGAGGAGCGTCGCTCCGTGGGGAGGACCGTCGTGCCGTGGGACGGCATCGGGGGAGGATGAAAAGACCGTGCGGAGGGGAGAGGATATGGGGGAAGAGGAATAGAACGCGAACCGGTACGCACATAACGAGTGACGGTGGGTAATTTTGAGCAAAACTTCCTCCCATAGCCAGTAAAAGCAGGGGTGGAGGGTGCTGTGAAATCTTAACTAGACAAAAACTACTTTTGTGAGAGAAGGTAGGCTACAGCTGAGACCTTTGGTTGGCTTTTGACTTTTTGAAAAGCAAAAGCAGGTTGGAAAGCCCAACTAAAGGGCCCGAAAAGTTCAACGACTTTTAGACCCGGGTGGTGGCTCCACCCCGGACTAATAAGACACCTTTAGTCCGGGTTGAAGCCATCCACCGGGACTAATATCCCTCTCGTCACGGTAGCTGTTGGAACCGGGACTAATGAGTCTTTTAGTCCCGGGTCCAAATCGGCCGGGACTAAATGTCCCAAACCGAAAGTGTTTTGTGTAGTAGTGTAGACTCTACGTATTTGATAATGATGGCTTGCATGCATACTGTACATTTTGTTTGCAAACTAGCCCGGGAGAGATCTTGATTAATGACAGCATGTAGGCATGCACGTGACCTGAAGATCCTGGTTAACCATTTTTTTATTTTTTAATTGATGGTTTTCCATTGTAGTCAGCGGTCCAGATCTAATTCACATCTTATCTCCTAGGAACGAAGACTAAACCTATGTGTGATTATTTTTACCTCTCCAATCGTAGGAACATATTGATAGTTGTATGTTTGTAAGAACCTCAAACACAATGTAGTTGGCACTCTATTCGTGGAGAAAGGGTGGTAGAGCAAGAAGACCGATAAAATGATGCTATGCAAAATCTAATATGATGTGGCGTAGATTGGAGATGTTAGAGAGAAATAACTAGCTAAAACTTTTCAAAACTCACAGACCAATTTACAGTACTGACATTTTATTTGTTGAAAAATAAACAGTACGGGAATTTCATCTTTCCAGTTACTGTTACAAAGTGAATTTAAGGGAAATGTACCTTTTTGATATCTTGAAACGATAAATGAGGCCATAGTCTAGCAATGCCTCTGTCAGTTGTAGCGCCACATTTTTGTCCACAAGATAGGAATTGTGATCCTACTGAAACCAAAGCATAATAATCAACTGGCCACTAGACCTGGACCTTAACGGCTACTTCTCCTTGTCTCTGTTTCGGCAAGCATCGCCATTATACGCTGCATATCTGGCCTCTTTTCCGGGTCAGGGTCTCTGCAAGCCTTGCTTATCTCAGCGCATATTCTTACTTGTTCCGGTGGTACTGCTTCTGGAGATGATGTTTCCAATCTCTTCTTCCAGCTTTCAAGTACCTACGAAGCAGCAAAACAATACTTAGGATTTGTGACGAGTATAAGCCACATATTGACACTGAAAATGAAAGCAATCTGCTAGTTTGGCGCTTCCATTCAAAATAGGAGAACTATTATCATTCATCCATTTGTCTTACAGAATTTGTTGTATGCTTTTTAGTTTTCTGTTTGTCCTATTATTGTCTTCCACGTATTGCCTCCCCCGTAGCATACGTGGGAGGGCCCTTTGGTACCGGTTGGTAACACGGATGGCTCTCATTGGTACCGCTGGACCCGGTACCAAAGGCCGACCCCTTTAGTCACGGATGCTTGTCACCCGGTACCGATGACGCTCTCTCCAGTAGTGTATTGTCTTTTAGGGCAACAGCAATGCTTCTTCGTGAAGTGGTAAATAGCGTGGGGTCCAGGAGAAGCAGTAAGTAGTTATCTAAAATTCCACAATGCTTATGTACAGGCTCAAAGATAAGGTGGGTCCCTTGAGTTAAAATAAAAATCCTTTCCCATTGTCCCCCGAGTCTTCTTGGGAGAGAGAGCGGAAGTGGAGCAACTGCCATGCTATTTTTTAATCTGAGTGAACAGTTTACTACCCGGCTATATGCTTGTTACCCGGTATTTGCTCCATCCGACACCCACAGTGCTTGCTACCTGGTAAGAGTGTAACATTAATTGCTTACTACCCGGTTTCCTTCCACATTGCGGGTGCCCTTATCAGTGTAGCGCTCTCTCTGTAAACACTATGTTCCAATTTTACAGCACCTTGGCATTCAAAATGAAAGGTAGAGAATTTCACTTTTGGCAACCAATTTATTGCCTGCACTGCTGGAATTGGTTTCTGTCTTGCCAGGATCGCATAAATTGTTCTTACCATTTCGGTAGCAAAATCTTTCGTTTCACCTGTCAGTATCTCTGCAATTATAACCCCAAGGCTATATATGTCAAACTTGAATGAGGCAGCTCCTCTTTCCATGGATTCCGGTGCCATATGTCCGCTGCATGGAAGTCATATGTTCTGATTGATTAATGCGGTCAAGAAATGCTAGTAAATTTGTACCTAAACTAATAGAGAAGGAGACATGATGAGGTCAAGATTAGCTTACAATGACCCAAAAACCTGGGTCCGGTCCTCCTCAATGTCCCAAGATTTGCAGAAATCAGCAATTTTTGGAACCATATTATCATCCAACAGTATATTGGCAGGTTTGAAATTCATGTGAGCAATTTGCTTCCCGTGAAGATAGTGTAAGCCCTCACAAATGCCCTTGATTATTTGATACCGCACTGTCCATGGAAGCCCAAAAGATGCATCTGCAAATGATACAGAACAGAGAGAAGGGGCGATTAGTTTATTACGAGGTACTAGAAAATGAAAATATAATGAATACAACCATTTATCATACAGAAATTCAGTTCTAGTTCTACGCCATGTTTTTTTTATCATACCAGAAATGTGGCGATCAAGCGCTCCGTTGGTCACATATTCGAAACAGAGCAGTCTTTCCTGTATCTCAGCCATGACAATTTTTCCGTTGTATTCAACGTTCTCTTCTTCTGTATTGGAGCAGTAGCCTAGGAACTGCACTATATTTTTGTGCTGAGCTCTCGCCAATGCTAGTGCATCAACATTCTGGCGGAATAGCCGGTCAAGCTTATCATGCTTGGAATACCTCCTCACAGCAACTCTACGCTGTCGCAGGGTACCCTGTTTCACCTCACTTCTCGTTAGCATGACCATGAGGTTGGTATATGTTTGGATCTGTTAGTACTAATGTTAAAAATCTATTTAGATATCGACATGCTAATTTTAGCTGCAAATATAGTTAGCAGCAACAATGGATTCAAATATAGGATGTAAGATAAAGTTGACATTGCAGAGAAAAAAGAAAAAAATTACCATGTATAATCTACCAAGTGCACCGAAACCAATTAGTCGCTCATCAGAAAAGTTTCCAGTGATGGAGAGTAAAAGCTGATATGATACATTACCCGGCTTCGTGCTTCCCTCAAGTAAGCACTCAGGGACATCAAGTTCCGCATAAAAAGTATCCACTCTGGGTAAATAATGAAAATTAAAAAATTAGACCATTGAAAGTATAGATACTTGTGGGAGATTTTCAAGAACCTTCCTGAAGAGATATTATCACAGGTCAAGTCTTTCCTGTTTGTGCAGGGAAATGTCACGTGTACATGTACCTTCAGATTATTCACTTAGGGCTTGTTTAGTTTGTGAAACTTTGAAAACTAGTTTGTAAATTTGCAATTTTGGAACTAAACACCCCCTTCAACTAGTTTGCAAAGTTGCAAAAGTAACGCATTGGAAAGCGTGCCCCCTCTCTCTCTCGCGACACGCTTTTCAATGTAACTTTTGCAACTTTGGAACTAAACACCCCCTTCAACTAGTTTGTAAATTTTGACACTTTTACAAACTAGTTTCTAAAGTTTCCAAAGTTTCACGAACTAAACAAGCCCTTAGTTTCTATAGATAGCTCCTGGTTCTAGTAGACACGTAATGTTGTCAGAGATTTGCCAACATTTTAGACCAATGTCAGGTTGCCATTCAACTGCAAGTTTGCTAACAATTTTTTGTTAAATCCATATTCAATATTTTGTAATTTGTAGTATATTTTCATTTTCTTTTTTTTTTGATATCTGTGTTTTCTCTTTTAGGCTCAATACCACCGATGGGTATGCAAACGCACGGTTGGAAAATTTCGAGGCAACGTCCAATTTTGTTGCTTCCGAGCTAAATTCATGCATCGAGGCCTGCTGGTAAGTTCCGCAACTGCCGGCCGCTAATTCCCATTAGTTTACGCGTGCGGTTCGACCCTTGGTGCTCCGCGGATAACCATTATTGCCGGAACATACGTACGAAAAGTCAAAACATACGCTAGAAGCACAACAAGGACCCGAAACATATGAACCAACGAGATCCCTTGCATCCTGAGAAGAGAGAGAAAGGGCTTTGGAACATATGCCCTGCTAGCTATACTCTAAGCAAGGAGGAGAAGACCAGCATGTTTGATTGCTTGAATAGTATTAAGGTCCTGTCCGGCTACTCATCGAATGTAAAGAGTCTAATAAATATGAAAGGGAAAAAATTCATACACCTCAAGTCTCATGACTACCATATGCTGCTGACACAATTGCCTTTGTTGGCGCTGAGGGGAATTTTAACCGTTAATGTCCGAACAACTATTGCAAAGCTATATGCCTTCCTCAATGCAATCGACCAGAAGGCAATCGATCCCAGTAATCTAGCATGGTTGCAGGATGATGTGTCCCGAAGCCTTGTTAGCTTTGAGATGATATTTTCTCCGTGTTTCTTTAATATTACGACGTATCTCCTGGTCCATGTTGTCAAAGAGATTGGTATTCTTGGTCCTGTATTCCTACACAATATGTATCTTTTTGAGAGGCTCATGGCTATTCTAAAGAAATATGTTCATAACCGTTATCTTCCAGAAGGATGCATCACCAAGGGATATAGAACAGACGAGGTCATTGAGTTCTGTTTGACTATATCCCCGAGCTGAAACCGATTGGGCTAATTGAGTCACGCAATGAGGGGAGACTAATTGGAAAGGGCACATTAGGAAAGAAACAAACAAGGTGTAGCTACTACAATTTATTCATGAAAGCCCATTACTCTATATTGCAGTCATCAACTATGATGGCTCCTTATATCGAGGAGCACAAGACTATAATATGCTTCCAAAATCCAAGGAAGTCGGACACCTGGGTTACACGCCATCACATAAAAACTTTCGCTGGTTGGTTGCGGCAAAAACTCATGGATAACGAGATAATACATACACAACTGGCGTATTTGGCAAGGGGACCATCAACCTCATTCTTGACATTCCAAGGCTACGACATAAATGGGTATACATTTTACACGAGAGCCCAAGACAACAAGGGCACCAACCAAAATAGTGGTGTTTGTATAGATGCCTATGACAACAAAGAGAACAGAGACTCATATTATGTCAGGTAGAGGAGATCTGGGAACTCGAGTATGGACCTTTAAAAATACCTCTTTTTCGGTGCAAATGGGTGAAGCTTACTGGCGGAGGTGTAAATATAGACCGGTACAGCATGACAAATGTGGACCTTAGCAAAATTGGCTATATAGACAAACCATTCGTGCTCGCCAAGGATGTGCATAAAGTGTTTTATGTGAAGGACATGTCTAGCAGACCCAAGACGGGGACTTGCAAACAAACAACTCCAAACTTGAGCCAAAACGCCACATAGTTTTCATGGGGAAAAGAAAAATTGTGGGTGTCGAGGACGGAATAGCCAAATCCGTCCCTGAACTATCGCCGAAAGCTCAATTTCGTCCCTGAACTACGAAAACGGTCGTTCTCATCCTCAAACTTTTGCAACCGGCTCAATTTCATCCCTGAACTACGAAAACAGTCGTTATCGTTCTCAAACTATCGCAACCGGCTCAATTTTGTCCCTGCCCAGTCAGCTATGGTTGTGAATTACCGATTCTACCCCCTTGGTCATATCTTTCCCCAGCCCTGAAGCCCACCTGATTCATTTTAAATAAACCATAGAAGCTCGTTGTCTGGCGCTATATATGTAATTTAACTGTGATGTAGTTATGAAAAGTTTTGCCTGGTTTCGAGTATAGTAAGCTACGTCGTTGGTCACAAAGCTTTAGTGGTTTCCTAGATGCAATCTCTTCACAGTACCTGAACATGATCATGTGCTTACATGCTAATAATTATGTTTCAGGGATGCTATTGATGATATATAAGATAACTAAGGCCCTGTTTAATTCCAGTGAAAGTTGGAAAAGTGGTGAAAACTTTTTGCATTGGGAAGCGTGTTCTGTGAGAGGGGGCACGGTTGTCAGTGTGAAAAACTTTTTGCAAAAAGTGAAAAGTTGAGGGAATTAAACACCCCCTAAGACCTTTAACGTACGCTATACCTGACCAGTCCCTAGTTGATCTACCCTCCTCTCATTGAAATGAATTTTTTCGTCTTCTATTTCTGATTGCTCCATGTTTCTTCCTGTCCTTGTACATCACATATTTTCTGAAAGAGATGGCCAAGGGGGTAGAATCGGTAATTCACAACCATAGCTGACTGGGCAGGGACGAAATTGAGCCGGTTGCGAATGTTTGAGGACGAGAACGGCCGTTTTCATAGTTCAGGGACGAAATTGAGCCGGTTGTGCGAGAACGACCGTTTTCGTAGTTCAGGGACAAAATTGAGCTTTCGGCGATAGTTCAGGGACGGATTTGGCTATTCCGCCATTATAATAGGTGTGACGAGGTCTCTTTGTTCAGTGTGGAGGTTGACATAAGCATCCTATTGGCCAATGAAGATGCTCCTTACATTCACAACGATGATAACGAAGGCACTCTTGTAAAGAAAACATTTATTGTTTATCAAGCATAATGTAGTACTTATGTTTAGCATGATGCTATGTAATGGTACTTATGTTCAAAAATGATGGTATGTAATAAAGTACTATGTTCAAGAATGTGGTATGTAATGTAATATTTATGTTCAAGTATTATTTTATTAATATTTTCCATCCTGATGTAATGTAGTACTTTTGTTCAAGTGTTATTTTATTTTTATTTGATTTGGGGACATAGAAAATACAAACTATTAAATACTAGTGAAGTTATATAGCAAAAACTAAATAGTAAAGGAGTTAATATATAATACACAATTTTAAATAAGGTAAAAAGAAAATACCAAATAGTGAAGAAGTTAAAAGGAAATAATTATACCTAAGGTAAATAGAAAATACCAAATAGAAAAAACCAAATAGAAAACACAAATGGCGGGAATGGAATTGGGAAGCCCTTTTGGTACCGGGTGATGTCCCCACCCAGTACCTAAGGGCTGGGAATTGGCGCCAATCCCCCCTTTGGTACCGGGTGATGTCACCACCCGGTACCAAAAGGCCTTTGGTACCAGGTGGTGACATCACCCAGTACCAAAGAGTTGAGGTCTATATAAGCCGAGGCCACGCCCTTCTTCCTTCTCGCCCACGAT
>CM014278.1:68657922-68693059 GCA_004135705.1 Alloteropsis semialata | reverse complement strand
GGATCGTGCAGTGAATGCGCCAGCGGAATTGGCACGGACTGCCCCAGCCACGTAATCACGCAGGCTTGTCAACCCGCCAGCTAGGAATCCTACATCACCATGTCCACGCCATTTCCTCTGGCGCGGAGACGAAGACCGCCAGCGCCAGCGCCAATGGCGCGATACAGAGGGGTCAGATTTGAAAAATGTTTATCGTCCGGTCTAATCCTGAAATAAGTGCACGGAAAAGGTCATTTGGCCAAAAAAATACGTCCCCCAGCCCCCACGACGCTTCCTCATGTCCGCGTCTGGCGTGCGGCAGGGCCTGGACAATGTGCAGTGGCTGCACTGACGCGGCGCGGCCAAGCGCAGGCGTAGGCCGACGCGCGGCAGGTCGTGGTCGGCGTCGCCCAGGCGCAGGCGTGGGAGAGGCCAAGCACGCGTCGGCAGCCCCCACGAAGCCGCGACAGGATTTGCCGTGCGAGGGAGGGTGTGGAGGAGATGCGGACAGCGGGGCTATCGCCTATCGCCTATCGGGGCTGGCCAGGTCATCCACCGCGTCTTCACATGCCCCGTCAACCGCCGCGTGGGGCCTGGCAGCGCGGGGTCTCTCTCCTTACCGTAGCCTCACAATCCAGTTCGTGCGTGAATACACTTGCCGCAACCTCCACCGCTCCGTCGGCGGCGTCGAGCTTTATTTCACCGGTAGTCTCAGCCGTCGTCACCGCTTGGGTTGGGAGGAGTCGGGGCCGTCGCCGCTAGGATCGGAGGAGCCATTTACATCGAGGCAAGGTGGCTTTTCCGTTTTACGGGCTGCACCTGCGCTTGACGAAGAGGAAGGGAAAACGGCGGCGCTGCATACTCTTGCTTGAACTCTACTCCGGGCAGAGTCGCGACGGACGAAAGACAGAACCGAGCGAGGGAACCGACGCGGAGTCAGGATGTACGCGGAGGGAGATATGACTTGTTGGCCGACATGTGGGACCCAACGCGTCAGGGAAGATTGAGAAATATGTAGAAATATGACTTTTCGCTTCAGAGAAGTAGAGATGGAGAAATATGTATTATTCTTAACCGTTAAATCTTTATAAAATCCAACGGTCCAAATTGATTAGACTGACGGACGAACCAAAAACTGGTTGACAAACAAAATTTAGTCTATGACAAGTGGGACCCAAGACGGACCGCGTGAAGAGAGGACACACTTTTCGCTTTAGCAATTTAGATGCACTAGAACCTAAAATCATTAGCCGGTTGCAATGATAAGCAGCAGAAGCGGTTGTTTGTGGGAAAGTGGTGTGCCAGACTATAGAAAGGGTTGCAAAGGCCATCCAATTGTGATGTTGGAATCAACCGAACCGGTTTGTACCTATCAACCGGTCTGGTGGGTGGGTGGATGCAACAGTGGTAATGGTTCCAGAGAACAACCGGTTTGGGTGTTTCTAAACAGAACCTGTTGTCCACTTAGACCATCTCCAGCAGTTCCCCAATACCACTCCCCCAATAGAGTGATATTGGGGCCGTCCCAATAATGTTGGGGGAGGTATTTGTAGTTCCCTAATAGCCCATTCCCTTTCTCCTTCCATCCATAGTGAATGACAACCAGGTGCCACAAGTCATCCTCATCTATTCTTCTTCCCACACCACCTATGCTCCCACCAGAACCGGACTAGGTGCTCGGTCTCTGTCGCCACCGTCCTCCACCCGTGCGCACCACTACCGCCATCCTCCACCTGCTCGCGCACCGCCGCAGCTGTCCTCCGCCCCCACGCATGCCGCCTCTGCCGTCCTTCGCTTGCATGTGTGGTTATGAGATCCGGCAAAGTGGCTAGCCGACCACGCGCCGAGTTGTGCCATCCGGTGTCTCTCGTGGGAGGACGAAGGCCCCCGACGACTCCCACGGCGTCGACGGTCTCCCGGTGACTCCCGCGAGATAGTGGCGTCTCCCAGTGATGCCCGCGCGATGGCAGAGCAGTCAAGGCTAGCGAACTCGGGCTGTTCCCAACAACTCCCGCGCCGCGGTGGTCCGGTGGATGCCTTGGCGGTGGCGACAGGTGGTGGTGGGAACCATCGATACGGGGATATGCAACTCCCCCGCATATTTGCGTGGAGATGGGCTTGGGTTGCGGGTTCCCACATTACATGGGAAGGGAAGGTGGTGGTGGGAACCATCGATACGAGGATATGCAACTCCCCCGCATATTTGCGTGGAGATGGGCTTGGGTTGCGGGTTCCCACATTATACGGGAAGGGAAGAGGGAACCGCTAGAGGGCGGTTGAACCCCAATAGTGTAGGGTTTGAGAGAAAGGGGATGGGATAGAGGAATTGCTGGAGATGCTCTAAGGGTCCAACCGCTTCTGATATATCTTGAGTGGCCCCCACCTATCCTCTATCACCATAGGTTCTCCACCGCAAGAAGATAAGTTACCTTAACCCACAATCTTCTCCCTCGGCCAGCTCTCAACTTCTCCCACGGCCAGCGCTCAACTTCTCCCTCGGCAGTGCTCCCCCTCCCCCTCCTCCTCGACCTCACCCTCCACCTCGGTAGCGCGGTGGGCTCTGGTGCAGCTCTGAGCGGACCAGCGGTGAGCATGTGGCGACCAACGCTCCTCTTCTTTGGCATGGGCGGCCGGCACAGGCGCGGTACGGCGCAGGGGGCCTTCCTCGGTGGCGGTGCTCCTCTTCGGCAGCGACCGGCAGGGCAACCGAGTGGCTGGTGCGGCCGGCGCAAGCGCGCGCTGGCAGCCCTCGGAGGATTGAAATGGCACCATGCGCTAGTTGAGAGAGCATAATGTATTTGCAACGGTGGGGAACCGAGACAAGGAACTTACGCGAGAACAAAAAATGACAAGAAGAAGAAGAAGAAGAAGAAGAAGAAGAAGAAGAAGAAGAAGAAGAAGAAGAAGAAAGAGGAGAAAGAATTACATGGAACCAAAATCTGCTAGGGGTGCAAGTGCAATGCCGGGTCACAATACTTGTTTAGGCCAACTCCAAAAGATTTGCTATCTAGGCGGATTGGCTAAAAAAATAGAAGAGGTAGAAAAATGAGTTTCCAACAAATTAGCCATAGTAGCCCATTGGCTATCTGCTTGGCTATCCTAGCCCCTTCCTTGGCCAAATATAGCAGGTCACAATGGTTTGCTATCCGCGCCTATTGAAGGAAGGTAGCAAAAGGGCCCACACATCAGTGAGTCAGAGAGGGCCAAATATAGCAAGGCCGTTGGTTCCCCCACCCCTTGAAAGGCTAAATGGCTAGCTAAGAGCATCTCCAAGAGATCTCTTATTGTTATGACAGGAAAGCACTATGAGCGAAGGAAGAAGAAAGGGAAGGCGGCACAGGGAACGCAAATTGGCTAATCCAGCCGTGTCGGACGTGCTACAGTAGCCACCGCCTGGTCTAGTTTGCGTTCAGTTCAGTTTAGGAATGATATGGTTTGTTAGGGATCTCCTAGTATTTAGGGATTGATTTGTTATTTCCTTAGAGATTGTCACGTATGCGTGACTTAAATAGGAGAGTTTGTACTCAGTTGGATTCAAGCAATGAACTTCCCCTGCCTCTTCTTCTAGTCCCAATCCCCTGCTTCTCATCTATCCCCGTTACTCTCTCCTGATCAGCAACGGCGTCTCGTCGTCGAGGTCCTGGTCCTCGTCCTCCTTGTCGGAGTTTTGCTCCGGCAATCCGCAAGGTGATGGGCCAAGCGGTAGATTTAGAAGAGGGGATCGTGAAACCAAGATCGCGATGGTGACACAGAGACGCGGAGTTTATACGGGTTCAGGCCGCCGGAGCGTAATACCCTACGTCCTGTGTCGGTTGTGGTGTTTGTATTGAATCGAAAGGGTGTACAAGCTCGGAAGCTTTAGGCTAATGGCTAAAACCTACGGGATTGCAAGATCTGTCTGAGGGGGCCATCCTAGGCTGCCTTATATAGCTCGGCGTCCTAGGGTTTACAAGTCGGTTTGATCTAGTCCTAGTCGGATACAACAGGATCTGTCTCCAAGATCTTCGGGATACCTTGTACGTCGGTCAACCAGAGTCTTCCTTATCCCGTCGTCTTCGATACTTGGCCGGCACGGCATGGAGCGATCCATGCGCCCGGGTTTTCAGAAGTGGGCCTCAGACTGTGGGCCCTCGGCCTACTTATCAGATGTGGGCCCTGGGCCACCTTGTCAGTATGGACCGTCATGGACCCTGGGGTATTGTTGGTATTTCTTAGGCTCTAGAATAATATTCCGCAAGCGCACAGAATAGCCTGATGTAGCATTTCACCTTGGAGTATTCCAGGGTATCGTAATTTTCCTTAGGGAAGCAAATGGAATAAAGAATATTGATTGAGCTTGAATGGTAAGGCTGTATAGCAATATCACTCACTATCTAAAGCGGCAAAAATGGGGATATCCGGATAATGGTCAAGATGACCGATACAGGCTCTAAAACAAGCCGTTAGAAGGTCGCAAGCGACCAGCGACACAGGAGACTCTAAGCTAGGGACGACAAGATTCCTATAACACTTCTAAACTCTAGAGAAAGCCACTCTAAACTTAGCCTAGAATTATACCTAGTTATCTGGAGACCAGAACTTACTTCGACGGCCGGTGGGAAGGATCTCAGACAGGGATGAGAGGGGGGATCCAACGGCAGCCAGCAACTACTGTTATGAAAACACCCGAACGTGGTGGACTACAAAGGACGGACAGGGCTGTCACCACCTGCCTCCTACCACTGCGGTTCCGTGGGGTGGAACGCACTTTCTAGCTAGTACCAAGCCAGACACCATGTCTGCACTCGATACTAGGATTTCTCTCAAGGCCTTCGAGAGAAATCCCCTCAACCTAGAGAACTAACTTGAGCACTCTAGTATGGGCGAGAAAACCCGTAAGGAAGAATCCCAATAGAAAAGATAAACTCTAAACTAATCTAGAGGAGAGGACAATATCACCGCAACTAAGCCACTAAGACTTGAATGAAATAAAGCGGTAGATAACTTAAGCTTACTCAAGAAATAAAGAAGATAATACTTTATTGATAAATATTCGAAATAAAGAAAAAGATACAAGAGCTTTACCAGAACTCCGAGAAGACTCCGGAACATCTGAGCGAAGCTCGACTCGACCCTACTCCCAAACTCTAATCCTAGACTACAAAATGGAAAAGTGGAAGAGCTCCTTCAAGTGTGTGTTTTGGAGTGTGGCCGAGGGGGTGCTTTTATAGCAGCTCCAAGTCGGTTGGGGTCGGTAACCGCCTCAGTGAACCGCCACTCGAAGCTGGGCCTGGGCTGCCCTGGAGGTGGGCCGGCCGGCCAGACCTACGGCCGGCCGGCCGGGCTCAGTTGCCCGATCCACCGCCTCTTCGCGTGGACGCTCTGGATTGTCCCTGGATGCCGGTAGTTGTTGCGGTTGCTCAACTTGTGGCGGTTTGGACCGATTGGTGGGCCTCCCGATCCGTGGCAGGGCCTTTCGGTATCCGTCGGATGAACCGACTGCAAATGCCCGGCCAGGATGACTTGGACTTGTGTTTTGTGGCACACGGATCGAGGACGTGGCAGGGGGCTGAAGTGGGCGGCCGTCCGGCCGGGGGTGTGGCCGGCTGTCCGGGCCTGAGCCCGGTTTTCTGCGGTTTTTCTCTGGTTCGCCCCTGCACTCACATTTCATCCAAAACTTGTAGAATTTGTTAGTTCAAAGTAAAATGTACATGGAACCTTATACAAAACCTTCTCATTCCCGAGTTGTTGACGGCAAATTTGGGTTTTATTGGCCGTCAACACACCCCCAAGCTTATCTCTTTGCTCGTCCTCGAGCAAAGCTAAGTCTTAAGGCTCGGTGGATCAGGAGTTGCATCAATGTTTATACCTTGCAGATACCCTATGCATGAACCACACTCTAGTCCATCGGTATTTGAATAAGTTGGCACTTAAAGTATTCATACCTTGGCTACCTGTGGGGCTTTCCCGCTCGTCTTCCTTCGTCTTGGGCGGTTGAGAGTCTGAACGGTCGTCGATAGAGCTTTCCCTGCAGCTGTTCAGGTTCCAACTCGGGGATATAAATTTTCGCAAAGCATGGTTAGTTTTCCCCGATGATGCTCTCGAGTCACTCAATGTGTATGAAATTCTCACCAAGGTCAGTTGTGCCCTTTCTTCCTATCTAAGGCTTATATGGAGCTTTAGGAATGGAGATAGGAAGCGTACCTAGGTTACCTTTGTTGTGAAGCCGAAGAGCGATCCGCAAGAAGTAGTACTCATCAAATTCCGGTCTTTGGAATTTAAACTTTCTGGGAGAGGGAGAGAATGGACTCACAGATGGGAATTCCTCGATCTTTATGCCTCTTTTGTAATACTCCTTTTCATGCTGAGGTATGGATCATCTCTTTTCTTCCTTTTTGAGTATATTGAATATTCTTTTCTCTCTTTTTTTCTTTTTTTAAGAAGATATCCACCTCTCTCTTTTGAACGCTAAATTTATGAGTATATCTGATATGAACTTTGGCATTTTTGACTAGGAGGAAGAAATAGGTACACTGTGGAGATTCTTGGCTGGTTGGGAAGATCATCTGGCGAAGGTGGATGTCGTTACCCAGAGTAGGCAATCGACAAGCCAGATGTTTATTGAGGCTAGCAAAGAATGGGTACGCCAAGGAGAAAGACCGGCAGATGACAAGCACTTTCTTCAAGCGGACACACAGTTTGACTAAGCTCAAAATAACTCAAAGTAGCGATATGGTGGCTAGAGCATTTGTACTAAATTTGGCTCTGGATAGGACTTTTAACATCGGGGAAACATACCATGATCAATTTTCAAAAACTCCCGAGAGGTTCCCTATTAAGCATGCAATTATTTCTCTAGTTTTCAACCATATCAAAACTCACAACAACTTAGACTTAGAAATCTGAGCTCATGCCTCCACAATGATAACTCATGACGAACGACAAATGCCAAAAAACTCAAATACTAGGGGAGTAACAGGTTATGTAAAGGGCATTTGCAAAGCATGAACAGAGCAACTATTCATCATTTCCAAAGAAGATCATGTATAGTTTCCCATGTAGATCTTACTTCTCAGAGCAATTCTTCTTCTTCTCCACTTTATTACACACATATATTTATTATATTTATTATCATTATTTATTTTTTAATTAGGAGACAAAGTCCTATTTATTTATTTAGAATAAAATACCTGGCATGAACGGTGGGACAGACAACAAACATACCGCCGCTGACGACTTACCTTCGCACGTCACCTCCCCCAAGCTTCGCTGAAGCTCAGTAGTACTGATCTTGGTTGTCGGGGTCGAAATATCGGTATAGGGATGACATGTCATACTGGGTCGACGACGTCATCCCCCAGCTCTCCTGGGTAAGCCTGGTGTTGTGGGCGATCTCATCATTCATCCTCTGCTGCTCTCGCCCCATGGCCTCCATCCTGGCAGTGAGCTGCGAGATTTTCCGAAGAATCGGGTTCTCGTAGTCGTACCGTGCTGATGATGATGGTCCCACTTGTGGTCCCTGGGAGCCGGAACCTCCGGTGTGGTAGTACCCGTACCCGTAGTTGGGATCTCCTGCGAATGAACTTGGGCCACCTTGGTTGAAGTGGTTGTAGGTCTGCTCGAAGTCCATGTTCGCGGTAGCTATGTCTGGTGGTGACATCTCACTTGGTTCCCCTCTTTCGGTTTCAGCTTGCGTGGCGCGGCTAGTTTGCCCACGTGTGGCAACACTACACCATGTCTGCTCCTTCTTTTGCATCTGCAGGTTAGTCTCTTGACAGAGTAGAGGGCAAGAGTCGGGCACGGAAGCTTGACTTCCTCCTCATACCCATGATAACACATGTAAAGAAAACCTCCTAACCCTTCCCTTATCATATGTCCCTGAACAAAATGCTCTAAACCAATAATAGTTTGGTACTCCCCTGTCATGGGCAAGTAAGTCAGTTGAGCATTATCCAGAGCCCCGACATACGTGGCAACACGTGTCACCAGAGAAGTGATGTCGATCGGGGTCTGGGCAGAAATCAAACTCTGCCAGTGGTTTATCATGCTCAAGACGGGGGAGTACTTAACCTTTTTAACCATGGCATAGAGACAGTTTAATTCATAGGTAAGGCATAGACATAAATCAGAGCGGGAATGGACCACCATAGCGATCCACTTCGCCAGAAACCGAAGTGTGGGGTTGTGGATAGAAATGATGCTGTTTTAAGCACTATAGGGTTCAGTAGAGATTGAATCCCACAAGACATTCTTTCATATCTGTGATCAACAACTAAAATGTTGGGGTTTGTGAAGCACTTTTTATGGAAGCCAAGGGCCAAACTGAATTCACCAGCAGTTAAAGTGAAGTCCTCATTAAAGAATCGAAAACTGATGGAAGTTTCATTTGCATTTGATTCAACAATAAGAGTCATCAAGAATTCCATCGTTAAGAGGGACGAACCTTGCTCGGTGATATGGTGAAATTCAGTCCACCCGACTTGCTTGAAAGCTCGCTGCATATCCCGGCCTAGTCTCGTCCTGGCTAGGAGGGTAGGCTCGAAGTGCTTGACGTGGGCATAGTCACGCATCCGGAGTAGGTCCAAGGCATTCCTTTCGTAATCATTCCTGACCACGATCTGGTCGATCCTGGTCAAGACACGAATGCGAAAAGGCTGCCTGCGCACGATGGGTGATGTGTCCTCACGCGGCGACTCCTCGTGTTGGGAGGTGTCCATGGACATTGTGTCCCTGGACGACCCCGTGTCACGAGAGCGACGTGAACTGCCGGACGTCACCTTCTTGACCACCCTCTTGGTTGCACTCCACATGATGTCCTGCACAAGGTTAGCTATATGAATACCCGAAGGATTATGACAGATTAGCGGGGTTAGTAAATCGTCAGTCGTTCTTGTGGGGAATTACCCTCCACAAAACGTTCCCGTTCAAACCACTTGTCAAGAAAAAGAAAATGTTTTTGTGTTGGTGATTAAGCAATCATGGACAGCAGAACCACTAACTCTTTTTTTTTGTTAAGTGTGCTTAGGAGGGAGTGATTTACTCAAAGCTTATTTGCTAATGGAGAAGAAAAATGGGGAAAGGGAAACTAGAACGAGCAGAGAGGAAGGAACTTCAACTCACAGAAGACCGGGTGCGAGGAGTAGAAGTGCTCGGCGTCGGCTCTTATAGAGGTGACGACGGTGGTGGCCAGCCGGCCGTGGGCCAGGCCGGCTGGCCGGTGAACGATGGCGGCAGCTCCACGTCGGCGGCTACCGCGTAGATGTCCTGCAGCTGGTGCTCCTGGTTGGTGGCGATGCGACGCGAACGGAGGAGGTCGAGCCAACCGGCCAAGTGGTGGAGCCGCCCGGCCCTGCACCTCAATAGGTCGCGCACTCGCTGGGTCATCTGGTGCACCTACACATTAGCTCGCAGCCAGGCACAGGCACTAGGCCATAGCGTGACAGGTGGGGCCGGCCGGCCAGCTTTCCCTTTTGTTTTTTCGATGCAAATAATGAATGACAGAAGTAAAATTGAGTGGAAAGGGAAAATGCTGTGGTATGAGATGATGAAATAAAATATGAAATATGGAATAGAAAATCTTAAACTATCCTATATGCAAAATGAGAATGAAAATGGAGGATTCATACCAGTGCCTATGGCGAGGGCTCGGGTTTCGTGTCCTGAGCTGGACTGTCCATACCTTCCGGTAGTGGCGCGTCTTTTGAGGGAGACGCTTTCTTTCGCCAAACCTTCTTGGTCGATGAAGTCTTTTCAACCTTCTTTGATTCATCTTTCAAAGCGATCTTACGTTGGATTCTTCACCTAGCGTTGATGAAGTTGTGCCGTCTGACCTCTTTTAGCTCCAATGCCTTCATTGCTGCTATAAGAGTGTCGAGAGTTGGGGCTGACGAAATATCTTGCTTCAGCTCGGTCTCTTTCAGACTGATGGCCTTGACCTGGGCGCAGTGCTCTGCCTTCGGCTTGAAGGCGAACTTCTCATTGCATCCATTGATATTGAGCTGGATTTCTCCAACCCCGACATCTATGTTTGTGTTGGCAGTACTCAAGAACGGCCTCCCAAGGATGAGAGGTGTCTTGGCCTCGACCTCCATATCGAGGACGACGAAATCGACAGGGACGAAGAAGTTCCGGATTTTCACCAGAATATCCTCCGCGATTCCCGAGGGATAGCGAATCGATTGATCCGCTAGCTGCAAACACATAGAGGTAGGTGCAAGAGAATGGTGATTGAGTTTGTCATACACTACCTTTGGCATGACGCTGACGCTGGCTCCAAGGTCGTAAAGCGCTCTCTGAAAAGTTTGTGTCCCAATCGAGCAAGCAATTGTGGGATACCCTGGATCTTTCTTCTACTCCGGGAGGGGGTTGAGTATAGCTGCTGTTGGCGCTCCTTAGCGACACATTTTTAGTGCCATTTAGGGGGAGTTTTTGGGCTAATTCTTATGCTAACCCGCCACTTGGCACTTGAAATAACCCCGTTTTCGCATATGTGTTGTGTTTTGGAGCATGTCATATTTTTGCAGGAAAACGGCCCATTGGAGCGTTTATGTCCAAAGCGCAAAACCAACTACAAGCCCGAAGGAATCAAGCCCATGATGGAGGTCAAAGGCCCATAGAGTCAAGGCCCATTCAAGGTCCACACCTGAAGATCCAAGACCCCAAAAAGGCCCAAGGCACAAGCCCAACCAAGATTACTTTGGGATCAAGGCGAAGCAATTGCAGATTAAGGAAAGATTCACCTCCTCATCCTTATCTCGAAGATATCCCGAAGGAAAACGTCGGCAAAAGCATATCATTAAAGAAGGACGCGGAATCCAGAAGACACGAAGAGACACGAGGAGAAAGGAGAGGGCGAACCGGGCCTGGAACAGGCCAGGCCGGCCGGCCCATGGGCCTCCAGGCCGGCTGGCCCAGGCCCATCTGGCCTCGGCTCGAGCCCCCCTTTGACCTAGGTCTCCACGACTATAAAAGAAACTCCGATCCCGACGTCCAAGGGGGGTTGACATTGGCAGAGCCGCCGAATCGAGGGACACACACCGGAGGATGCCGACGGCCGCCGTCCTCGACATTGCCTAGGAGATGGCTTAGGCTAGACCCTAGCCGCCATGGTTGGCCTTGCGTGGTGAAGCCATGGTGGGATTCCGGAGCCGTGCCTTGATGCATCATGGCACATGTACATTGAATGGTGATTTCAATCTAATCTTGTCTCTTACTTTGATCTTCTAAGATGCGTGCTTTATCTCATTTGTCTAGCTAGCATAGATTGGATCTAATCATGGTGATTAGTCCTTATGTCTAGTTGGCTTATGTTCTCCTCATATGTCTATAAGGCGGTGATTGATTATCATCGGGCGGTGGCAGCATGCGGTAGGGAAAAGGACCGTTCGGCATATGTTCTTAGTAGGTCTAGATCTAATCGTGGTGATTAGTCTATGACTTGCGGATACATCTTAGTGGTGCGCGGGAAGCCGGTCACGGAAGACCCTCGTATAGTGACAGTATGCGGGAGGAGAAGGGCCGGTGGAACGTGTGTTGTGGGATCATGTCCCCTTATCAGAGTACGAGGTAGATTAGGTTTTCACTTTGGCCGGAGTTGTAATGAAGGAGACGGTGGGATCGTGCTACCGAAGGTCGTGTTATCTCGTGACGGTTGGTTGAGATCATTCATTCATCTCATAGACTCATCATGTTCACATTCACCATACAATCACCCCACACATCCATGTTCAACCCTATATGCAATATGTGCTTCATGCTAGGATTAGATCCGTTGAGTTAGGTAGAAAACCCTACTAAGTTCATTGTCGATCCACAGATTGATAAACCTTGGGGGAATACTCTAAGGGAAGAGCTACAATGATCCGTGCGCTTGCGGGTTACAAATTGGCGCGTCTAAGGACCGTCAACAAGCTTTTCTGGCGCCGTTGCCGGGGATCGACAACACGAACCCTAGGGAGATCTATCTAATTTTTCGGACTTTACTATTGCATATACCCTTGTTTTCTTGTTTGTGTCCTTGAAAGCAGGTGGAAAGCTAGACACTAAACCCGGGTCCGCTTCAACAAACGATCGAGGGGTTCTCATCATCGAAACATCATCAACCCTAGATCTGCTTTGAAGTGAGAGATGACAAACAAGGTATGCCATCGTGTCAATAAATTTTGAGACTAATATTTTTGGGAAGATTCTCTTGTTCAAGTGATAGGTATGAGGCATGCCCAAAAGACGCTCCGAAGACGACAAGATCGAGATCATCGACATCTTCGGATCAATTCGCAAGAAGGCATCATTCTCATCAAAATTCTGCTCGACCTCAGAGAGAAATAGCAGAATATTTTTGGATATTCAAGAGCTCTATGAAGTTACAGTTCCAACGAATTAAGAATCAAGTCAATCGGAGATTCCTACAAGCGGATATGGCCAAAACATCGAAGGTCGTACGTCCTGAAATTTTCTAGACAGCATGTAGCGCTAAAAGTAAAACGGGCATAACTCACTCATATGGACTCCGTTTAAGGCGAATGACCACTCGTTGGAAAGGTAATTTCATAAACTTTTCAATAGATCTATATTTCGGTATATGTTCTGTTGAGTACACAGGAGAAAATCCATGAAGAAGAGGCAGAAGTAATGCGATGAGAGGAAGATACACTAGTACAGAACATGGATGTAGTAACACCAACTTGTGTTACTATATGTCAATAAAAGTGTTACTACAGCTTCTTGCAACACATCTTGTTTGTGTTCCATATGTTGATGTTACTACAGGAAATCTATTGGAACACAAGACATGTGTTCTTGCATATCTAAAAAGTGTTACAACGGTTTCCTTTTGTAACATATTTTGTTACTCTTGTAACACTTTCACACTTTTGCAGTAACACTTTGTGAACAGAAAAAACCCAAATAAAATAGCAAAAATTTTGTGCACTACACAGCTAGCAAGATTTGAACCCATGACCTCTTCCTTCCACAAAGTTTAATCTCCTCTACCACTACACCACACTCTCAATTATGTCAAGATTCTGTTTTGCTTCCTTATATATTATACCAAACTGAGTGTAAATTACTTATTTAAGGCCCTAAACCAATTCAAATTAAAAATTTGTCAACTACAAAGTTTCATAATTTTTCGAGTTGTACAACTTTTATTTTGATAGTTTCTCAATCCATGACAAATTTGAGAAATTCAAATCTGGTAGTTAACATATACATTTTTTTTGTATCATTTTAGTGGTAACATTACTTTATATGTGTTACAAAATATTAACATTTCGTAACATTAATTTTGTGTTACTATAAATTTTATATGTGTTACAAAATATTGACATTTTGTAACATCTAGTTGGAACATTAATTTTGTGTTACTATAAATTTTATATATGTTACAAAATATTGTCATTTCGTAACATCTAGTTGTAACATTAATTTTATGTTACTATAATTGTTGTTTGTAACACAACTTTGCAAAAGAAGTGCAATGTGTTACAATGCTCATCTATAACACATAGTTTTGTGTTCCTATAAAGTTTCTTAGTGACACAACGATGAATATGTTACAAGGATGTGTTACTACATGTATGTTCTGTAGTAGTGATAAAAGAGATGACGATGACAACAAAGAAGAGGAGCATGGGCAATGCTTTCATCAAGCGTACACGATCAAATTCAGAGGCTTGGAACAAAAGAAAGACCTCAAGAATATTGGCAAGTAAAGACACAAGCGGTCGACCTTCGACAAACGAAGATGTTGCAAGCAAACCACGATGGATTACAAGAAGCGACATCAAGCTGCATGCATGCTTCGGATTCTTGCCCGAAGAACCATGGCTTCGCGACAATGAGAAGGTATGTGAGAAAGTCGAGCTCTATGACTTTAAATGAAGCACTTTGCGGGAGACAACCCGGTCTTTTTATCTATCCTATATATTAAGATGAAGGCCTATATTGTACTCTTTAAATGAAACGTCAAGTAACATTGTACCATTGCTCTAATAAAAATCACAATAACATGTTGTTTGTTCTAAATGTTATTGAGAGAGCACTTTGTTATTTGATCTTGGAAAACTTGTAGATCTTTTTGTGTGCCTATTAGTGTCTTGAGTCTTTTTTTTCTTTGTGTTTTTTTAGAGAGGTAAATGAAGCTTAAAACCTTTATGTATCTCTCTTGCTAATAACATGGCTTCTAGGAGGACAACCTAGTTTTGTTTTTGTTTTTTTAATAAAGATGATCACCATCATATTGTGCTCACCACGATGATATCTTTATATCTTTTTGCTTATGAAAAAATGATGAAAGTTACCGCCTTGTTTTACCTACACTATGTTGCATATGACTTGACTATTTGCTCTCAATTAAATGGAATTAAATGGTTAAATACCGGCTCTTTTATTTGTGGAGGTTAAATGACTAAATTCTAGACACACATACATATCGTTGCTCTCTTATTTAAGTTTACCAATATCCTACACCTTAAGTTATTTTGTTGAAAATCAATTCCTACGCTATCTACATTTGTGAATCTCTTGCAAAGTTCTACCTACCAAAGCCATATACATGCATGTTCCTTCATAATGAAACCTTTAGATTAATTGCAAACTTGTATTTTGATGAGTTGGATTAGGATTGATTTCTATGGTACGAGACTAAGAAGCTGATCATTCCTTTGTGTAACTTTTTAATGCTAGCCTATTTGTCCATGCATTGTGGGTTTTCACATTGGAAATCTCACAAACTTCGCTGGGCATCCACCCAAAAAAACCGAATATCTTTTTGTGATTACCTCCTTGACCACAACCCAATTTGAGTATGGAATAAATTCTTAATAGAAGTTCAATTCTAAATTTTATACTTACCTCGGCGGTCATATTTTCCCCTCTCTTTGCTCGAGGACGAGCATCATTCAAGCATGGGGGGAGGCATATCCCCGACTTCCGCCGAGTAGGTATCATGTTGTGAAAGTTCTAAGGAGCAAAAAGAAAAAGAAAAAAATAATAAAATAAAATAAAAGATGCATGCCCAAAGAAGGTATGCCACATGCTCACAAGGCATGTCAAAATAAAAAAAGAGAAAAAGAGAAAAAAGAGAATAATATGCTCCTTAGTTCTTTTTGCTTCATTTAAATTCCTAAGTGCCTTGAAGATAAATCCATACTCAAATCTTCCAACCATGTGCAATCCGATAACGAGAACTTCACTTGTGTCTCGGGATCACCCATTTGCCACTTGCACATGTCCACCTATCTAAAAAGTGTGAGTTCCATCTCTCCCCCTCTCCAACATTATTTTCCATGACCTTTTTGACTAGTCTCGGTAATTCCAATAGATCTCTCTCTTAGTTTGACAATATTTCAAGTATAATATTTTGCTAGGATTGTTTTTACCTACCAAGCTCCACATATGCCTTCCACTTTCATATATAAGTAGAATAGGTTGAACACAATCTAGTATAGGCTTGAGTGACTTGATGAGATGAGCGATTGCATGAACTTTTGCAAGAGAACCTCACTTATGTTAGATATGCATCTTTTTGAAAACTCTTGAAACAAGGTCAAGGTTTGAAGTTCACTTAAGTTTGAGAGCATTGCATTTATTTCTTGTGGCTTGTTCTTTATTGCTAGTCTATCTTCCATAATAAAAAGTGGCCGGTCACAACTTGAACTTTAATTGCTAAACACTTGAAAGAGCAATGTGTCTTGTTATGTATGACTAAGTGCATGGAGGACATTGAAGGGCAACGCTGATTTCCTTATTAAGCAAAGCTCTTGGACTTCCTCGAGGACGAGCAAGGTTTAAGCATGGGGGAAATGTTGGCGCTCCTTAGCGACACATTTTTAGTGCCATTTAGGTGGAGTTTTTGGGCTAATTCTTATACTAACCCGCCACTTGGCACTTGAAATAACCCCATTTTCGCATATGTGTTGTGTTTTGGAGCATGTCATGTTTTTGCAGGAAAACGACCCATTGGAGCGTTTATGTCCAAAGCCCAAAACCAACTACAAGCCCGAAGGAATCAAGCCCATGATGGAGGTCAAAGGCCCATGGAGTCAAGGCCCATTCAAGGTCCACACCTGAAGATCCAAGACCCCAAAAAGGCCCAAGACACAAGCCCAACCAAGATTACTTTGGGATCAAGGCGAAGCAATTGCAGATTAAGGAAAGATTCACCTCCTCATCCTTATCTCGAAGATATCCCGAAAGAAAACGTCGGCAAAAGCATATCATTAAAGAAGGACGCGGAATCCAGAAGACCCGAAGAGACACAAGGAGAAAGGAGAGGGTGAACCGGGCCTGGAACAGGCCAGGCCGATCGGCCCATGGGCCTCCAGGCCGGCCGGCCCAGGCCCATCTGTCCTCGGCTCGAGCCCCCCTTTGACCTAGGTCTCCACGACTATAAAAGAAACTCCGATCCCGACGTCCAAGGGGGTTGACATTGGCAGAGCCGCCGAATCGAGGGACACACACCGGAGGAAGCCGACGGCCGCCGTCCTCGACGTTGCCTAGGAGATGGCTTAGGCTAGACCCTAGCCGCCAAGGTTGGCCCTGCGTGGTGAAGCCATGGTGGGATTCCGGAGCCGTGCCTTGATGCATCATGGCACATGTACATTGAATGGTGATTTCAATCTAATCTTGTCTCTTACTTTGATCTTCTAAGATGTGTGCTTTATCTCATTTGTCTAGCTAGCATAGATTGAATCTAATCATGGTGATTAGTCCTTATGTCTAGTTGGCTTATGTTCTCCTCAGTGATTGATTATCATCGTGTGGTGGCAGCATGCGGTAGGGAAAAGGACCGTTTGACATATGTTCTTAGTAGGTCTAGATCTAATCGTGGTGATTAGTCTATGACTTGCAGATACATCTTAGTGGTGCGCGGGAAGCCGATCACGGAAGACCCTCGTGTAGTGACAGTATGCGGGAGGAGAAGGGCCGGTGGAACGTGTGTTGTGGGATCATGTCCCCTTATCAGAGTACGAGGTAGATTAGGTTTTCACTTTGGCCGGAGTTGCAATGAAGAAGACGGTGGGATCATGCTACCGAAGGTCGTGTTATCTCGTGATGGATGGTTGAGATCATTCATTCATCTCATAGACTCATCATGTTCACATTCACCATACAATCACCCCACACATCCATGTTCAACCCTATATGCAATATGTGCTTCATGCTAGGATTAGATCCGTTGAGTTAGGTAGGAAACCCTAGTAAGTTCATTGTTGATCCACGGACTGATAAACCTTGGGGGAATACTCTAAGGGAAGAGCTACAATGATCCGTGCACTTGCGGGTTACAAATTGGCGCGTCTAAGGACTGTCAACAGCTGCGCTACACTCTTCTATGAGCTGCACTACCTCGGTGGTTGGCAGGGTCCTTTTGTTGCCAAGGATATCCTTGAGGTACTTGGCATACGTCGGTACCTGTATCACATCAAGAAGTGGTATATTGACATATAACTTCCTGATTACCTCGACGAACTTCCCGAATTGTTCGTCAGCCACCGGCTTCCTCTTCCGCTCGGGGAACGATAGGATGGTTGTATCGTGGTAGTCTTGAGAAGCCCTTGGGACTTCTCCAGTTCCCTCCTGGGCAGCTTCAGTTGGATCTACTGCCTCCTCCTGGTCTTCTGGCTCGGTAGTCCTGGCGGTTTCCCACCGATTTCCTGCACCCTGCGGATAAGGCGGGTTCTGCGTGGACTTTCCAGCCCGCGTAGTCACCGCGCTAACATTTTCCTTAATGGGAGTCTCCGGTTGCCCAGGCAATTTCCCATTATTGGGGTTAGGACAAGATGCAGCCAGCTGAGCTACTTGAGTTTCAATCATTTTATTGAAGCACAGCTGGTTCTTTAAGGCAGAATTAAAACCTTCTATTTGAGTGGCCATGCTTTCCATAAGTTTATCATTAGCAAGGAATTTCTTACTAATGCTATCATTAATCTGTTTCTGGCCATACCAAATATCTTTAAGAGAAGGCTGAAAATTATTACCAAAATTCATACCTTGCTATTGATCGAAGGGGAGGTTGGGCTGGGCTTGGAATTCCAACCTTGCTGTAGACGAAATCCGGAATTATTGGGATTATTTCCGATGAAGTTCACGTCTTCGGAAGTCATCGGGCATGTGTTGCCCAAGTGCCCAGAATCACCACATGTTTCACATGTGATGCGAGATTCTACAATTTGGGACATCTCCTGATTCGGAGATTCCAGCCTCTTCATAAGAAGGTCCATCTTGGCGGCAAGCATATCTACGGAGTCAATCTGATGTACTCCCTTGGTGTGAGTTGTATGCCTGTTGCTCTTTCAACTCTGATTTTCGGCAATCTTCTCTACGAGCATTCTTGCTCGTGCAACATCAAGTGAGAGGAAAGCTCCTCCCGCTGCTGCGTCTACATGCTCCTGAGATCTTTCATTCAGGCCATGGAAGAAATTTTGAATGACCAGCCATTCTTCCATGCCGTGGTGTGGACATGCTGCGATATAATCCTGCATGCGGTCCCAAGCTTCTGGAATGGTTTCCTCGTTGAGCTGCTGGAAGCTGGAAATCTTACCGCGGAGGGCATTGGTTTTGCCCACCGGAAAGTACTTGGTGAGGAATGCCGTGGAGCATGCCTCCCAGCTATTGTTGAAAGAATCCCGGTTGGCGTAGAACCACGACTTTGCCTTCCCCAACAGTGAGAAAGGGAAAAGGCGGAGGCGAATAGCATCCATTGTAGAGCCCTTGGGATTGATTGTGCTACTCACTTCTAGAAAATTCTGCAGGTGAGCATTGGCATCCTCTGATGCCTTTCCACAGAATGGACTGGCCTGAACCATGTTCACTAGCCCAGTCTTCAGCTCAAACTCTCCCTGCGGCTGCTTGTCATTCAGTCCCGGGAAGCCGCTGCTTGACGGGGCGGAATACTGGCGAAGGGTCTTAGCGGCGGGAGCGGCCATGATGAGTGGCGGTGGTGGTTGAGCTGACGAGCTGCGAGGGCTGAGGATTTTCTATGGTGGGACGACTCTTCGTCTCACAACCCTTCCAATACGCTCTGGATTAGGATCGAAGTTTGACGGTAGGTTGAAACCGGTCATGTACTGCTCTGCATATATCACAAAGACAAAGAGAGCAATGGTAAGACCGCTAAAGTTAGCGGTGATAGGACTATAAAGTCTACCAAACAATTCAATAATATCTTTAGCCAATTGCTTCCCCGGCAACGGCGCCAGAAATGCTTGTTGGTATTTCTTAGGCTCTAGAATAATATTCCGTAAGCGCACAGAATAGCCCGATGTAGCATTTCACCTTGGAGTATTCCAGGGTATCGTAATTTTCCTCAGGGAAGCAAATGGAATAAAGAATATTGATTGAGCTTGAATGGTAAGGCTGTATAGCAATATCACTCACTATCTAAAGCGGCAAAAATGGGGATAACCGGATAATGGTCAAGATGACCGATACAGGCTCTAAAACAAGCCGTTAGAAGGTCGCAAGCGACCAGCGACACAGGAGACTCTAAGCTAGGAAAAGGTAAGGATATTGGGAGCGCAAGGGACGACAAGATTCCTATAACACTTCTAAACTCTAGAGAAAACCACTCTAAATTTAGCCTAGAATTATACCTAGTTATCGGGAGACCAGAACTTACTTCGACGGCCGGTGGGAAGGATCTCAGACCGGGATGAGAGGGGGATCCAACGGTAGCCAGCAACTACTGTTATGAAAACACCCGAACGTGGTGGACTACAAAGGACGGATAGGGCTGTCACCACCTGCCGCCTACCACTGCGGTTCCGTGGGGTGGAACACTCTTTCTAGCTAGTACCAAGCCAGACACCACGTCTGCACTCGATACTAGGATTTCTCTCGAGGCCTTCAAGAGAAATCCCCCTCAACCTAGAGAACTAACTTGAGCACTCTAGTACGGGCAAGAAAACCCGTAAGGAAGAATCTCGATAGAAAAGATAAACTCTAAACTAATCTAGAGGAGAGGACAATATCACCGCAACTAAGCCACTAAGACTTGAATGAAATAAAGCGGTAGATAACTTAAGCTTACTCAAGAAATAAAGAAGATAATACTTTATTGATAAATATTCGAAATAAAGGAAAAGATACAAGAGCTTTACCAGAACTACGAGAAGACTCCGGAACCTCTGAGCGAAGCTCGACTCGACCCTATTCCCAAACTCTAATCCTAGACTATAAAATGGAAAAGTGGAAGAGCTTCTTCAAGTGTGTGTTTTGGAGTGTGGCCGAGGGGGTGCTTTTATAGCAGCTCCAAGTCGGTTGGGGTCGGTAACCGCCTCAGTGAACCGCCACTCGAAGCTGGGCCTGGGCTGCCTTGGAGGTGGGCCGGCCGGCCAGGCCTACGGCCGGCCGGCCGGGCTCGGTCGCCCGATCCACCGCCTCTTCGCGTGGACGCTCTGGATTGCCCCTGGATGCCGGTAGTTGTCGCGGTTGCTCAACTTGTGGCGGTTTGGACCGACTGGTGGGCCTCCCGATCCGTGGCAGGGCCTTTCGGTATCCGTCGGATGTACCGACTGCAAACGCCCAGCCAGGATGACTTGGACTTGTGTTTTGTGGCACACGGATCGAGGACGTGGCAGGGGCCGAAGTGGGCGGCCGGCCGGCCGGGGGTGTGGCCGGCCGGCCGGGCCTGAGCCCGGTTTTCTGCGGTTTTTCTTTGGTTCGCCCCTGCACTCACATTTCATCCAAAACTTGTGGAATTTGTTAGTTCAAAGTAAAATGTACATGGAACCTTATACAAAACCTTCTCATTCCCGAGTTGTTGACGGCAAATTTGGGTTTTATTGGCCATCAACAGGTATCCATATCTGTCAAGCCCCTGAGCGATGTGTAGCCAAGCGAAGTATGGGTGCACAGGGCTCAAGAATTTAGAAATTCAAAATGTACCCAGTATAGCAGCCCCAAACAGTACGGAACTGAACAGAGAGATGTGAAGCAGCTTGAGTGCGAAGTAGTGTGCTGTTCAATAATAAAATCGTGATATGGAGGGCGGCGCAAGACGCGCTTCATATGAGCAGCCCCCGAGCATAATAAGAACTAGAATAGTCGTTGCTATGGTCAAGAAGTAGCATATCACATATGAGAGACATCGGCAAAGCTTCGGGAGCCATGCCGACCTAATTCAGGCGTTCAATCATGATGGTTGACAGGGCTTTGGAAGCACGCCGACCTAAACAGTAGCTGTTTGAGGTGACAATATTAAGTTTTGACCACATCGGATGTGGAGTTTGGTGATGTCATGGAGGTATGCCAACCTGGGTGGCATAAAAGAAATTATTTGTCAATAAGTGCCGACGTCCAACTTCCTGCTGGGGGAAGCTAGCTGAGCTACGGAAGCACGTCGACCTGGTGTACGACGCCCAGCCCCCGAGCGTGAGGACTGGCAGTGCTGCGATAGCACGCCGAGCTGATGTTCGGCGCCCAGCCCCCGAGCGTGAGGACTGGCAGAGCTAAAGAAAGCACGCCGACCTGATTTTATAGCGCCCAGCCCCCGAGCGTGAGGACTGGCAGAGCTGCGATAGCACGTCGAGCTGATGTGCGGCGCTCAGCCCTCCGAGCGTGAGGACTGGCAGAGTTTAAGAAAGCACGCCGACCGCGTATGCGGCGCCCAGCCCCCGAGCGTGAGGACTGGTAGAGCTTAAGAAAGCACACCGACCTTGGATGATTTAATAAGAAAGTAACTGTGTTACTGTGGCTGTCGCGTCAACAGTGAACGGTGCATAGCTAAGGAATATGTCATTTGGGAAGTTCCCAAGAATCGAGGTAGTTGCCTTTTGCATTGAATGCGAGCCGCCACCTATTTAAAAGGAAGAAGTGGAGGTGCGGCGGTTCGCATACCTTCTCAGTACGTTCTCGATTGTGCGTCGTCTTCTCTGCTGCGCCTGTCTCTTTCCCTGCTACTGTAGCTAGCGGCGGCGGCACATCCTAGGGCGTGGCGAGAGTCCAGATCCACCACCATCAACGCCAGCTAGTTTGGGGAGTGATTTGCGGCGGCGGATTCGGGTAGATCCAGAGCGGCTAGGGGAGTAACTCAACCTAGATCTGAAATGGCCGCCGAGGATGAGCGCCGTGGAGGCGAGGAGGAGGAGCAGCCAATGGCGGAGGCGGAGCTGCAGCAGGAGGAGGAAGCGCACGGCGGCGGGCGGATTGAGGATCCTCAGCTGGTGTGGAGGCGCTCGCGGGTTACCACGGCGTGGCTCCAAGACATGATGGACCGCTCCGTTCTGGGCCTGCAAGCGGAGCTGCTATGGAAGGCGCCGGACGGTGACTTTCCGACGGAGGACAAGACGGAGGCCGTCGTCTTTGCCTCCTTCTTCGAGCGCGGATTCGGGATTCCGACCGGCGCGTTCTTCCGCAGCCTGCTCCACCACTATGAGATTGAGGTGACGCATCTCAATCCCAACTCAATTTTGGCCATCGCATTCTTTATCCACCTTTGCGCGGCCTTTATTGGGACGGCACCGCATTTCAATTTGTGGCGGCGGTTGTACCACATGGTGCCTTACCCTAGCAAGGCGAAACCCAATGTGGTGGGGGGAGCGAGTCTGCAGCTGCGTTCCAGGATGCAGGTGGAGTACTTTGCCATTGGGGCAAAGGACTCGAACAAGGGTTGGGCAGAAGAGTTGTTCTACGTTGGGAACCACCCACTGGCATTGCCGCCACGGACTCGCCGAGCGCCGCTTCCATCGAGGAAGTGGAGGGAGTTGCCTAAGGGTGACGAGATGGTGGAGGTGGAGAAGTTGATGGAGATCATCATGGACCTCAAGGAGAGGGGTCTCACGGCGTCGGCCGTGATGGTCAACATGGTGTCACGCCTGGTGCAGCTGATCAAGGATCGGGTGCACCCTGCGTATGAGATGGTTGGTCCACTGGACCCGACGCGGGAGAGCACCCGGGGGGTGTCCAACGACGAGATCCGGACGCGGATGGCGACATTCACAGTGTGCCGGCCACGAACGTCGGAGCGCCCAAGGCGTACTCGATTATGAGGCTTCCACCTGAGGTATGAGTCTCTTGTTGTATGCTGTCTGCAAGCTGTTTGATGAATTGCCTGTTGAGTGCCTTGTTGGTTATGTTTCGTAGGATCGGGCCTTGTTCTGGAGCCCTGCCCCTCTGCCTGAGCATGAGGCAGCGGCGAGTAAGGAGACGGCGCTGGGGGCGACGTCGGCACCACGTGGGTTTGTGGCGGGTGGCAGCATGTCACCCGCCGAAGTTGGTGATCCGGCGATGACAGCCGAGAGGCCTGAGCCTGTTGTAGATGTCGGAGGAGAGCGGCAGCCAGGAGGCAGCATGGCGGCGCAGCGATCGCCATCGCCCTCAGCTACGGCACGAAGTTCACCTCGAACTGGGGAGCCGGTGTTCAAGCGCCAACGCATGGCGGCGAAAAGGCGTGCCAGGTATGCGCGTCTGATCTGAGCAGTAATTGCTGTTTTGGGTAGCGCGAGTTTCCATATTTTGTGTTGTGGACTGAGTTGGGTAATGTTGCCTCAGCGTGAGTCCTGTTCGTGATGCTGTCGAGGAGGTCTCGACGGGCCCGGCTTCTGCAGCGGATGCGGCTACATCGGCGGGTGACGTCCAGCAAGAGGAGCTGGCGTCAGCTGTGGTGACGGACGATCGGGTTCCTGAGCCGAGTCCGCCAGAAGGTCCGACGGTGGCGTCTGTGCCTGAGACGTCGGGGCTGCTGCTGTGGAGCAAGTGGCTCCTGTCCCGGGTGGCGACATATCATCGGCGCCGTCGTCATCGTCTGCCGCGCCGCTGGAGTTGGCTGTGGTCATGGCAGCTCTCCACGAGGAGATTGCCGCCTTTGGCGAGGTCGGGACGACCCTGCAGGGTCTGGCTGAGGTGAGCATCAAAGCACCCTTTTTGTATTCTCTTTTTCTTGTAAGTTTGCTTGTAGCGGATCGTCATCAGCTGCGGCGTTCTTTGTTGCGTGTGAAGCACCTAGCGACCCATGCGGTTGTCGGGACGGCTGCTGTGTCCGCTGCGGAGTCGGCCGAGCAAGAGATTGCTCGGCTGCGGCGTGAGGTCGCCGACCTGCGAACTGGCCGGCAAGAGATGGAGCGTGAGCGCGAGGAGCTCCGCAAAACTGCAGAGGGTAAGACCTTTCGGTGCTGTTACCTAATGCGCAGTTGGGTTACAAACTGCTTATTTTTATTGATGTTGCTGTTGACAGATGCCCAGAGGCAGAAGAGGGTTGCCGAGCGAGATCGCCAGGAGTGTGAGGCAGCGAACGCGGAGCTCCAGCGCCAACTCGACGTCGTCAACGCTCGTGAGTACCTTACTGCACAAAAGTTGAGTGCCGTGAGGGAAGAGCGGCAGGCGCTCGAGGAGGACCTGAGCGAGGCTCTCGATGCTTTGGAGCATAATGAGCAAATGCTTGCAGGCGTGGAGAAACAGCTGGAGGACTTCAGGGCTGCGGCGGCCCCGGTGATTCGTTATGTCCAGCCGACCTCTGGTGGGGGAGGAACAATGGGCAAGAGCGTGGAGCAAGTCCTTGGACAGCTCTGCGTGGTACCGTCGGCCATGCGTGCTGTTGAGAGGAGCTCGGCGCGGGAGTGCATGATGCGAGCATTGTCGATGCTCCATCTTCACTATCCTCAGGTAGATGTGAGGCGGATCACCGTGGGAATTCCTCGCGGCGTCTCGGAAGCTGGCGAGCGGGCAGTGTTGACACCTCTTAACATTACTTCTAATTTATTTCTTTTTAGGCATGAGGCATAGCTTTAAATAGTAATGTCAAGTTAGCGATCAAAGTGAGGTATTTTTATCTGCAAGCACACAGATATACCATTGTAGCACTTTCTACCAGGAGTAAACCAGGTTATCGTATTAATCTATCCCATGGGAACTCACACTGAATATAAATAAAACTGTCATCTACATAACTTAATTATCCATTTCATAGATCATAGTCAACTGCTCAATAATAGGAGTAAGTTGTCACGAAAGAATTATAGTAATAATGTTACTCATGTGGATATATTGATAAGGATATAGATATGTCAGCGCATCAATATATATGGATAAATAAATAGATAAATGAGTATATGAGTGAGTTGATAACCAAACTAGAGCATCCTTTTATAAAATAAACTAGAACTTGGATTGTCATTGGAGCAAGTCTATAATGTCCTTAGAAATTATCAAGTCAGTAAATAACCAAATCAATCATATGATCTAATCAATGTTTAAAGCCATATTAAAAAGGAAAAATATCCAGTTCATATTAATGATCCAAATATTCATTGAGCTCCTATTCCAAGGTTTAGCAGAAAGGAATGCAAGGACGAACAAGCCTGTCACAACTTGTCGTCTTCCTTTTTGTACTGGTAAAGAATGGAAATATCTGAAGGAATTATCATATCCAAGCACCATGCTTGCATAATCAAAGACTATTCTAATCCCACCGGTGACTCCCACCCTACGGATGGTCAAGTTCAAGACTAGAAACATGCATAAAGCACTCCAGAGCATTATAATAGCATAGATGATTGATCCAAACATATAATATCTAAGATTCATGATAGCACAATATATGAAGAATAATACCATAAATATAGCACAAACTTCATATAACATCTCTGAGTACTTGACAAAGATCTGACAAAAAGGATACAAAGTCATTACCCAAGATCAATGATGATCTTGAAGAACAACTTGATCAAGTTGATGAATTAGAACTTGGCTCCTCTAATCCTAGAACTAGAACTAATTAGAGCTAGGGATCTCTAGTTGGCTCTGGGTTTCAACTGTGAGCTATCAACTTCAACTTCAACTACTGAATGGACAGGGGGGGGTCTGCCTCTGCTTATATAGGCCTCCAAGGTCGGTTCGGGCGTCTTCAATTATGGTAGTAAGTGAAACCGACATGTAGAACCGCCATACAACCGCCATGACAAAGGGGGGCCTCAGCCGCCTTAGTGGGGGGCCGGTCGGGCCCACCTGGGTCGGCTGGGCCCACCCAGCCGCGCCTCGGGCTCGGCCTCCTGGAGCTGGGTCGTGGGCCTCCTCTTTGGGCCGTTTTTGCTTACGAAGGCCTATGTTGGAGTTTGTAATTTAATGAATCCCTTGTGAGCTTTTACAGGACGGAATATTCTTTATTCTTTTATGCTCTTTTTCCTCTAATTTCGCGATAAAATACAAGTGGACCCAAGTAAAACTAAATAAAATATGATAGTAAAGTAGTATTTTCCTTGAGATGTTGACGGTAATATTTAGCACTTAAGGACCGTCAACAGGCGGCAGAGGAGTACGTGGCGCCCGTGGTGGATGACATCGTCGCCGAACTTGACCTGGGCGATGAGGAGTGAAAGAAACAATGATTAGTGGTTGTCCATGTATTTTGTGGAGTTAGATCCGGTTGGATTTGAACTTTCGGGGCGCATGAGATGGGCCTCGAGTATTGTATATAGTAGATTAGTTTGTGATTTTATTTTGACGAATGGCGAAAAAGCCTTGCGTTAGACGCGGTGTTCAGACTTTGTAGTTCGGGAGCTATTAGTGCAACTCTCCTGGCTGTACCGCTGCTCACGGAGAGGCCGGCTGCTGATTGGTCTATAGCGTGTTTGGAGCAGGCCAAGTGACGCGTATAGTAAGCACACCAGACGAGGGTTTTGAGCTCGGAAGCATAGGTCTAACATCGGGTGTTCACACAGGGTTTATTCGAGAATAGAAACCTTTGTTATATTGAAAGCAATAAAGCAAGTAGCAGGTATGTGCTAAAACAAGAGATCATAAATTTGGTCGGTTTAAGAAACCCATAATGCGAACAGAATCTTTATTTGAAGTATAAAGAAAGTTACACGGTACATAGCTTTGCTCTTAGGCTACGCGTAGAACTTGATGAGGTGCTGCATATTCCACACGTTGGGTACTAGATCGCCGTTGGCCCACTGTAGTCGGTACATCCCTGGTATGATGACTTCCTTGACGATGAAGGGCCCCTCCCAGGGGGAGCTGAGCTTGTGTGAGTTTTTGGGATTCTAAATCCTTCTCAGCACTAGGTCGCCGACGTTGAGCGAGCGCTGCTTGATGTTTCTGTCGTGATAGCACCGAACTTGTTCATGGTGCGCCTAGCGCATCTCGGCGGCTATACACCGTTCCTCGAGCAGATTGACCTCTGTCTGTCTGAACTGCTCGGCGTTGTCCTCATCGAATTCTCCTATTCTGGGAGATTTGAAGAGGAGGTCGGCAGGTAGGACGGCTTCGGAGCCGTATACCACGAAGAAGGGCGAGCAGCCAGTGGCTCGGCTTTTCTGGGTTCGGAGACTCCAGACCACCTTTGGTAGCTCGTGTATCCACCGACCATATCGGTCGTTGTGAGGGTCGTAAACCCTTGTTTGGAGGGCATGGAGGATCATGCCGTTGGCTCTATCTACCTGTCCATTGCACCTTGGGTGAGCAACGGATGAGTAGAAGACGCTGATGAGGTTATCCTTGCAAAAGTCCCAAAAATCTGTTGCCATGAACTGGGAGCCGAGGTCGGTGATAACACGGTTCGGGACGCCGAACCGGTGGGTAATCTCGGCCATGAACTGCGTCGCGACTTTGGACGAAGAGTCGGTGCAGACCTTGTATTCGATCCACTTGGTGAATTTGTCAATGGCGATGAGTATGTACTTGAAACCACCCGGAGCGGCCTTGAAGGGGCCAATGGCGTCGAGGCTCCATATGGCGAAGGGCCATGAAGGAGGTATGGTGCGCAGGGACTGAGCCAGCAGGCGATGCTGCCTAGAGAAGTATTGGCAAGCCTGGCAATGCCAGACTATGTCCTTGGCATCGGCCATGGCTGTTGGCCAATAAAATCCAGATCTGAAAGCTTTGCCGACCATGCTTCCGGCGGCTGCGTGGCTGGCGCATGAGCCGGCATGTACTTCACGGAGGATCTCGATGCCCTGGGGTTGGGGGACACATTTCATCAGAATGTCTCCTGAGGCCGACCTCCGGTACAGTTCTTTGTCTATCAAGACGTAGCATGCAGCTCGGCGGACGAGCTTCTCGTGCTGTTTCCTGTCGGGGTAAGATTTTTCTCGACTATGAAGTCGATTATGGGTACGCGCCAGTCTCCCTCAATGACTAATACAGCGTTGTGGGGATTCGGGGGTTCTGCTACTGGAGCAGAAGTCGAAGCGTTTTGTAGGACTTTGATGGATGGTTTGCGCAGATCTTCGACAAACACGCCGGCCGGAACCATGGCGCGTTTGGATTCAAGCTTGGATAGTACGTCGGCGCCTACGTTTTGCTCGCGTGGGACAAAGTGGACCTCCAGGCCATAGAAATGCTCTTCAAGCTTACGAATCTCGGCACAGTAAGCGTCCATGGTCTCTTTTCGTATGTCCCACTCTTTGTTGACTTGTTTCACGACGACGCTGGAGTCGCCATAGCACAGCAGGCGCTTGATGCCGAGGGAGATTGCGATCTTGAGGCCGTGTATCAAGGCTTCATACTCAGCACCGTTGTTGCTGGCTTTGTAGTGAATTTGAAGCACGTACTTGAGCTGATCCCCCTTGGGGGAGATGAAAAGGACTCCGGCCCCTGCGCCTTCGAGGTTGAGGGCGCCGTCAAAGTGCATGACCCAATGCTCAGGTTGCTCAATTGGTGCGGGCACCTGGATCTCGGTCCACTCGGCCAGGAAATCGGCGAGCACCTGAGATTTGATGGCGTGGCGGTGAGCCCACCTGATGTTGAATTCGCCGAGCTCAATGGAGCACTTGACGACCCGTCCGTTGACGTCGCGGTTGTGTAGGATGTCGTCCAGCGGACAATTGGAGACGATCGTGACGTGGTTGGACTGGAAGTAGTGCCGGAGCTTTCGCGATGTGATCAGTACGGCGTAGAGCAGCTTTTGTACATGGATGTACCATATTTTGGAGTCACTTAGGACTTCGCTGATGTAGTACACGGGTCGCTGGACCTTATGGACATGTCCAGGCTCCTCGCGTTCTACCACCATGACGATGCTGATGACGTATGTTGTCGCCGATATGTATAGCAGGAGAGGTTCGCCCCGTTCTGGTCCGGCCAAGACGGGCGGTATGGACATGTATATTTTGAGGTCAGCCAGAGCTTTACTCGCCTCGGGGGTCCACTTGAAGTCCTCTGTCTTTTTCAGGATCTTGAAGAAGGGCAGGCCTTTTTCTCCAAGCTTGCTTATGAACCGGCTGAGGGCGGCCATCATACCGGTAAGCTTCATGATGTCTTTTTTGCTTTGAGGCTCGGTCAACTTGCATATAGCATCAATCTTGGTCGGGTTTGCCTCAATGCCGCGGTGGCTGACCAAGAAGCCCAGGAGCTTTCCTGACAGGTCCCCAAATACGCATTTGGCTGGGTTAAGCTTCCAGCAAAATTTTTGCAAGTTAGCGAACGTTTCCTCGAGGTCGGCGATGAGGGTGTCCTCAGTTCATGTTTTGATGACGATGTCATCCACGTATGCCTCGGCGTTGCACCCGATCTGATCGTGCAAGCATTTTTGAATGGCACTTTGGTATGTGGCACCAGCGTTCTTGAGGCCGAATGTCATGTTTTATAGCAGTAGCTGCCATAGGGCGTTATGAATGCCGTTTTTTCTTCATCCTCTTCCTTTAGAGAGATCTGGTGGTAACCAGAATAGCAATCTAGAAAGGAGAGGAGAACACAGCTGGCTCGTTTTTTCTTCATCCTCTTCCTTTAGAGAGATCTGGTGGTAACCAGAATAGCAATCTAGAAAGGAGAGGAGAACACAGCTGGCTGTGCTGTCGATGACTTGGTCGATTCGTGGAAAAGGGAAGGGATCTTTAGGGCAATGCTTGTTCAGATCGGTGTAGTCGATACACATTCTCCATTCACCGGTTTTCTTTTTTACAAGGACCGGATTGGCGAGCCAATCGGGGTGCTTACATTCACGGATGAATCCGGCAGCTAATAGCTTATTTAATTCTACCCCAATGACCTTCTTGCGATCTTGAGCAAAACGCCTGAGCTTCTGTTTGACGGGTCGGGCCGCCTTATCCAAGTTCAAGGAGTGCTCAGCAACCTCCCTTGGGACACCTGGCATGTCAGCGGGCTTCCATGCGAAGATGCTCCAGTTGTCCTGGAGGAAGGTTGTGAGCGCGCTTTCCTATTTGTCCGTGAGCTCGGCGCTGATGATGGCTTTCTTGGCCGGATCATCGAGGCCGAGGCTGATCTCCTTGGTCTTGGCGCTGGGAGCCAGGGCGGTGCTGGTCGATCGGGACCTACTTAGGCACCGTGTTAGCTTCAGGGGCTAACTTCTTGGAGTCTTCTAGGAGGAGGATGCGATCTGTGTGTTGCTCGAAGTGGGTCACGAGCTTAACGGCGTCGGTGTCACAGGCGAAGGCGACCTGGACGTCGCCGTATACAGAGAGGACGCCGTGGGGTGCTGGCATCTTCATCACCAAGTAGGTGTGGTTTGGTATCGCCATGAACTTGGCGAGCATAGGTCGGCCAAGGATGGCGTGGTAGCTGGACTCGAAGTCTGCTACTTCGAAGGTGAGGTACTCCGTCCGGTAATTCTCGGGCCTCCCAAAGGTGACAGGGAAGGTGACCCGACCTGCCGGGTATGAAGCTTTTACTGGTATGACGCCATAGAACGGATCCTGGCATGGCACCAGAGAGCTTAGATCGAACCCCATACTTCGGAGAGTGGGGGTGAAGATGATGTTGAGAGCGGAGCCGCCGTCGATCAACACCTTGGTGAGTTTCACCTTGTTGACGGTGGAGGGATACCACTAGAGGGTACTCCCCTGGAACTGGGAGGTGGACCCAATGGTCGTCACGGCTGAACGAGATCGGAATCTCGGACCAGCATAGGTACTCAATAGGCTTGGTGTGCACGGAGTTGACTTCGCGCGTCGAGACCTTTTGATGGCGATTGGGCCTGAAGGCCTTGGGTCCTCCGATGATGACGTTGACCTGCCGATCGACTTGCTAGAAGTCACCGGCCATGTCGCGTGGGTCTTGAGCGTCGGCCTCGTCGTCGTTGTGACGTCGGCGGTCGTCGTTGCCGTGCCCCTGTTGGTCGCCGTTGTTGTCGCCGTTTTGCTGGCAGTTGTCGTCGTGATCGCCGCGGTTGTCGCGGTTGTCGTTGGGCGCATCTCGACGGTGGTACTCGCGGCGACGGTTGTCGTTGTTGCTGTTGTTGCGGAGCTGGAAGTTTCCACGACCAGCAGCGTCGCGTCGGTTGTCATTGTGGGGTTGCTTGGGTCCTGTATTGAAGAGGTTAGCGAGGTCCCTGCACTCACCATTGGTATGCTTGGAGTCCTTGTGGTACTGGCAAGGTGCGTTGAGGAACTCCTCAAAGTTCTGCTTGTTAGCGGCGTTGTTGGCGAAGAAGACGTCGGCATTGCGTTTGCGTTGCCGACCACCGTTGCCGCGCTCCTGCCTGAAGTCGCGTCGCGGGTGATTGTCGTCGTTGCCGATGTTGTCGGTGAAGTGCGCGCGTTCGGCCTCTTCTGTCGAGGCATGGAGGTCGATGACGTCCATGAGCTCTTGCGTCGACGATGGCCGAGCTTGGAACATGGCCCTCCAGATGGCCCTGTTGTGTACGCCCTTGAGGTAGTTGTCGACGACGTCGCGTTCTTCGACTCCGGCGAGTTGGTTGCGGTTGTTGATGTAGCGGTTGGTGTACTGCCTCAGCGTTTCACCACGTCGTTGGCGTACGTGTCCCAGATCCCATCTGTTACCGGGTCTGGTGTACGTTGCCTAGAAGTTGTCGACGAAAGCTTTGCAGAGGTCTTGCCAGTTATCTATGGAGTCAACTGGGAGACCCTCGAGCCAAAGGAGCCCAACTTTGCCCATCATGACGAGGAAGTAGGCTGCCATCTGATCGGTACTGCCATGGGCTGCACACATGGCGGTGGAGTACGTCTTTAGCCAGAGCTTGGGGTCGGAACGCCCATCGTACTTGTCCACAGCTGCCGGTTTGAAGTTCTGGAGCCACTCAACGTCACGGAGACGCTGACTGAAGCACGCAAAACCGTCGAGGTCTGCGTCGTCATCTTCTGAGTGGTACTGGTGCTGCCGACCAGGGCGGGCGCCGGTTCGGCCTGCGTGTGGTTGGCGAGGTCGGCGCCTGCGATACTAGTTAGCACGGGCGTCGGGGGCGCCGTAGCGCCGGTCGTACTTGTGGCGACGTCGGAGCTCGTCTTCTTCGCATTGGTAAGCCGAGTTGCTTGGCGTAGGCGACCTGTCCTCAGGGGACTGGTCATCGTGCAGGTCACGCCGCCCTGGGGGGCCATGCTCTCTGTTGTAGAGGGCACGCCGGCGTAGTTCTGCCTCGTCACGCTTGCGGTGACGGTTGTTGATGTGTCACCGCATGTCGGTGCAGCGTAGATGATCTCGGAGATCGGGGGTGTGTGAGGTGCCCGTGGCAGAGTTCCGTCGGGGGCGTTCACTTTCGCGGAGTTCCCGTACTGAGGGAGATCGGGCCTCGCTGTCACGGTGGCTGGCGGTGTGTGACACCGACCGAGTCGTAGTTGTCCTGGATCGCGACCTGCAGGTGGCGCGTGAGGGGATCTGTTGCTGGACGGCGCGGAGCCGAGCCATGACCCTCTTTATGTTGTCGGTTTGCAGAACTTGCTCGAGTTCGGCAAATATGGCGCCGACGTTGGCCATCGGCGAGTTGAAGACGTTGACGCCATCGACCTGCTGGAGGTCGGGGTCAAGGTTCCTGGGGCGGACCCCGCGGTGGCGGCGTGTGCGCCTGCCATTCCCTTGTGGGGAGTTGTCTTGTTGTGCGGCCGCGTCGGCCTCAGCTTGGCGGCGTTGGTCGCGCTCGTTGTTGCGAGCGTTACGGTCGGCGCCAGCCTGCACGGTTTTGCCTTCGTGTGTGGGTTCTCGGTCGGAGACGACGAAAACCTCCTGAGCATGTGGCACGGGGCCGTGTAGATCCATCCAGCGAGGTCGGATAGTCTTTCTGGGCATTTGCCACGGGCCACAGTCCGGGAATTGTGGGTCGGCATAGTGTTCTTCAGATCGGATCTGAAAAACTTGCTCGAGGTGCCTCTGGTATGTGGCTGCTGTGTTGGTCAGACCAAACAGCATGGTGTCCGACCTACGCTTGGGCAGGACGGACTCGGCGAGACCGATGCAGTCGGCGATCTTGGCGCCGATGTGGTCGAGGTCGGCGATCAGGTCGGCCGATGTGATGAGGCTCCGCCGAGGTGATGGGCGCGTAACCCTACAGTGGGAGGTGGTTCCGCCGACCTGGATGGTAGGTGGGTTAGCGATACAAAACAGATCTGTACCTGAGGTGTTCGGCTTGTTGGCCGGGAGGGCGGGGTTGTTGTCGAGGACATGATCCGGGTACCCCCAGAAGCAGATGTCGATGGGATTATTGACGAAGCTCTTCATGCTGGCGGGGAAGATCACGCCGGGTTGAATTGCCTTCGAAATCACGAAGGATCTCACGATCACCCCTACCTGGCGCGCCAACTGTCGGAGTTTTGCTCCGGCAATCCGCAAGGTGATGGCCCAAGCGGTAGATTTAGGAGAGGGGATCGTGGAACCAAGATCACGATGGTGACACAGAGACATGGAGTTTATACAGGTTCGGGCCGCCGGAGCGTAATACCCTACGTCTTGTGTCGGTGGTGGTGTTTGTATTGAATCGAAAGGGTGTACAAGCTCGGAAGCTTTAGGCTAATGACTAAAACCTACGGGATTGCAACATCTGTCTGAGGGGGTCGTCCTAGGCCGCCTTATATAGCCCGGCGTCCTAGGGTTTACAAGTCGGTTTGATCTAGTCCTAGTCGGATACAACAGGATCTGTCTCCAAGATCTTCGGGATATCTTGTACGTCGGTCAACCAGAGTCTTCCTTATCCCGTCGTCTTCGATACTTGGCCAGCACGGCATGGAGCGATCCATACACCCAGGTCTTCGAAAATGGGCCTCGGACTGTGGGCCCTCAGCCTGCTTGTCAAATGTGGGCCCTGGGCCACCTTGTCAGTATGGACCGTCATGGACCCTGGGTATCCATATCCGTCACTCCTACACACCACGATTACAGCCTGCGCTCTAACCCATCCTCCAACATCCCTCCACATAACAACCTGGTATCGGATTCCTCTGGTTCGATCCCATCCACCGCTATCGGCGCTCCACCCACCGCCGCCGCCTCCGCCGCCGCCGCTCCACCGCCTCCTGCACCCATGGCCATGATGGATTCCACCCAGAAACCCATGGAAACCATGGCCGCCACCATCGATCGCATGAACGCCACACCGGAAAAGTTGGCGCCCCTCGCGCCGCTCGCTCAAGCGTCGCCGACCTCGCCCACTTGCCGTCACACGTCTCGGATCTTCAACAGACCGTGACTGATGCGGTGAAGCGCCTGGACTCCAGTCTTCCGTCTGGCTCCAAACCACTGCTGTCGCGCGACGCCAAGAACAAGGCCGTCTCCGACAACTCCGGCCTCATGGGGCCCCCTCCGGCGTCCTTGGCTACTGCGCACTCGGCTGCACCCCATGCCCCGCCACTGTTCACCGTCCAGGAGCCCTCCGACGATGATCGCTTTGATTTTCCCTCCGTTTGATGGCACCACTGACCCCCTTCCATGGGTCAACTGCTGCGAGATCTATTTTCGTGGGCACAACACACCAGATCACCGCAAGGTATGGATGGCCTCTTTGCCTACGACTGACAATGCTCAACTCTGGTATTCTCACCTGGAGACAGTGAGTGGTGAACCGGATTGGAGCCAATTCAAGCAACTGGTGCAGCGCCCCTTTGGGCCGCTCTTCACCGAGTCGCCGTTAAGCGATCTGGCCCTCCTACGCCGTACCTGCTCCGTCGACGAGTACTCCAACAAGTTCCTCTCACTGGCTTGCCGTGAGGTGGCGCTTTCGAAGAAGCAGCAGGTCCATCTCTACATTGCTAGCCTCACAAATCCGTTGAAGACTGATGTGGCACTCCAATCTCCGTGAACACTGGATGAGGCTTTCCACTTGGCAAGGGCCTACGAGCATCATCTATCGCTGGACCAGCCTCAGGGTCGTGCCGCGGGCTGTCCTCAGTTCCGCATGGCCACTCCACAGCAGGCTCCACTGGCTCCTGGCGCACAGCCCACCCAGGGTGCTCCTGTGGTGTATCGTCCGCCGGCCGGCCGCGTCGCGGCGCTCCCTCACTGGATGCTGACCCCAACGGAGATGGCACAACGCCGCGCAGACGGCCTGTGCTAC
>CM014278.1:68638905-68649842 GCA_004135705.1 Alloteropsis semialata | reverse complement strand
ATGTCTCATCCTTATGACATCCTGAAATTCTACTCAGCTTGAATAAATACAATTCTAGGCATGTTGCAAATGCAAAGAAATATTGGTAATAAAGCATGCTGCAAATGCAAAATCTTCTAGGTTTATCTTTTTGAGTAATTGTACAATGGCAATCTAAACACCACTATTTCAATGTTTTCAGTTCATTAAGGCAGCTCCTCCTCCTACTTCCACTGCCAGATCCGCCCCCTCCTAAGATGTGCGTGGTCTACCTTCCATTTCTTATCTGTCTATCTCGCCCTGGATAATTCAGAGCCAAGGTTAGGTTGAACACATTGCTTGCTTCCTGTCTCCACCTTTAAACTCATATTATTCTATGAATATATCGTGCACATTCTGATGAACACCGCACAGCCCTAGATAGCATACCAAACGAAGAACTGGGTTCTTTACCAAGCAACATACTATCAGTTCAGACTCTAAAATGTATTTGCAAGCATTAACATTTTCAATCTGATAAAGCTAACAATAATAGATATCTCACTACCATTGTGAGTTTTATCTGTAAAAATTGAATTGGTCACAAAAAAATTTAATCAGCACCAAATCTCGCACCACCAAGCAGGAACAGCTTCAGAGTCAAAATTTGTGGAACCAACATACGGATCTGCAAACGCTATTGTCATCTATCGGAAGCACAATTCATGAATTTTACAACTACATCTTGCTAGGGGGCACCAAAAACAGTATGGATATCAACAGCTCAATGGGTAAAGTAATCAATCTATTTATCCCAAATTGCAGTAAGCAATGTATAGGACCCTCCGGGAGCACCGAGGATGGCGTTGTGCACGGTCGCAACACCCTCCGGGAGCACCCCAGCCCCGCAGGGGTTCATGTCGGCGAAGAGGAACTGCTCGAAGCACCGCCTGGCCTGCGCCTCCGCGCCGCCGAGGCCGTCGAACCCGGGAATGCCCGCGGCGCAGGACTCGAGCCACTCCGGTCGCACCCGCAGCCCAAGCCCCCGCAGGACCTCGTACGCTCAGCCAGGGGGGCGGCGGGGTCAGGGGCAGAGGCGCGGCCGAGGCCGGGGTCCGCACCGGAGGCGGAGTCAGGGCCCGGGACGAAGGCGGAGTTGGGGCTGGGATCCGCACCGGAGGCGGAATCGGGGTCGGGGTTGTAAAAGGCATGGAGCGGCGGCGGCAGATCCAGCGCGCGAGGCTGGCAGCGGCCACGCGGGGCTCCGGTGGCGTGGGGGTGGAGAACAGCGGTGGGGATGCGGGGAGGTGTCGGGGCAGAAACCCTAGGGGACGAGCGGCCACGGCGAATCGGGGTTCCCGGGCGGCGCCAGGCTTCGCTAGGAATGCAGATTGCAGAGCCACGAAGGAAGACGAAGCGTGGCGCTTCGTTTCGTGAGATTGGAGCGTGGGGCATTTTGTTTTTTATCGGAATTCTTATTTGGGAGACTGGATTCGAACCCTGGCGGCCCTTGCGGGACTGCGGCCGTGCCGAGACCCGAGGGTGGCTGTGCGGGGGGCGCTTGGGTAGGCCTGGGAGAAAATGACCTGAGGATCGAATGGAAAGAATCAGAACTCGAACCGAACCGAACCGAACCGAAACTGAGGAGATTGGTTCGATTTCGGTTCATGGTTCTTCGGTTCGGTTTCTCGGTTAACTGAAAGAACCGAAATCTGGCATCTTGCTGAATATTGAACCAGTATGCTGTTTTTCTAATTTAACATGTGTGTTGTGTGCTGTTTGAGACTTGAGAGAACCATATTGCAATGTATTCTTGTTTTGTGTTTGTATTGTTATTTGAATTATCACTGTTGACTGCTTGAAAATTAAGGTGAAATGCTGCTGAAATTTCTTCTTGAATAAGCTGTTTTTTGCATCTACAAAATAGGTTCGGTTTCTTTGGTTAGAACCGGAACCGAACCGAAAGAACCGAAACCGAAATTTCTTGGTTCCTAGAATTCCCAGGAACCGATCGATTCCTGTTTTGAGGGAACCGAAAGAACCAGAACCGTTCGGTTCGGTTTGGTTCCGGTTCAGTTACACCGAATGCCTAGCCCTAGCTTGGGGTGCGTTGAAGCCTGGATGGAACAAATAAGATGGGCCATTGGATCGTGTTGAAGCCAGGTACGAGACGCTGTGAGCCATAGGTTTTAATAGAGTTAGTGTTTCTTGGGTACAAAATTCTGTGTACACAAAGGTTCTCCTACTCAGTGGGGGACATTTTGCTGGGTGGACTTACAATAGAAAACTTCGTGCTTTAGGGGAGAGAAGATATGTATACCTGTAGGAAAGACTGCTGGGAATCGAAAACGCTGCTGATGGACCTCTGCGGAAGGCAATGACATGGTAAAAGGGATGGTCAGGATTAGGGGACTTAAAAATGAAACTAGGATAGTTGACAAAAATGAAACTAGGATAGTTGACAAAAATGAAACTAGGATGCATCTTATTAGCACAGCAGTAGTAAATTAAATTAATTGAACTAGATGTTGTAAACAGAAAAGTAGAAGAAAGGAAGGTAATACTACAAACGTACCTACTGGTCTCTCTTCTTGGGATTGGAGCTGCGGCTGTGGAAGCTGGGAGATAATAACATGGAAAAGGGTTGGTCAGAATTTGGGGACTTGAAACTTAGAAGAGAAAACTAGCCTGCATCTCCACATGAGTAGCTCAATGGAGCGTGAAAAGGGACGAGACATGTACAGACCAGAGCTGGTTGTTTTGTTCTGCTTGTGACCAGCAGAAAGAGTAGTTAATACCTCTAGGTCCACGGAGTCTATCTGTTCAAAATCGGCTTCCGCTGCGTCTCTTTTTCTTCGTTTCAGCATTTCGAAAACAAAAAGAAATTTACCCAATATTGAATTCGAGTTGCTGTTGAAGAGCTGCGACCAAATTTTAGGAAAGGGTGTTAGTAACGATTACGGGATATGAAAAAAAAACTAGCAGCCATCTTGCAACATCCTAGCCTGTTAGCAGCCTGTAATAGTTAAGTACCTGGAAAGGGAAAATGCTATCATATGGTGGACGCTTAGTTCTTATAAATCCAGTTTTAAGCAGCCTAGCTATATTTATGATGTCTTTCTTTGAGATACCGAAGGAAGTACCTAAAAAACTGGACTTTTATAGGTCTAGGTTCTTTTGGCAAAGCGATCAACAAAAAAAAGAAATACAGCTTAGCCAAATGGACAGTTCTATGCACTCCGAGAGATCAAGGAGGTTTGGTATTTTAGACCTAGGTATCCAAAACAGATGTCTTTTAAGTAAATGGATTGTCAAACTTATGATTGAGGATGGGATATGGCAAAGGATGCTCAGAAGAAAATACTTAGCATCCAAAACAATTTCCGAAGTGCAGAAAAAACCGGGCGATTCCCAATTTTGGAGAGGTTTAATGAATGTCAAAGATCAGCTCATAAGCTTTGGGAGATTTAATTTACAAAATGGTACACAAATAAAATTCTGGGAAGATAAATGGCTAGCCAAAGGAACAATATCCTATCTTATATAATGTTGTAAAACGTCTCCTTCAGAAGGGCAATAGTGGGAGATAAGTTAGTGGCATGGATGAATTTAGTTGCTACAGTAGCTAATGTTCAATTGACAAATGACAATGATGTTTTCATATGGGACCTACAACAAAGTGGTCAATTCGCTGTTCAATCAATGTATAAGGCGAGCATTGCTAGTCAAGTTTCCATCACAAATAGGATGTTATGGAAACTGAAGATACCCCTAGAAGTTTTTGTGGTTCTTGCATAAAGGAGTTATTCTTACAAAAGAAAATTTAGTTAAAAGAAATTGTCCAGAAAGCAGCGAGTGTTGCTTTGTGGTAATAAAGAGACCATACAACACCTTTTCTATGGGTATTAGCTTGCTATTCATCTGGCAAATAGTAGAATTTACCTTTGGCATACAACCACCTAGGAACAAAAATCATTTTTTTGGGTCATAGCTTATTGGAATTCACAGAAATACAAAGGAAAATATCTTAATTGGGGCGGGCACCGTATGCTGGGCATTATGGTTAAACCGAAATGATATTGTTTTTGACAATTAAATCACCTACTTTTTCTCCTATGCAGGTTCTCTACAGGAGCACATATTGGATCAGATTGTGGTCTCTCTTCCAAAACAAAGGGGACCAGCAACTAATACAAAACGGATGTCGCTCTCTGAAGTCTTTAACTTTGGAGATTTTTGCGCGCCATGGATGGAGATTTAGCAATAGATTGAACCATTGATGGGGAACCTCTTGTTATTTCTTTACTCTTCGGCAGACGTTGTTTTGTTCCAGGTGTGTGACCAGGATGGAATCCCATGTTCACTCATCATTGTAATAAGGATTTGGGTCGAATACACCGTCAGATGTAGAGACCGGGATATTTTCATTATCTAAATGAAATAAAATTTCCCTTTACATAAAAAAAAGCACTCTGTAATAGTTGTTGTTTGGGTCCATAAGGCCTAGAAGCGAAGTGGAGTTCAGAGATTTGTCCTACATTAGTTGTGTAGGTTGGGTGAGTGTCATAATATAACCGTTTGTTGTTCCAATGTATAAGTCACAACCTATGAAGCATGAATCTCAAAGGTATGAAAGTATTTTTGTGATTGAGTCACAAGCATATATATGTTGTGCCAACAAGTTTGTGGTGCAGAAAATATTTGATCTCTAGCACAATATCTAAGCTCAAAATCAATTCACAAGTACAAACCAAATTACATGACTCCCACTTCTAGGAATGTCTCTAATGGAAGAAAATGATGTTATACTTTGTGGTTCAGAATTAATGATGGAACGCAAAAGGGATTCTGTTAAGACACTTGGGTAGGCGACAAGCAATTCAAAGAACTTTAACCATCTATTTATAATATTGCTCACCATCCACATGACTTAATTGGTAATTGATGAAAACATCTCCATTGAATATTTCTTTTTGGAGAGCAGTAGTCTTAAGATCAGTAACTTCGATTTAACTAGTGAGAGAGACATGTTTATCTAGAGACTACATATGAATGGACAATTAATTTACAGTACATTCCATGTATTTACAACTGATGAATCAGAATTAATATTCCATTAAAAGATAAAAAATTAATTGATATGTCTCGAAAAGGGGTCATCCATATAACGGACAATTGTTAGTAGTTGGAGCTGGTAAAATAGTCTAAAGTGCTGTAACTGGGTTAACTTCACCAAGATCGGTGCACCATATTTTTGCAGTAAGAATCGAGGGATGTTGTGGTTAAAGTTTTAAAGGTTGCTACAAAAGACGGAGGTGAGGGAGTTGGACATTATATAGAAAGTAAATCATAATTCTAGATATGGTTGCCATAGAGATTTGCTCAGCAAATAATAATGGACAGTGATTCAATGCTAGATTACATGCCGATTAAGTTTGCTTATACAATTCCTATTTAATTACAGCTTTGATGCAAACTCTGTAATAATCATGACTTTTGTTACCTCTAGGGCTGTATAGATCATCATATCCCCCGAAATGGATTCTCTGAGAATAGATTCAAATACAGAATGTAGTGCAGCATTGGAATTGGAGTTGTGGGTGATGACCTACAAAAAATAATGGCCAGGAAAGGGCGCGGCATTCGTTATGATTAGGAAACATGAAAAAGAAAATTAGCCTACGTGTGATGCATATAGAAGTAGCACCTTAGAGTTGACAGTAGAAAAAGAACCAATATGTTGGAGCACTTCAAGCTAGAAAAAACTTTCAAGCTAGAAAAAACTTTCATCGATCATATGCACTGCCTACCCCGCTGCAGTGATTCGTCATTCCCTAATCTTGTCTTCTCCACGACCCAAAATATGGATTCCCATTGAGCATATGGCTGTTGGCTTCACGGTTTAGAGGATCGGCTATGGAGGTCAAAGTTGCGGGCCCACAAGATGGATGGAGGGTGACCTCGTGTGCTGGTTGCAGTGACACCTTGGCACCTGCATCCATGAAAGTCGTAGGGATTTGGTGATCCCTATTGCCACACTCTCTAATCTTTGCTGACAACAGATGTGGTCTTTGCATGGTAGTCGGCGATTAGCATCATTGGGGTGTCCCGATACTAGTGCCCATCACCAACTAAGGTTCAATAAGATGAGAATTTGAACGTGTTGCAGGGGAAGTCATATTGTTTGACCTTTCATTGAGTTGAAGTTTTTTTTTTTCATGATCTGGTAGTCGGGCAAGTTTTTTGGTGGTAGTCGAATTATTCACTACCAGTGTAGCGGCGGAAAGAAAACAGCTGCAGCGGTGCGGACGACCTCCCGCCGCTATGCTATTGCAGCTAAAAATCACATGACTATAGCGGCGGGCCACAGCAGCACCGCCACTGTAATCTCCACTGTAGCAGCAGGCAGTAAGGTCACCCACCGCAGCAAATTCAAATGCAAAAATATTTTTGTGGTAAGAGTGGAAATTAATTTTTTTTAGGGATGATTTGGTTGAAGTTTCAAATGTTGCTAGAAAAGACGGAGGTGTGGGAGTTGGATGTTATATCGAAAGTCAATCAAAATTCTGGAGGTGGTTGCCACAGAGATTTTCTCAGCAAATAATGGATAGTTATTCAATGCTAGATTACACGCCGATTAAGTTTGCTTATGATATTACTATTTAATTGCACATTTGATGCAAACTCTGTAATAATCATGACTTTTGTTGTCCATATGCGTGGTTGTGCAAAAGTCTGGAACCAACTTTCACTATATAAAAATAATCTGATATGCACAATAGTATCTCCTTAGTTTGATCGGTACAAGGAACCACTAAGTTGGAGCACTTTGTATAGGAACATGTGTAGAAAAAAATAAAGCTGGATTTTGTGTTTGTGATGATTGGAGAGAGTAGTGAATACCTGTGGGTGTGCAGAGTTCATATGCTCAGAATTGGATTTTCTGAGAATAGATTCAAATACAGAATGTAGTGCAGCATTGGAATTGGAGTTGTGGCTGATGACCTACAAAAAATAATGGCCAGGAAAGGGCACGGCATTCGTTATGATTAGGAAACATGAAAAAGAAAATTAGCCTACGTGTGATGCATATAGAAGTAGCACCTTAGAGTTGACAGTAGAAAAAGAACCAACATGTTGGAGCACTTGTGTGGGAATATGTATAGCAAGTAACAGAGCTAGTCGTTGTGGTTGTGGCGAGCAGAGAGAGTAGTTCATACCTCTGGGCCTCTGGAGTTCGTATGCTTAGAATTGGATTCCTCTACCCCTCCTTGTTTGCCTTCGTACATTTGGGAAATCAATAGAGTTTTCATCCATACTGCTCTAGTATTGGAGCCGCTGCCGCTATTGATCTGCGAAAAACCAACAGCAAGAAAATGTGTTCATTATGATGACGGGATATTTTTTTTTCTCGAACACGCAGGAGAGTAGCTAATACCTCTTGATCTGTTGTGTCTATGCGCTCCGAATCTGATTCTTTTACCTCCCCTTGTGCCCAATTGTCTATCCTTGATTTAATTACAGAAGTAAGTGCACCCTTCAAATCGGGGTCGTGGCTAATGACCTGTGAAAAACAGTGAGCAGGAAAAGGCATTATTCGCTAGGATTGGTAGGGTGAACAAGAAAAACAATATTACCCTACATCTTTTTTCTTGTGGGGGTAAATTACTCAACATCTAACGCAGACAGTGAAACACAACCATAGAATGCTCTATACAAGGAACCATTATGCTGCAGCCAGACCCGTGAGCCACTCGCTCGTTCGGGTGGTGGCAGCTCCCTCCACGCAGATTGGCACAACACACTCACCCCTCCGACAACTCTACAATTCTGCCTACACTTAGCAGTAACCATGCTGGACTCGGCATGACATTGATGGACACGGACGCCACGTTCGAACATGGCATACGTGTTCATTCCAACCTGGGAGCAGCAATGTATAGAAACAAACATAGCGGGTTGTTGTGCTTGTGATGAGCGGAAAGAATAGTAAATACCTCTGGGTCTCCTTGTCCGCCTTCATCTAGCACTTCCTTGATTATGGATTTGATCATAGATGGCTGTGGAGGCTCGAAATTGGAGTTGCGGCTGACGACCTGTGAAAAATAACAGCCATGAATAAAGGGCATCATTCGTTACGATTATTAGGGGACATGGAAAAGAAAACTGGTTGGCACCTGATGGGCACAGTAGTGGCAATTCAGATTTGTCTATAGAGTAGTAACTAATGCTCCCTCCGTTCTTAAATTGTTGTCGCTGTTGAATTTTTTATTTACATTTGATCGTTTGTCTTACTCGAAATATTTTTTCAAATATGTAAAATTATAATTTATGTTCAAAGTTTTCTTTAGTGATAAAAACAAATTATAATAAAATACATAATAACATTGAAACTTTCTGAATAAGATGAATGGTGAAACGTAACAAAAAATGTCAACGCCAACAACAACTGAAGAACAGAGTGTTTATGTCTGAGCACAAAGTATGGGGACATATACTGGCAGAAGCAGAGTTGGTTGTTGTGCTTGTTAAGAGTGGAAAGAGTAGTTAATACCTTCTGAGAACCGGATGCCCCTGCCTCTCTTTGTCTGTGTTCGTCTTGGATTTCATTCAGAACGGATTCAACCATATGTGGTAGTCCTTGGTCTAGTATTTCATCGAGGGTGGGTTCATCATTGTGGCTGATGACCTATGAAAAACAACGACCTTGGTTAGGATTTTGGGATTCGAAAATGGAAATTAGGCTGCATCTCATGGGCACACAAGTAGCACCATAGGTTCCTTTCTACGGAAACCAATATGTCGGAGAAAAAAAAGAGAACTGGTCGTTACGCTTGTGACGAGCAGAAAGAGTAGTTAATGGAGTACCTCTTGGGTGATAGAGTCTATCTGTTCAAAATTAGATTCTTCTGCCCCTCCTTGTCTGCCTTCGTACATTTGGCAATCAAACAGAGTTTTCGTCAATACTTCTCCAATATTGGAGCTGCTGCCGCTGATCTGCGAAATACAACAGCAAGGAAATGGCGTTGGTTATGATTAGGGGATTGAAAACTAAAACTAGCTGACATCTGATGGCCACAGTAGTGTGGTATCTTAAATTTGTCTGTACCGGAGACAATAGTTTAATTAAGGGCAGATTCAGGAATATGTTATCGACAGAAATTTGAGCTCATTGATGCGCATGTCATGAGCGGAAAGAGTAACTGATAGTACCTGTTGGTCTGCGGAGTTTATCTGCCCCGAATTTGATTTCTTCGCCACCCCTTGTACACACATGTCTATCCTGGTTTTAATTACTGAAATCAGTTGATCCTTCACCTTGGAGGAGTCGAGAATGGCCTGAGACAAAAAATGGCCAGGAAAGTCAACAGACGAAAAGTATCACATATACCTCTCATTTTACGTAATCTCCCAACTCCTCACGACCTCACCCACCTATACCAACCCATCAAATTTTTTTCTAATCCTCAGAAATGCTTACATTGTGAGAAAAATTTTGAATACTTCAAATGCTTTACATTTTGTAGAGGAGGGAGTACGAGGTAATATAGAAGTTGTTAGATCTGGACTGTCAATATAAGGAGCGAAAAATCAAATAAAAATTATAAAATGACATAATTATCTTTTGAGAATTTTTAACAATATTATTAATCGAATTTAGAAATCTAGAATTTTATTATGCATGCGATGGAACAAGCTAAGGCTTAATGGTGCATGCGGCTATGCAAGTAATTAAGTTAATGCTGCGCCAAAAGTGTAAATGATGCATTTTCATGCAGCCAATAAATGAATGCAGGGCAATGGTTTCCCTTAAGGAATTCTCTACGCAGTTGTCACATTTTTTCTAATTCACAATACACATGTTGTCACATGTCACGTTAATTGTTTTTCTTGTTTTGGTTACCATAAAAAGTTATTCTATTAATTGAATTTCAACCGAAAAATCCAATAGCACCACTGTTGCGATGATTTATCGGTGCCTAGTTAATTTAGCACTCATGTACATTACATGTAACCATTCTTGCGCCTATTATTACTCGAATTGGTCATGACATTTTTCATGTACAAGTTTTTGCATGCACAATGTTATGTTATTATTAGGACTTTGTTCGCATGTCCATATATATTGTTCTAGGTCACGATATATATTGTTCATGATTTTTTTTTCTCTAATCCTATTCATTTGCTTGACTATAATTTTCTTCTTGGCTCATCGTTCTACTTTACATTTAATTTATTGGAACTTCTTATATATGTAGTCATGGGTAGATGTTGTTTTGTTAGTTGAATTAGTTTATATGATTAATTAACAGTATTTTTACTCATTTGTTTATGATGGGAATATTCTACGATGATAATGCTCTTGTCCTTGTTGACATATAAAATTGTTCTATGGAGTCAAATTATTTGTTCGTCAATATTTTCTGTGATCCCTTTGCTTTGATTGTGAGTAAAATTTCTTTTAGTTATAATGAGTATAAGCAAATAATGTTCTACTTCGAATTTCTTTTTATATAAACTTGTTTCTATACATAGTCATGGATACATATCATTTTATTAGTTAATTTTGTTCTGATGATTTATTGAAATTCTTTCTACTTCGTTCTGAAACTAAAGTAATTTTTGTTCAATTGATCATAATTATTGTTCTTTTTTCTGACATACATTGAGTATCAGCAGTTATGTTCCACTTTGAATTTCTTTGCTATCAACTTGTTTTTATATGTAGTAATAGATACATATCACTTTGTTATTTTAATTAGTTCATATGATTAAAAGAAACTATTTCTGCCCTTTTTTCTTAAATGACGACAATATTCTGCTATTAGTAGAATTTTGTTCGCATGTACATAGATATTATTCTGGTCATGTATATTTTATTCTTGGATTTTTTCTCTCATCTCATTCATTTGCTTTAGCATAATTTTTTTCACTCGCATTCTTCTACTTTGAATTTAATTTATATGAACTTCTTATGT
>CM014278.1:68614473-68633928 GCA_004135705.1 Alloteropsis semialata | reverse complement strand
TTTGGAGATAATGCAATAATATTATATTTGACAAAACCAGATATTTGGCATTTATGAATGATCTTCTCAGAGGGACCTATTTCCGCCCGCCTCTGTAAATTGGTTTACAGAGGCGGGTGATGTTTCAGCCCGCCTGTGTTATTTCTTTCACACAGGCGGGCACGGCGACCACCCCCTACAAATAGCCCCATTTGCACAGGCCCTTTGCTAGAGGCGGCCGCGATGCCCGCCTCTGTAAAGCCGTTTTGGCCACCTGTATAAGGCTTCGCTGGCGTAGTGTAGCATGCAACATGATGATCATAAAAAGGAGATGTTCACAAAGGATGGAAGCATCATAATAGATTGGCTTAGATTGTATTTCCTTTGTTTGGTTTCCCTCTTTTATTCAGATATTGGGACCGTTTTGTAACAATTTAGAGGCTGTGTACCTCTTGTACATAGAGGCCGGATGTTTATCCATTATCTTAAAATTTTTTACTTCAAGAGTGAATACATGAGTAGGATGTTACATGTAGTTCGTTATAGTCATACACGAGGGTTGAGAGGGACATTCGAAACCCAAGCTTTGGCAACAAGCCGATCAACTTGCGGCAAGCCGGCAACCTGGCTACAAGACAAGGTCTCAGCATATTTGCGACACCCAGTGAACAGCTGAGAGTAGCAGGGGGTTCGGGGAGGGTAGACGTCGACAACAAAGTGGGAGGAAGGCGTCGAAATTAAATGCACAGAGGGCATGCCAACTTCCCTCTGCAGTTGGGTCACTGACATGTGGCTCCGGCCCCACACGTCAGTGAGGGGAAGTACTACAGAGGTGTCCCGTCGGCACACTCAAACTCTGGCTGAGTGGGAAGTTTGCATTGGTCAAAGTGGGCGGACAGGAACATCCCACAATAGAAGAAGTGCTACAGAAATCAGGAATCGAACACAGTGCAGTTGAGATAGTGTTTAGAAAAACTATGACTTGGAAGGTCATAATTGTGGTGGGGTCCCTGACTAGGAAAAAAAAGGAAGGTTCAAGAACTAGATGAAGATGACAGCGAGCTAAGGGTAGTATAGCAATCTCAGAAGAGAAGCCGCTACTTCAGCATTCGTCACACCCTCATCTACCACAGTGGGTTGCCCACGGGAAGGTCAGAGAACGGTGGGCGGAGCTGGCTGCAGGGGCGTCATGGGAACGAGATGTGCCTGGTGGAGCTAGGTTAATTGGGGTGGGCCGTGGTTCAGGGTTGTCAGTGTGTGGAATACTGTACCAACATATGTGGGGTTTGCTAGATCTATTTTGGTTTACTTGATCTGTGAGTTTATTTATTACACCAAATATACCTGGTCCTATTTAGTTTTCGACAAAATCCGTCGTGCAAGCTCTAAACAACACTGTATTGTATTGTCTCGTCCTTAAAGAGCACCGACAACGGTAATCATACCAATCATACGTCCGGACGCGTCCGGATGCGGCCCATCTCCAGCCCACACGCTTTGATGTTTACAGCTTTGATGATGCATTCTTTGATGTTTCAGTGGTGCATTTTTGATGTTTCAAAGGCTCTCTCCTGATGTTTCAATGATTGATCTGGTAGTTTCAGAGGATGCATCGAATGTTTTAACAGTGTTTTTAGGATGTTTCAGTGATATTTTCTTCATGTCTCAGTTTTGGATCTCGGTCAAAGCGGCCGGTGACCTCACCGCCGGCGACCCACATCCATGGGCGGCTCGACGGCCAATCCGTGCCCCCTCCCCGCGCGCCCTCCTTCTCCCTCGTTGGTCCCTAATGCCCCCGCCCCACTGTTGCCTAGGCCCGGGCGTCCGGACGCGCGCGTGTTCCGGACGTCCGGGCGCTAGTGCGGTCGGCACCAACAATGGGGTTCACTCGGCGAACCGTAGATAAATCGAACGTTAGTTTGGTTCTCGATACTTCCCATGTGGTGGGACCCAATTTCTGAATAAAAGAATCTCTCATGTTTTCTTTTAGACCAGTTGATTAGGGCGTGTCCCCACTCTCTCCCTCATGGCGCGTGTCTGAATCATATTTCTATTCCCTATGGTAGCCTTGGTTCGAACCGAAAACAGGCACCGCTTGGTGCGATGTCCACAAATCACAATGTGTATGGTTCGGTTTTCTTCTCTCTCGGTTCGCTTTACAGCAACATTTTTGGTACTCTAAATGCAATACATTTAATAGTGAAAATGTACAAACGTTATGTTCTTCAAGGTGATTCTTGGAGTAGACGAGCTTACCTGGTCAACAGCAAAGATGTCGCCTCTGGTGTCAATTTCGTTGAGATTGGATATTATCTCTGATATAGAGTGCGGTCTGTTCTGTGGTTCTTCCTGCCTGCACCTTTTTCCTATTTCAATGCATTCAGTCACTTCTTCGGCTTGTAGTGGTCGCTGCCTAGCTGATCTATTCCACTTGTAACTCCATTTCCATCGTCGAAGTACCTACATTTCATAAATGCTACTGAGCATAATTCTAGAACCAGTAAATACCCAAAACTACAATTATGGTAGCACAACAATCGAACACCACATTTATTTTGAGCTGGTTTGATGGAAATGCCACACCTTTTTTGTCAACTGTTCACAAAACTGCACCATTTTTTTTATTGTTAGACATAACTAACTATTGTAACTTACTGTTAGCAATTCACCCTCCCTTGATACCATTTTATGGGAAGACTGAAGTTATTGATTTAATCCCTAAGCTAAAATCGTCGCCACGTTAGTGTACAGCGATTGTACGGTACCACTGGTACCGTCTGGTACCGTTGCTCTTTGATTATTCCTGACCATTGATTAAAAAATTATTTCAAAACCTATTTTTAATTATTAATTAATTATAAAAGGGTATTATCGTAACTAAGGAGCACCCCTTTACTAACTCGGTAACTCCCAGTCCCATCTGCAAACAGAGAACTCCATGCGCCGCTGCCGCTGTCTCGTTCTGCTTTTCCGCGTCCCCGCCGGCCGACCTGTGAATCCTTCCGGCGAGGTCAAGCAGTACCCCGGCCGCGTCCAGCTAGGCTCCCGGACTGGCCGCCGGTCATCACTCATCAGTTAGCGTAGACATTAGCGGCGGCGCCACAGCCTGCTCGACCATCCACGCCAATGCCATTTCCTCCCCTCGGCCACAGCATCCCGCCTATTCTCCTCCATACCAAACCCCTGAATGTTCTCGTGCCCCAGGGGGGTACGTACCCACCCTGTTATCTACCGTCCAAACCTGCATCAAGATTCACACACTATCCCACTGCATCAAGATTCGCACACTCCCCCCCTGAATGAAGATCCTGGCCGTCCAAAACAGGGTGGGTACGTGCCCCCCTGGGGCACGAGAACCGTTTTGAAACCAAACCTGAGGCGCCAACGTCTTGATGCAGTGAGGAAGCAATGGAGCGGGAGAGGGCAGCCAAACACGTGCTTGTGCAGCCGCAATGCCTCCCGGCGGCGCCCGTGTCGGTGTGCAGCCGCAGCGCCTCCAGCCGGCCGAAGACGGCGGCAACATCGGCTGTGTGCTGATGGTGAGCTCCGGCAGCCGGAGCTACCCGGCGGCGGTTCGGACATGCCGGTGAAGCCGTAACGCCTCCAGGGGCTGATTACGGCCGCTGCGCCGACGGAGGCCCTGGCGGTGTGCAGCCACAGTGCCTCCAGGCAGTCGAAGACGGGCGACGATCCCAGCGGCTTGAAGCTGGCAAGATCCAGCACCCGGAGCTGCCCGACCGAACATGGAGAATGGATACAAACCGACCGGAGATGGACAAGACTCCGTCCGTACATGGTTTGGTTAATTTACCTAACTATCCTTTACTTATTTTAAAATATTAATTAATTTAAGTACCAGTCCCACCTATATTTGGTACCGGCCCCGCCATTTTAGTACCGTCTGGTACCGTACCGTTGGTACCGCCTATTTTTGCACCGTCCGATTTCGACCCATGGACGGATCCTATTTTTTCCAACCATTATAAAATTTCCCCAACAATATGGAAGTAGTAGCGAATTGCTATTTGATACATATACATTTTTAAAAAATATATAAAAGAGAAAAGTTTGTCCAGGAGTACATTTATGTCTCTTGCTTTCTGATTTGCTTGCTCTAGTTGATTGTAAACTAGTTCATCCCAGCCTTTAAGTTTACCACTATCAAGAGTTATCTCTGTTGAGACGTGCACTCCATTCATGGTTTATTGCATTGTGCATCATTGACTTATTGGGATTACGAGCAATTAGGCACTTATCACGTTTTCACTGTTTGTTACATTTTCTATCATTGAGATTTGTTTCTGGAGTGCAAGGCATATATGAATGTATAGTACAAAATACTCCATTCAAAATTGATCAACACCTACGGCTTGTCTGAGTGAGAGTAATATGCTATAATCAAATGTGAACTACTGCAGTTTAGGAGTTGCAAGAAAAAAAAGGAAAAAAATGTATCCTCAATTCTATGGATTAATTCATAATGGTAAGGAAGTTTTACTTTTTACTCCCCGATTTCCATCAAGAGTACACATCATCTGTCATACAATTAGCTTATGACCATATATATGTGATTACTTACGCAGTTAGAACAAGTCGCCGCATCAATTTGTTTGCAATTATTTATACAGTATGTAGTAGTTAGAATAATTGCCACATGCCTTTAAGAAAGACGACGTGACAATTGCGCATATTAATATATGCATACATATCCCACTCCCGCAATATTCCAAAGCATCGCATGCACCAGATGGTGGCCAGTCTCAGTATTACACTCTTTTTAGGCCTCCACATTAATTCTCATGAGACGCGTTAGAAACATATATAAAATTCTAGAAATTCTCACAAAAATCAGAAACATCCAACCATCAGTTTAACATCATCAACAATAATAACCATTGGATCTCTTCTATTTTCTAAAAAAATTACCGACAATTACCCCCCTAAATATATATATGAAAATTATCCACCTATGCCATTATGAGAAATAACTTTAAGTAACCCCTAGAATTTGATCTATATACACTACACCAGATTCGGTCATCACTACCGGGTCATAACCCCCTACCACTACCAGTTCTTAGCCCGGTACAGGGTTTTAGGCAGTGATAGGGGGCCATATCTGTAGCAGTGATACCCCACCTCTGCCATTATAAAAATAAAATAGATTTTCAAAATTATAAAAATAGTTAAATTAGATTTCAAAAATATAAAAAATAAAGTAGATTTCTACTAAAAAGATAAAGTAAATTTCTAAATTTATATCTAATTCATTACCTATATCATTATTGAATTAAGCTATTGGAAACAAACACTCCAAGCGATGTCCAAATATGTTTCTAAATTACCCACTTCATTTTAACTAATGTTGAATAATATATACGTGCGTGATGTGTGTCATCACGCAGATCACATATATGACATGTATTTAGTGATGAAAAGCACATTGATTTTCATGTTAACACAAAGTATTATACTTAGGTTTCAACTAAATATTTTTAATACATATGGATATATGACTTAAAGAGACAAACAATGAATATAGATGAAACCATAGAATAATTGGCAACTAAGATATGTGACAACTAAATTCAATACACATATATACAACAATGATTTATCATATTGAGTTTCAAGTTAAGTAGGTAACCCAAGCTAAATTTTAACTTTTAACTCATCATATAGCGGATGAAGATATATATAAATATGTGATATAAAGAAGAAAATTTACAAATATAGAAACTAGATATATAGAAAATTTACAAATATAGAAACTAGATATATAGTAATTGATAATTAAAGTCTACGGTACCCGGCAAAGAGTATAAATATTACTCTCTCCATTCTGAAATACTTGATGTTGGTTAGTTCAACTTTGAATGTGAAGTATTTTAGAATACAGGGAGTATTAAAATATGATGTAATAAAAATAGCAAAGATAAATAATATTGATTAACTATGTATATGTCCTAAAATGTATTTATCAATTCCAACGCTTAAAATTGCTAGCCCGTGCAGGAGCACGGGTTGATGGGCTTGTGCTAATTAATTAGGATGAGTTGGCTGGATTGATGGGACACGTCAAGTTTGAAAGTAAGAAGGATAATTAACGTCTATATATGTGGTGAGATAAATCAATCTTACATTAGTTTTATCGGGGATGTCCTGTAGACCAGTTACCAGTTCTAGTATAATAACACCCAAACTGTAAATGTCACATTTAACTGACGTCGGGCCACCTCTCCCGTATTCGGGAGCAAAGTATCCTCTGCACCAATAAGTGACATTTTATGAATATTCCATGAAGAAATTGTAAAGATTGCAATAATCAAGAAATTCAATTTCTATCGATGTATTGATTACCGTGTTCCAAAACGTTGACCGGCAGTATGTGAATTTTTAGCTAGCCTTGATAGACCAAAATCTGTAATTTTTGGCACCATAAAATGGTCTACCATTATATTTTTTGGGTTGAGATCCATATGAATAATGCCCCTTTCCTGGTGAAGATATTGCAAACCCTGACAGATTCCCTTGATTATTTGAAAACGTGTATTCCATTCGAGTCCTCTTAATTCATCTGAATAGGAAAAGAGGAAGAATGAATTCTTAAAAAATTCAATTCAATTTTGTGCTATTATTGTGGAGAATTTTAAAATATTGGTGTAGTTTGCTCCGTTCCATTATTAAGGTATTTTTAGCTATGTACCTGATACATAGCATATTCTATAGACCTGGATAAGTGCATATCCAGGTGCATATAAATTGCTATGAATCGTTTTATCCTGAAACAATGTCAGAAATGCTCAAACAATAATGGGACGCATGTAGTTATTAGAACAACTTCATGAATGAAACATTGTCGTACCAGTAATATGCTTATCAAGGCTTCCGTTGCTGATATACTCGAAACACAGTAATCTTTCTCTTGCCTGGCAAAAACGAAACTTTTCTGGTCCTATCCCATTTATCCCTTCGTGAAATAATTCATAACAGTAGCCAAGAAACAAGACTACATTTGGATGCTTCATAGTATGAAGCAGGTTCTCAAGCTCGCGACTGAATATACAGTCGTCGACTGTATCGCTATTCATTTTAATCCTCTTCACCGCAATAATGTCCTGGTTGTGGAGAACACCCTGTAATTCCACTTCTCTTTGTCAGAATATAGACCATGCTCAGTACTATCGTCATAACAAATCCGAGGAATATGTACATAACATGTAACTGGAAATTGATAAAAAATATGTATGTATATTCAGAAGGAGAATCTGGCTTTGGCCATATACGAGGAAAACAGAGTGAAACATTAACAAATCAATCTCTGCATCCTTGGACCGGTTCCTACTATTCCCTAAATACTAATAATTTGACCTTGTGTAGTATTCCCGCCGTTTTTATATAGTTGTTGTCAGGACAAGTTCAAAATAAATTGTGAACTGAGCCTAGCTCAGTTGGTAAGGTTTCTTGTGGTGGAACACCCGGGTTCGAGTCATCGACTCGACACGGGTGTTCACATTTTCCTGGATTTATTTCAGGATTTAACCGGCGCTATTCTTTCAGTGGTAGGCGACGTCCCCGTCGATAGCGAGGCGCCTGTGGTGACTTCGTCAATGTCGAGATCAGCCGGCTCAGTCTCTTGGGGTGCTCATAGGGGTAGGGTAGCGTACATGTATTTATAGGGATGAGTGTGTATGCGTGTTATGAGCGTCTTCGATTAATTGTATTGTGTTTCGTAAAAAAAAAAGTTCAAAATAAACTAAAGTTGTTGCCCTAAGCACAAGAATGTAAGAACGGAGGGACAATTATCTAGACAACAAATTTTACCTTGTAAACCTTTGCGAATCCACCCTCACCGATTTTTCTCTGTTCAGAGAAATTTTCCGTGATGCGGGCTAAAATTTGTAATGGCAGACGTCTCGGCTCCATGGTTCCAGCAAGAATGCGCTCCACCAAGTTATTATAATATTCCTCATCTCCGTCCTCCATTCCAAGTGCACAGGGCGCTTAGCTTTCAAAACTACAGAGAGGAAAAAATAATTAACTTCCTTAAAAAATTCTTTCAGAAATCCATTCCAAACTCGTGAGCTTTGAGAGCACTCAAATGGTATGCTTGCCCTTTGGACCTTTATTTGCTCTACCGATCACTGTCAGGAACTTTACGCACATATCTATAGCTGTGATTGAACCCTGGACCAACAAGGTTCCAAGGAAAAAAGTTTTCAAATCTGGACCAAAGTATGCACGACAATAGATCCGGCTTTTAGGCAAATATTCAGTAGAGTTCAATAACATCAAGCATGGTGTAGTAATAAACTAGAGCCAGATCTGGAGCACTACAAAAGGTAGATCTACAAGACAGAACCGAGCAGATTCATATGCTAATTTCGGTTCTGAAAATTGCAAGCCAGTAATTTGCTGCGCAGCAGTTTCTTCAAAAGCTAACAAGGTGTTCATGCAAGGAACGATACTAGAATAAATCATAGTAAAAATAGAAGAAATTTGTGTTACGTACCCTCAATTCGCACGAACCTGTGGAAGGCCTTGAGTGCAGGAACAATGGGAGTAGAACGACGACCAAGAGGCTATAAGAAAGAAACTCAGGGCGGGATGGGACAGACAGAGATTGCCGAGAAATTGGCGTCAAGTCCCTGAAGCAATTTCTATATTTCATAAGAACCTTTGAGGCATATCACATAGTACGGCATAGTTTTATATGGCAGGGATGCAAAGGTGATTTATTATAAAATTATGAGAAGTTTGAAACCTTGACCTGACTTTCTGATCGTTCAGCCCATGTGCTTCGTTGGCATTGATGGTCAGGACGGTGCAATAATAAACCCACTCAGCATATGACAAACTATAATAAATATACATCAAGACGGTCTAATTAAGGACACCAGGCGACGGATCTGAGCCGCCCCATCTTGATCAAACGATAGTGACAGCTTCTTCGACCTCCGGCTCGATCGCTTCCTTCCATCACCTCGCGCCCCTGCCCCACCTGCCTGCCATCTGCCGGATCCACTACCGCCGTCCGCTTCCTCGCTAACCCAGTGGCCGCCACTCGCCCCCGTCCTTTCCCCACCGCCCGCGGCCGGCGGCGCCAACACCGCCTCGCCGCCCTGCCCCCGTCCCCGCACCCGCCTCCACCGCCTGGCTCACCTTCTGTCGCCGAAGCTTCCTTCTAAGCTTGCCGGCAACACCCTTCGCCCGGCAACCCTGCCCCCCCTAACCAATTGGCATTCAGACTACCGACTGCGCAGCTAGCTGCATTTAGGCGAATGACTCCAAGGAAAAGTGAGTAATTTAATATTAAAATGAGCCTCCGACCCAATAGCCAGGATTATTTTACAAGTACTCTTTGATGCCGACAGCAAGTGCACATAAATCCAGTATGCAGGGAATAATCTTATATTAATTCTTAGGACTTGACTTCGTAAAACGGAAGTCTTTGTCGGTTTACACAAATTAAATAGGCGAGCCCGATCAACCAAGCAAACTCGATTAGAAATCTCCAATGATAGCGTTTGTTTTCCATACTTCTGACTTTTTTAATTATATTGTAGTAATTAGTAATTCTGGAATTATTAAGTGCTAATAATAAAGAAATTAGACACTTTTGATTTTGCCATTGACCCAATAAATTGTCAGCATGTGCCATGCAATGGAATCCTCTTCTGTAGCAGTTGGAGTATTTTGGATCGTCTAGTGACAAAATAAAAGCCAATTGTTTCTAAACTTTTTTTTTTCTGTTGCATGTGTAACCAAACGTTAACCTGCCTGGATTCAAAAGCTTGCTGCGTGCCCTTTTTGAAGGGCAGTGGTACTTCTGACATCTGACGACGCTCATCTAATATGATCTCTTTACGATCCAATTTGAAGGGGTCATGCATCTTTTTGAATGGATCCTCATGGACCCTTCTCTTGTGGGTGTGGTATATCTGACATCTTTGTGGAAGTATATACATGTCAAAATTCCATACACGCTAGCTTTGCTAATAGGTCCACAAAAATTTTAAACTAGGTGCGTCTTTGAGCTTGAAGACATGGTCTCACAGCACTGTGTTGCCATAGGGTAGCTTACAGCAGTGCAGGTCACTGCACCACGCTGCCGCTGTTTACGATGACTACTTACCCAAGAAAATTTTGAAGAAACACTCTCACTTTGATAGTAAACGCTAGCATCGGGAATAACATCCAAGATAAACCAAGAAGAGGTACAGGTACTTTAGGTTCGAGATGCTTGAAGCAATTACAAAACAATTTTGCACACGACAGGAAACTGAACCAATACGGAAGCAACAAAATGGAGTCATATTTTGAGCGCTGCCCAGCAAGTCTAGCTAACTGGAATAAGAATTTCAAAGACGAATGCTACCTGCAGGCTCAAAGAATAAAGGAGTCTCCTAATTAGAACTCCGTTCCTCAGCTGCGTAGATAGAATCACTTAGGAGCTCCTGGGCTTTCTCCACCTGTCAGCTGTTGTACAGGGCTTTCCTTTCTTCTCACTACTGCAGCAAACATTTCCTCGGGCGGGCAAAACAGGTATACAGGGGTGGGCGCCACGACCGCCTCTAAGCATACACTATTGCATTCTCTATCTCCCTGTATTTTTTACAGATTTTTTGGACCCCCGTTTTATTCCTTGTCAATTACAGGTCCAATTGACTAGGCTTTTGCATTGAAGACGAAGCAAATCTTCAAGACCCATCACGTGGCTCGGTTTGAAAAGCAGTTGAACACTTTTTGCGCCAACAGTAAGAAATAAATAAAAACAATTAACCGATCTGCTCCTGAAGGCGGCGTGTTGCCATGCAGATGCGGTTTGGAGACATCAAATTGGCCGGTGATGCCGAGTTGGTGCAGCTAGAAGAACAGATAAACGTTGCAAGATCCTTTTGACGGTGGTTGCGGTGTTGCGGGTGGGATCTTACTGGACCACTCCAGCATAGAGTGCAAGGAGGCTTTCGGCAATGCTTCATTTTCTTTAACAATAGCCCTCACTTCACATTCTCAGTATATGGACAGGCTCTCGCCTCAAGCTAGCGCGTATCTTTATGCACTATGAGAGCTCGAGTTAATTATGGGATATATATGAGCTCATAGATCTTCACCATGTAGAGTATGTGGCTCGACTAGGGCAGTAGCTAGCTAGAAGATATGCTATGATGCATGAGGACCTATCTTTTAAATGAGTGCCGAATTATGACTTTAATTATCTTGTAAATAGTTCGTGGTATGACTTGTAACTTTTGTTTTTACTAATGTCTCAAGTTAGTACTTTGAGTTAACACAAACGATGTTCATACAATAAATAAATGTGTAACTAATATATAAAACAACTAATAAAACGAAATAATCTGGCCTGCAAAAAGGCTTCCCTACAGGTTGCAAACTACAGCCGGTAGGGAAGGGAGCATCTTCGCCCCGGCCGGAGAATCTAAAACCAGTAGGGAAGGGGAGTTAGTACTCTTCTCCAATGCAAAGTTTAGTTTTTGTTGCTTGCTAGTTTTATCATGGCATGTAAATCCTCTGTAGTCATTGATCAAATTTTCTTATCGAAATGCCTACATTCAATGCCAATTTCAAGTATAGTTTCACAGCATGTTACGAAACTAGTTTCTTATCTCTCTCTTCACTATCGGTTTTTCATATAAACCAAAAACCTTTTGTGTTACATGTGTGGATGACAAGTGGGACCAAGCCATATAGCACTTGTGCCATAAACATGTGGGCCATGTCATAGAAGTTGTAGGTTCTTGATATATAGGGGTAGAATAGTTGTAATTTTGTGAAATGAATAACAAAAGTTCTAGTTTTGTGTTACAAGAGCATAAATAGTTGTAGGTTTGCGAAATTTACTGTAGCATGATATATGATGCGGTAAAAAGGAAGCTTTCATTCTTAGTATAATAAGATCTAATCAGCTGGGTATAGTTTATTCAACATCATTAAAATCTTAGGTGGAGAAAAGAGAGCATACAGTTAAACAAGCGGGCGCTTCATCCGTTGCCCACGTCAAGCTGGCTGAAATGTTAGCCCGAGAAAGCATGAGGCAGCCAATGAATGCAGGTGATGAGTTACTATCTGCAAGTAATTAAATATTAAAATGAGCTGCCGACCAAACAGCCAGGCTTATTATACAAGTGCACGTCAAGCCAGTAGCCAGCTCTTTTATTAATCTCCTCTTAGATTGATGCATGGAATAATCTTATATTAATTCCCAGGACTTGACTTCGTAAAGCGGAAGTCTTTATCGGTTTACTCAAATTAATTAGGCGAGCCTGACCAACCTACTCGATTAGAAATCTCCAAGGATAGCGCGTACTGTTGCCTTTTTTAGTTTTAGTAATTAATAATTCTGGAATTGTTAAGTGCTAATAATAAAGAAATCAGACACTTTTGCTTTTGCCATTGACCCACTAAATTGTCAGTATGTGACATGCAATGGAATCCAATTGTGTAGCAGTTGGAGTATTTTGGATCGTCTAGTTACAAAATAAAAGCCAATTGTTTCTTAACCTTTTTTCGTTGTGCGTGTAATTGTTGACGCCTTTCTGGGTCAACACACGAAAGCACTAGATCGTGCGGTCGTCGAAATTCAACTCGTCGGAGCCTCTGCTGACACCCGGTCAGACCGCCTGGTAAAACCGGTCAGACCGCCTGCTACAGACACGCCGCGAAAGCCTACGAACACCACCCCGGGAGGGACCCCGTCAGGGATGGCAATCCTAGGGTTGCTCTAAGGTCGGCAAGGCCACTTAGAACGTCCTGATTCGCCGTAGAGACGAAGGAGGAAGAAGGGAGGTTGGAAAAGCTAGGGTTTGGAGAAAAAGTAAAGGCAAATGTATTGTACGATTGGGTAGATGCCTCAATCGGCCACGGCCCTTTATATTTATAGGGTGGGGAGGTCTTGCCCCGCAAGGAAATAGTTTTACAGATATAAATCTCGACAAAACTCTAATTCTACTCGGACTTGGGGACAGGCGGTCAGACCGGCTGTAACAGGCGGTCAGACCGCCTGGCATATAGCCAGACCGGCTATAGGACCCAGCCGGTCAGACCGCTCGTAGCAGGCGGTTAGACCAGCTGTCCCAGCCTGATCGGCTTGCTGCCATTTTTTACCATCAACATATGCCCCCCTATTTCTTGGTAAAGCTTGCGTGCCAAGAAATATCAAATTGCATAGGAGCAAGGTCAAGCACATCAAACATGTTTCTCTCATATTGTGTGAGTGGAATAAGCCTGAGTATTCATTGCCTCGGCTGTGAATTCTAAAGAAGTACTAAGTCAAGATCATTCTCACACATATAAACTGTTGTGAATGCATAAAGCGACCAAATTGCTATAATGTCAATTGGTCTTCGCAATACTTCTCAAATTGAGCATGAAGAAAGACAAAACATCTCAATTGCATTCACAAATCACTTTGACCATACAAAGTGAAGTGAATAACCAGCCAAAAAAGTAAATATAATGAAATTACCTCGGAATCGGTAAAGGCCAGATTACTCTTGAATCTTTCTTCGCTTGTTTTCACCTTGTCTTTCAATGCATCTTGGATTGTGTAGATATTCAACAAACCTTTTCCAGCTACTCTCCTCGGCTTCAACAAGATATGAAACTCAAATGGCCGAAGTAGTAAACATCTCGATCAATCCTGCCCAATGGCGGTCAGCGGTTAGACCGGCCATGGCGGTTAGACCGATCGTCAATGGCGGTCAGACCGGCATATCCAGAATGTGCCCTCTCATACTGCTAAACATCGGTCTTTTCTCATGAAAATGCTTATTTACATATGATGACCCGATGCTCATTATTCCAGAGTGACAATCCTGAATTTTGATGTCTAGAAACATGACAAATAATTAAATCCACTAGACATATACCACAAAAACATCTAATGACTCATTTAAACATAAATACTTGTTGCACCATCAACAATGAGCCATTATGTATTCAGATATGCTTTCCACCCATGGATGCAAACAATCTCTAGCCTGAATATAACATATTCGGCTTGATCATTGATGTAAAACACTCAATCGGCTAAACATTCAAAAAACATCATTATTTGGTGAAATAAAGACAGCAATAATGTTTTGAAATCACTTTGCAAGCCGATTTTAGCAAATACAAACTCCATGATGAAAAATTACATCTTTTGCTAATATCTTGCCCCCCGATCATTGAAGCCTCACAAGTCATTGCTCATCGGGAAGCCTACCACTTTAGGACGATGACCAAAAGGTATTCATCGGCCATACATATTGCCAAGGACGATATAAAATATCATCCATAGTGAATTCATCCATAAGAGTATGCACAACCGAAATAAAGTGTAGAGAAAGATATAAATAATAGAATTACAATCTTCTCTATGAACTAAGCATTTCGGCTTTTGTAAATAATAGCAACAACTATTGCAATTAATCAATATGCATAAAAATTTGGTGAAACCCCTCCATGATATAAAGACCCATATGGCAACCAAGGATCAAAATATAAATGTGAGGGATAACCAAGCATACCATAGGATGAACTCCATGACACAGGCATATATGACATTTGAACATCAAATGGATGATGCAATGACCAATAATTTTGATGATTTGGTGCAAACCTTGTATTTAAAGATCATCTCTCGAACCTCTTCGTCTCCCTCAATTGTGTTGCACCTTTTGCTTAAACATCATCCTTTACATCCTTTGTAGTAATGAAAACAATCAGCTATCATCATAGGCCAATTAAAAGCAAGCCCGCCTAAGGAGCCACTTCATCATGCGAGCCGATTGAAGTGTACTACAAATCCCTTCATGAACCTCTGCCATAACTGCTAGTATCTTGCAAATAATCCACCAGAGGTTTCCTCCAATCTTCTAATTCGGCCTTAAGGGTTTGACGAACATCCATAGCCGAATTAGAATTCTCAGCAGCACAGACGGTCAGACCGGCTGTCATGGCGGTCAGACCGGACGAGGCGGTCAGACCGGCTGTCTCTGGCGGTTTGACCGCCTGTTCCAGAGCATATGCATCAACCTCGCAAAACATCGGCTTCTTTTCTCGAAAGTTCTTTTTCTGAACATAATAGCTTGATGCTCGCTGTGCTAATGCATTAGCTCTAGGATTCTCTACTCTTGGTATATGATAAATCACAAACTCATTAAAGCAAGTTATGATATCCAAACATTGACATGCTTTGGACACTTGCTGTACCACCAGTAGAGAATCATCATAAATTTCAACATGTTTTTACTCCCATGTCATGCAAAATTTCCAACCCGAATAACAAAGCTTCATATTCGGTTTAGTTATTTGTATATTTATGATTCAATCGGTTAAGAGCTTTATAAACAACACCGTTTGGTGATATAATAACACCAACACCACAACCATGTTTGCAAACCGATCCATCAAAATGTAATTTCCATGGAGTAAAAGTAATATAGCCGACATTTAAATTCAGTTGCCTATCAATCCTATGTTTAACAATAAAATCGGCTACAATTTGGCCTTTCATAAATTTCAAAAGTTCACAAATTAAATCATTCAATAAAAGCATAAGCTTATTTGCCGATTCTACTAAATACGGGTCTATGCAACATGTATTTAATTATGTCGGCTTGACAAGCAACTATGCAAGTATTCGATAATAAATAATACCTCAACTTGGTATAAGCATGATATAATGATAACTTTTCAATAAAAATGTACCTCGTTTCGGCGTTCAATAACCTCCTACTTGCACATGCAACAATATACTCTTTTCCTTCAGCTTCTTAAGTCAAAACAGCTCCAATAACACTTTCTTCAGTCATTGTATATAATTTAAAAGAACTCCCCTCTTTGGTGCCCGAAGAATAGGAAGTAAAGACCAATCACTTAACCTTATCAAAAGCTTCTTGCTGTTTTGCCCCCCAAGTAAATTCAGCATTATCAGAACCAAAATTAGGATGATCAACATCTTCCTCCATAAGCACATAATCACCCATGTAAGGAACATTAGTATCCATATTCTCGTGCTATGGAGATAAACTGAAATCAACAAGCTGCTCATCGTCCTCAACATTGGTAGCCGATGTCAACTTATTATTATAAACCATACGAGTAGAAGAGACATCACTGTTGACGGTTCTTAAATATAAATAATCTTTGCCAATAAAAAGCATAAAACAATCATAAAACTAGAAAAGAGCTTTACTACTGACTATTTCCACAAGTTTTGGTGATTTGTGTTATGCAGGCCTCCACAGGTGAAAATATGAAGAAAAGAAGAAAAAGATACAGGAAAACGTTCACTGTAAACTGCACGCTTTTCAAAGATTTCAAACGACGGGCTTAACAAACTACACAGAGGCTATCGTCGATGAAAAAGGCCCAAGAAGGAGGCCCACCATCCAACGCGCGAAGGCGGCGGCTAGGAAACGGCGCCCTGGGCCCGGCCGGCCCAGTGGGCCCAGCCGGCCCCCTGTTGAGGCGGTTCGGGCCCTCCTTTCTTATGGCGGTTCACAAGGTCGGCAACACCTACGACACCGACATTGGGTCCCTGGAACCGACCTTAGACCTCTATATAAGCGTGGGTACCCCCTGTATTCAGTAGAGTTGGAATTCATTTGTAAATCCAGACCCAAAAGAGATAGTCCTAGGGGAGAAGGAAGAGGAGAGAAGTTCATTGATGTATTAGATTAGAAGTGTTTTAGAGAGAGATTAGAAGGAGATTAGAGAGTGATTAGAGCTTGATTAGAAGAGGATTCATACTTGATTGCATTGTTCTTCGGCTCCTTCTAATTCTTAATCTAATTGGATTCATACACTTGAGTAAGTCTCCAAGTTCAATTATTTACTTCATTGCTAAGTTATTTCTTCATATTAATTGCTTGTGGGTTAGGGTGTTCGCTATTCTGGTGTACAGGCCCCTCTCGGTAGGGCAACCCCGCGCGGCACTGTGAATACGTATTTCGGGTGTAGACGTGGTGTCTAGACTTAGGAATACCATTCTTTTGTTAGGAATCTTACCAGTACCACGAGGAAGGTGTCAAGGGTGACAACTTGGCACATAATTAGTCTCTACCCCCTTTCGGCTAAGATTCTATAATAGTGGTTCATACCTAAAGGGTCTTAGATAAGATCCAATAGGTCACCAAAGCAAGCAAGAGATATATTGGAATACTTTAATCTTATTCTTAGATAAAAAGAAACAACACTATCTTAAGATCAATCTCTCTTTCCCAACTCTTAGGGGTAATTTAGTAAGAAGAAAGCTGCATCCGTTCCCAGTGTTCGATACCCTGGATACTTCTGGGTGAAGTGCTACATCGGTGATTCTGTACGCTTGCGGAATAATAAGAGTTACGGGCCACCAACAAGCATTTCTGGCGCCATTGCCAGGGAACGGTGTTTTAGTGGACGTCAAGCTTAGTTATCCTTTGATTGTCTCTTTTGTTACCTTTTCGTTGTCATGGAGCACACACCTATTAGATATCTTTCAGCTCCAACGGGAAAGCTACTAGAGCCACCAAAATCTTCAAAACCTATTTTAGCAGATGGCTACCAGCTTCGCCCTAGCTTTATTGCCATGGTTCGGGAACAACCTTTCTCTGGTTTCGAATTTGAAAATCCATATCATCATTTATGGGAATTCGAGAAGTTGTGCTCATGTCTGTGCATTCCAGGCATAGCACAAGAAACATTGAGGTGGATCCTATTTCCCTTTTCTCTTAAAGAGGGAGCAGAAAAATGGTACACTATGAACAAAGGAAAGGTAGACGGTGATTGGGAAAAATTGCGGGAGAAATTCTGCATTGCATTTTTTCCTATAAACCATATTGCTTTCCTGCGTAGACAAATCCTCAATTTCCAGCAATTAGAGAAGGAGTCAATAGGAGCAGCATGGGCCAGATTTACATGTTTAACACATGAAGGTCCAAACTTGTCCCTCCCTGATCATGTGTTATTACAACACTTTTGGTTAGGATTAAATAAGGAATCTGCCCTATTGTTAGACATCACCGTCGGAGGATCTTTTATGCATAAAACCACGAAGGAAGGAGAAGCACTTTTAGATCGAATACTTGAAAACACCTCCTTCACTACAGACCCTCCAGCTATAAACATACCCATCATAGAAGAGGTTTTAGATGAAGAAGACCAATTGCCAAATACTGAATCTTCCTCTTCCCCCGAACCGAGCATTGCCAACAAGGAAGAAGAAGATCTCTCTTTAGAGGAGGCCTTCAATTTTTAGGATATTATCTTTGATGATTATGGAAACACCTCAAAATATCCTTGCTTTAAGAAACATGTGTCTCCCAAGCAAATCCTTGAACCTCTTGATAAGAATATTTATAGAAAAATTGTTCAAGTACTAGCCTCAATTATGAGCTATGAATGGCTGTATGAAGGGGAACTTTCTTCTGAACCACTTCAGATTTGTTTTCCCTCATCAATATTTCATTGCTACATTCGAGGAGCCCCAGTTATGGCCAAATACAACCCTACAGTTGGTGCTAATATAATGTCTTCCATTTTTGTACGCACACATTTAAAGGAGGAATTCTTAACACCAACTGTCAAAACCTTGAAATATGGACCTTGCCTTGAAAAATCTGGACTAGGTGTTGTATTGAATGTGCCTGTTGAATACAACAATGTGGAAATCCCCCTAACTTTTCATATATTTCAAGACATAGACTTTGATGTCTTGATAGGACATCCCGTTGAAAGACTTTTCCTAGAAGATACAACTTTAGAAAAGTTAGACATTACTCTTGGGAGGAAAACTTTCCCTTTGCCCATTACACGAATAATGAACACAAGGGCAGAAGAAGTACCCCAAGAAGAGCCAATTAAGGAAGTTAAAGCCACCTTTCTGTTTGAATCTCCAGAATCTTCTTTAGAAAAGGATGCTGAACTCTTTATTCAGGAAGAAGATGACCCCGGAGAAACTCTAGAGCTTCCTACTCATGAAAGACCAACTAAACCTCCCATTGAGTTAAAACCTTTGCCAGAAGGTCTCAAGTACGCCTTCCTAAATGGTGACTCGGAGTCCCCTGTCATTATTAGTAACAAACTTTCTGATGAGGAGATTCTAAAACTAGTCACCATTTTAGAGAAGCATAGAGCCATTTTTGGCTACTCTCTTGAAGATCTAAAAGGGGTGAGCCCAAATCTCTGCACACATCGTATTCCCACAGATCCAAATGTTACTCCTATTAGGGAACCGCAGAGAAAGCTAAACCATGAACTAAGAGATGTAGTCAAGAAGGAGGTTTTAAAGCTTCTGCATGCCGGGATTATATACCCTGTGCCTCATAGCGAATGGGTAAGCCCTGTTCAAGTAGTACCAAAGAAGGAAGGAATGACGGTTGTAGAAAATAATAAAAATGAACTCATGCCTCAACGTACAGTCACGGGATGGAGGATGTGTGTAGATTATAGGAAACTGAACACAACAACAAAGAAAGATCACTTCCCACT
>CM014278.1:68602388-68613889 GCA_004135705.1 Alloteropsis semialata | reverse complement strand
AATTTACTGATGAGTGTCTGAATTCTTTTAATACTCTTAAAAAGGCACTCATTTCAGCCCCAGTCATTCAACCTCCTGACTAGAATCTCCCTTTTGAAATTATGTGTGATGCAAGTGATTTTGCTGTTGGTGCGGTTCTAGGCCAAACCAAAGACAAAAAGCACTATGCAATTGCTTATGCAAGCAAAACTTTAACTGGAGCCCAGTTAATTTATGCCACAACTGAAAAAGAACTCCTGGCAGTAGTCTTTGCCATTGTTAAGTTTAGATCTTATTTGATAGGAGCTAAGGTCATTATTTATACAGACCATGCAGCATTAAAATACTTGCTTACCAAGAAAGATACTAAACCTCGCTTACTGCGATGGATTCTTTTACTCCAAGAATTTGATTTGGAAATCAAAGATTAAAAAGGAGTAGAAAATACTGTTGCAGATCATTTGTCTCGTCTGCAAATCACTAACATGCGAGAACTTCCTATTAATGATTTTCTCCGAGACGACATGTTGCTCAAGGTGACGGATATAACCCCATGGTACGCAGATATTGTAAATTTTATGGTTGCAGGATATGTACCACCAGGGAGAGACAAGAAGAAACTTTTCTGTGAGAGTCGACGTCACATTTGGGACAACCCATACCTCTACAGATTATGTGCCGATGGACTACTCAGGAGATGTGTCCCGATTGAGGAAGGAATTCAGATCATCGAAAAATGCCATACAGCAGCATACGGAGGCCATTATGGACCATTTAGAACTCAAGCAAAAATTTGGCAAAGTAGTTTTTTTTGGCCAACAATGTATGAAGATACAAGGGAATTCATCCGAAGATGTCGTAGATGCCAGCTCCAAGGGAATATTACTGCTCGAAATGCCATGCCACTTACATACAATCTTCCGTTAGAACTCTTTGATGTATGGGGTATTGACTTCATGGGACCATTCCCTAGATCAGAAGGATACGAGTACATCCTGGTTGCTGTGGACTACATCTCAAAGTGGGTAGAAGCACTCCCTTGCAAAGCTGCTGATGCTAAACATGCCAAGAAGATGTTCTATAAAACGATCTTTCCTCGCTTCGGAACACCAAGGATGATAATAAGCGATGGAGGATCACACTTCATCGATAGCACTTTTCGAAATCTTCTGAGAGACTTCGGTGCAAGGCACAACATTGCAACTCCATACCATCCTCAAACAAGTGGGCAAGCAGAGACATCAAATAACCAAATCAAGAATATTCTGCAAAAGATAGTCCATGAAATGGGAAAGGGATGGAGAAGAAAGCTACCTGATGCACTATGGGCTTATCGTACAGCCTATAAAACTCCAATTGGGATGTCTCCTTTCCAAATCGTTTATGAAAAGACATGTCACCTCCCAGTAGAATTGGAACATCGAGCATATTGGGCAATCCATAAATAGAATATGGACCTCCAATTAGCAGGACGTACACGAAAACTTCAACTTTCAGAGCTTGAAGAATGGAGGGAGAAAGCTTACCATAGTGCCAAGCTATATAAAAAAAGAACAAAAAGATGGCACGATAAAAGGATCAAGCCCAAGGAATTTAAACCAGGAGACAAGGTATTATTATTCAATTCTAGAGTCAAGCTCTTTGGAAAAGGAAAATTGCGCAGCAAATGGAAAGGACCATATATTTTGATCAACACTTCTTCTCACGGAGCAATCACTCTCCAAGATGACGAAGGTAAGAACTTCAAGGTAAATGGTCAACGCTTAAAAATTTTCTTAAAGCTTGATAATTTAAATAAAGAGGTGGAAGAATTAGAATTAGTGGAGGTAGCCCATATTATAGAGTAAGAGAAAGGGCCTCGTAAGCGAAAACAGAAAAAGAATAAAAGGCCCAGGCCCCTGCGCAAAGGGGAGGCCCAGGCGTGCTAGCCGTGGGCCGGCCGGCCCCATAGGGCCCGGTCGGTCCCCTAGGGCAGCCGCCGCCTCCCCCGTTCGCGCAGGAGCCTCTTTAGGAAGGGTCTAAGCCTTTCCTTGCTATGTCAAGTCATTTTCTTGCGCGTACCTCGCCAAACCCCCTATATAAAGAACCCCAGGCCTCTCCTCCATTCATTCAATTCACAACCAAACCTCTTCGACCTCCTAAGCTTTCTAGCCATGGCTCTAGTTCCCTACACCACTCCCGCTAGCCTAGAAGCTGCTCCTCCTGCTCCCGCAGTCCTTGCCTTGCCTGCACCAGCCGCTACTCCAGTCAACACAACGACGGGCGTCAACCATGCACCTCCAGCAGCCACCACGGCCAAGGGAAAGCCGAAGCGTGCCAGTAAGAGTGCAGCCACACCCAAGGCTAGACCAGCTCCCTATCAAACCAAGGCTGCTGCAGCTAATGCGCCCAGAGGATCGCGAGTGAAGGAAACTCGAGTTCAGATGCTGAAGCGCTTCGAGAAGCTTAGGGAAGAAGGATTGCTTAAGCGAGCTAGCAAGGTGACAGAGATTCTTCCCCCAAGATCGGTGGCACGTCATATTCCGCCACCACCAATCAAGCGCCCCGCTGGACAGTACGAGAGCGAGGCGGAAGAACAAGTACCAGCACCGCAGGCACCTAGAGGACCTCCCACGATTCCTGAGATTTTCGCTCAGATTCGCTTCCTCCGAGCTCATCAGAATCAACTCTTGGCGGAACAGAAGCGCATCGACAATAGAGCCGGCGAGCTCTATCTTCGCCTTGAGACCTTGACGAACAACCTCGATCTCCTCCGTTTAGGGCTGACCTATAGGATGGAAAACTTAGAAGCACGTGTCGAGAGGCTTCTCAAGGGACGGCTTTAGATTAGTTTTGGCATTCATAAATTTTAGTGTCTTAGTGTTTAAAAGCGTCTTAGCATTTTACTGAGTCTTAAATTAGTGTTTAAAGAGTCGTGTGCAATTTCCTTTGAATAAATAATGAATGCCTTTTATAAAGATGAATTCTCTCCATATTTTCTGCGAATATATTTTGTTCCCTAAAGAAAGCACAGGTTCCGAAACAAGTGTGGGGGCGTCGTAGCGAAAAACATGACAAACACGTGAGAACACAGTGCCACGGAAAAGACGGACCCAAAGTGGTGGGGCCACTGGGCCGGCCGGGCCCTGTGGGGCCGGCCGGGCTCACACCACCGCCAATCGGCCCGAAATTCCTCCGTGTGATTGGTTTGCACCTCTTTTTCCTCCCTGTGTTTCCGACAACTTTTAATCTATCTCTGAAATTTGCGAAATAAATATGATGATTAAATGCCAATAATAAGAATCATAACATAATCACGACTCATGATAATGTTTGCTTAGAAAATTTAAAGGTTTGAAATTTTCTTTGATATATGCTTGGACTTATCTAAATCATTAACTAAATAGCTCAGCTTCTTACTTTTGTCAAAATACAGAAATTCCTATTAGAGCCTATTGAATTAGCCTTTATAAAAAAGTTGCTTGTTATCTATTTGAGTTTTGTCAACATGGCATAGCCCTTTGTAAGGAACATATCATAGACTATAGCTGAGAAAAATTTGATAATGAGCAAAAGAAAGTACTCCAAAAATTATGATCAATCCAAAGTTCCTAGAAGACATGGGTTAGGGAATGTGAGGAAAAATAAAAGATGTGCACCAAAAAGGTGTGCCATGAGAGAAAAGATGCATGGACCCAATGAAGGCATGCCACATACTTGCAAAAGTATGAATAAAAATATAGAAAGATGCATGAGGCCCGAAGAAGGCATGCCACATACCAAAGCAGTATGTTTAAAAAAAATGTATATCCAAAAAGGATGTATCACTGAGACAAAAGATTCGTGACTCAAAGAAAGCACGACACCTTAACCCATGTCCAGAAAAGGAATAAGGATACGAGGATCTAATAAAAGGAGTTTAAAATATGACAACACTACTAAAGTGCTCAACTATAGAATATGATTTGCTACTTCTGTGGGTTGATTGTTTGAATTAACAATATATGAGAAAATAAGTATGCTTTTACCCATGCCTATGAACTCCACATATCAGCTTTATTAGAAGACAGGCTTTATAAATATTTGTGAGGAATAAAGGAAAATATAAAGAGAGACTTAAGAGAGCAAAAGTATGAAGCTGTGCTATTCCATTCAAAGAATAAAAAGGTCCAAGTATATGTTAAGAAAAATTCATGACTTTGAAATTTTCTATTCTAAACATTGTCTGATGTTTTCACCTTAGTTCTTAAAATCCTTCACTCGGGACGAGCAAAGGACTAAGTGTGGGGGTATTTGTTGACGGTTCTTAAATATAAATAATCTTTGCCAATAAAAAGCATAAAACAATCATAAAACTAGAAAAGAGCTTTACTACTGACTATTTCCACAAGTTTTGGTGATTTGTGTTATGCAGGCCTCCACAGGTGAAAATATGAAGAAAAGAAGAAAAAGATACAGGAAAACGTTCACTGTAAACTGCACGCTTTTCAAAGATTTCAAACGACGGGCTTAACAAACTACACAGAGGCTATTGTCGATGAAAAAGGCCCAAGAAGGAGGCCCACAATCCAACGCGCGAAGGCGGCGGCTAGGAAACGGCGCCCTGGGCCCGGCCGGCCCAGTGGGCCCGGCCTGCCCCGTGTTGAGGCGGTTCGGGCCCTCCTCTCTTGTGGCGGTTGTATGGCGGTTCACAAGGTCGGCAACACCTACGACACCGACATTGGGTCCCTGGAACCGACCTTAGACCTCTATATAAGCGTGGGTACCCCCTGTATTCAGTAGAGTTGGAATTCATTTGTAAATCCAGACCCAAAAGAGATAGTCCTAGGGGAGAAGGAAGAGGAGAGAAGTTCATTGATGTATTAGATTAGAAGTGTTTTAGAGAGAGATTAGAAGGAGATTAGAGGGTGATTAGAGCTTGATTAGAAGAGGATTCATACTTGATTGCATTGTTCTTCGGCTCCTTCTAATTCTTAATCTAATTGGATTCATACACTTGAGTAAGTCTCCAAGTTCAATTATTTACTTCATTGCTAAGTTATTTCTTCATATTAATTGCTTGTGGGTTAGGGTGTTCGCTATTCCGGTGTACGGGCCCCTCTCGGTAGGGCAACCCCGCGCGGCACTGTGAATACGTATTTCGGGTGTAGACGTGGTGTCTAGACTTAGAAATACCATTCTTTTGTTAGGAATCTTACCAGTACCACGAGGAAGGTGTCAAGGGTGACAACTTGGCACATAATTAGTCTCTACCCCCTTTCTGCTAAGATTGTATAATAGTGGTTCATACCTAAAGGGTCTTAGATAAGATCCAATAGGTCACCAAAGCAAGCAAGAGATATATTGGAATACTTTAATCTTATTCTTAGATAAAAAGGAACAACACTATCTTAAGATCAATCTCTCTTTCCCAACTCTTAGGGGTAATTTAGTAAGAAGAAAGCTGCATCCGTTCCTAGTGTTCGATACCCTGGATACTTCCGGGTGAAGTGCTACATCGATGATTCTGTACGCTTGCGGAATAATAAGAGTTACAGGCCACCAACAATCACCGGGCAATTCCTCTGCGTCACCCGGTCTAACCTCCTGTACAGGCGGTCTGACCGCCTGCTCGGCCATCTCCACGTCACAGCCGGTTAGACCGCCTGTCTCTGCCGGTCTGACCTCCTATGGTGGAGTCTTCGGCTGATCGTTCATCTTAACTCTCCATTCCTTCTTCTGAGGGATCATAGGCCTGTACATGTTGAAGTCCTCATCCCTCTGCTGCTCCAGCTCCTTCTCCTTCCTCTCATGGCATCGCATCCTTTGAAGCTTCCTCCGTTTCGTACGAGTCAAACCTGGAGGACACCACTTAGGAAGAAAATATTGAGACTTGCTACTGCTAGCCTCATGATCATTAGTAGCCCGAACTTCAGAGATAGACTCCTTGACCGGATTGCTTGAAACAATCGGTCTTTTATCTCCATCCTTATCAGTCTAGATGACATCAAGCTTAATAGTCTTCTCTGAGTCCATATTCATCTTCTGAACCTCCTCCTCCCTCTTCTTAGGGCGATACACCTGCTTTGGAGGAGATGCTTTCCGTTTCTAAGATGGCTGGTCTAGACCGCCTGCTGCAGGCGGTTTAACTGCCTGGGCCCAATGCCCTTGACCAGATTGGCGAGGAGCCAAACGGTCGCGAACAGGCCGTGCCATCCTGTCTAGAACATGTTTTCTTGGTTCTCTCCATCCAGGATGCAGAGAATGATGTGACATTGCCTGGTATGGCACCCACATCACACCATTGTCATCCCACATCGGACTTGGTTTTGAAGCTCGAGGAGTCCAAGATGTAGGATGGTGCTGCACCGACGCGAAAGACTCACCCTTATGACTCACAGCAGCTCTTGGAGGCGATGATGGCCTCTCTTGTCGTGTCGGTGACCTTACTCTTTTTTTTACCGGCCGATCATTTGGAACGGCCTTTTGCTTGGAGTACTTGTTGAAAAGCATATCGAATGTGACCTTTGGCTTCATACTAGACCCCTTGTCTTTAGCCACATTCAGTTTCCAAGTTCCAAGCTCTGGACGCTTCGGTTTCAGCGCCTTTGGACGTCCATGGGGTGGGCCGGTCTGACCGCCTGGGCCAGCCGGTCTGACCGCCTATATTGGAACAGGTCCAGACGGCTGCGGCCTAGGTGATATGACCGACTTTTGCCCCCCATGTCCAGAGGCTCTTACTGTAACCTTGAATATTTTCCTTCCATCAAAAGATTTCTCACATGTCACCTCACGAATCAACTCCTTCCCGATCAAAATGGGCCTTTTATCTCCCACCACCACATTTTTTCCTTTGGTAGATTCGGCTTGATGTGGCTGAATCAAAACCTTAGGCTGCTGCAATTCCAAGGTATTGATCGGGACAGAAGTTTCATTCGCCTATGTCAAACGACCTTCCTCTATGGCCGATTGAACCTGTCGGCGGAAAACATTGCAATCATTGATAGCATGCGAATAAGAATTATGAAACTTACAATAAGCATGTTTTTTCAATTCTTCCAATGAAGGTATAACATGAGAAATCTTAATGTATCCAAGTTTATGTAATTCATCAAAAATACGATCACATTTAGACACATCAAATGTAAACTTTAGATCTTTTTACTGACTCTCATTGGCTGGCTTAAGAGATGAACAAGAATAAGCTTTCACTTTAGAAGGCCAAGAAAATTCAGCAGCATCATTATCACCATCAATCGAACCAAAATTGTCTTCAACAACATGCATATTAGATTGATGAGATAAAACTTTTTCTTTTTCTTTATTCATTCGGATTTCCACAGCTAAAGCCCTAACCTGGACTTGTGAAATCGTTTGATATTCATAGTCTGCTATTTTTTCTCTAATGGAAAACCTCAAGCCTCTAAAATATAAATCAGCGAGACATGGATCCGAAAGTAATAAATCGGGACAATGATCTCTAATCCATTTAAATCTTTTATAATATTGACATAAAGTCTGGCCTTTTTCTTGCCTAATCGTTGTTAAATCTTGCATCGTTGTACTGTATGTAGAACTAGCCATAACCGGTATACCAGCACGGCTATAAACAGACGAATTTGGCATAACGGCCAACGGTAGAGGCTGTCCCGGCATAATCATCATAGCACCAGCCAGAGCGGTCTGACCGGCCACAGGGGCGGTCTGACCGACCGTGCAGGCAGTCTGACCGGCCTCGCAGGCGGTTAGACCGGCTGTGTAAGTGATCTGATTGGCCCTACCAGCGGTCTGACCGCCCACAAACGCTGATCCATTCGCAACAACCGTGTTCGGTCGTGGCATTTGGATCAACGGCGGGGTCAAACTGACAAAGGAATTAGGTGACATACCTATTAGACCATGGCATGACAGATATATTATTACCATGAACCGGCTTCCCCTTTGCATAACTAGGCATACTAGGCATATTATTAACAGCAACCTGGCTAGCCATATCAATAGGGGAAGAGGTTGGGAAGATGAACTTACAGCGTCGATTACCTCAATTTTATCGTTGCTCACCTTGAAGGATGGCATCACAAACTCTTGAACGCGTGTGACCGTGTTTCCATGGTCTTTCTTGAGGCTCTTTAAAAACTCGTTCCGGAGATGTGCTTTGGCCACCAAATACTCCTGGCATGCTTCTTCATCGAGATCCTCTATGTCAATAGGGATGGAATTGTCTTGATCTTCAGATCCCATGACGCTGAGTTTTAGTAAATCGGTCTTAATGACCAGATTTCTTTCCCCAGCGGAGTTGCCAAAATATGTTGACACCTTTCTGGGTCAACACACGAAAGCACTAGATCGTGCGGTCATCGAAATTCAACTCGTCGGAGCCTCTGCTGACACCCGGTCAGACCGCCTGGTGAAACCGGTCAGACCGCCTGCTACAGACACGCCGCGAAAGCCTACGAACATCCCCCGGGAGGGACCCCGTCAGGGATGGTGAGCCTAGGGTTGCTCTAAGGTCGGCAAGGCCACTTAGAACGTCCTCATTCGCCGTAGAGACGAAGGAGGAATAAGGGAGGTTGGAAAAGCTAGGGTTTGGAGAAAAAGTAAAGGCAAATGTATTGTACGATTGGGTAGATGCCTCAATCGGCCACGGCCCTTTATATTTATAGGGTGGGGAGGTCTTGCCCCGCAAGAAAATAGTTTTACAGATCTAAATCTCGACAAAACTCTAATTCTACTCGGACTCGGAGACAGGCGGTCAGACCGGCTGTAACAAGCGGTCAGACCGCCTGGCATATAGCCAGACCGGCTATAGGACCCAGCCGGTCAGACCGCTCGTAGCAGGCGGTTAGACCGGCTGTCCCAGCCTGATCGGCTTGCTGCCATTTTTTGCCGTCAACAGTAATGAAACGTTAACCTGCCTCGATTCAAAAGCTTGCTACGTGCCCGATATGCTGGGTAGTGGTATATCTGACATCTAGACGACCCTCATCTGATATCTCCTGATGATCCTATTTGAAGGGGTCCTCATATTATTGAATGGATCCTCATCGATCCACCCTTCTCTTGCGGGTATGGTATATCTGACATCTTTGTGGAAGTTTATACATGTCAAAATTCCATACATGTTGTGCTATAGTTTCGATCTCTTCGCTAGTTCCTTCCCCAATTCAAAGAATGCTAATAGATCCATTAAAATTTTAGATTAGGCATATCTTTGAGATTGAAGACATGGTCTCACAGCAGTATGTTGCCATAGGGTAGCTTACAGCGGTGCAGGTCACTGCACCACGCTGCCGCTGCTTAGGATGAGTACTTACCCGTGGGAATCTTAAAGAAATACTCTCACTTTGATTGTAAACCCTGGCATTTTATGTCTCGGGAATAACATCGAAGAATAATAAATGATTCTGTATCTATCCAATAAGATCAGCGCAAATCAAGCAAAATTCAGTTTTTGTTCATTTGTTTTATATGGAGTAAGTACTGACACATACTTAACGCTTTCATTAATTAATGTTAGCATAGATAACTGTTTTAGTTCCCCTCGTTGGAGGCGTTGCTTTGGAGTTTGCCAGCTGCCGTCCCGTTCTTCTCACCGGTGTTTCTGGAGGCGTCACCTGGTTAGCCTTCCCTCGCCACAGCAGTTGAGTGGAGTTCATCGCTATCTCCTTTTGGTCAAGTTCTGAAGTGGTTGGCGTTTGGGTACACAGCGGCTGATATTTTAGACATGGCGGCGTCCGTTACGCACAACACCAGATCCCCTCAGCTTCAGTACAGTTCAACGCCAGCACTTGTTTTGGATTGGTTAGGGATGTGTGCCAAAGGTTTCAAGTTGGCAACTGGTTCGAGTGAGGATGATTATGTCTTGATGGTGGTTAAGAGGCGCGGATCACCGACATTGGTTATATGCTTGTGGTCGTAAATGTGTCATGAGGATGGGTGGACTTGACTAAGTGGTGGTGGCGGATTCGAAGGACACTCAGCTGTAGAGATTTTTGTTTTTTTTCTCTTTCTTGCTCCTTTTTCCCTATGCTTTATGCTGAATGGAAAGGAGCTTTTCTTTGTAATAAAGTTAGCTATATGCATCATTTTGACGCAGAGGCTGGAATTAATATATTCCCGATTCTAAAAAAAATAGGCCCTTTAGGTTGATTCAGGTTGCCACAATTTATCTTGTTTTGAATCCAAGGATATAGTTCAAATTTCAGAAAGGTACAAGTATTTTTACCACTGTAACACAAACCTACAACTTTCTAAACCTTTTTCACAAAACTACAACTTTTTGACCCTTGCTTCAAGAAACTACAACTTTTGTGATACATGTGCTGATGACAAGTGGGGCCAAACCATATATCACTTGTGCCATTGACATGTGGGACCATGTCACAGAAGTTGTAGGTTCTTGATACATAGGGCTATAATAGTTGTAGTTTCGTGAAATGAATAACAGAAGTCGTAGGTTTGTGTTACAAGAGCACAAATAGTTGTAGGTTTGAGAAATTTACTCTAGGATGATATATGACTTGGTAAAAAGGAAGCTTTCGCTATTAGTATAATAAGATCTAATCTTAAGTAGAGAAAAGAGAGCATAGGAGAGTTAAACAAGCGGGTGCTTCATCCGTTGCCCGCGTGAAGCTGGCTGAAATGTTAGCCCAAGAATCATGAGGCAGCCAATCAATGCATGTGAGTTGCTATCTATGCACCCTCAAGTAATTAAATACGAATTAAATAGTATTAAAATGAGCCACCGACTGAACAGCCAATCTTTGATGCCTTATTATATAAGTAGTCTTTGATGCCGACAGCAAGTGCACATAAAGCCAGTAGCCAGCTGTTTTATTAATCTTCCTCTTCGATTGATGCATTGAACAATCTTATATTAATTCCTAGTACTTGACTTCGTAAAATGGAAGTCTTTGTCGGTTTACTTAAATTCCATAGGCGAGCCCGACGACCAACCATGCAATTCGATTAGAAATCTCCAATGATAGTGTTCGTTTTGCATACGTTTGTCTTTTTATCACTAAAGATAGGCTCCCTTTTACAATGTTTGGAATAGCCTCCCAATACCTCCTATTACCTCCCAACGCCTATGCAAAATAACATTTTTTTTGTTGAATTAATTCCCCAAGGGTAGTATGGTAATTATGCTTCCACTGCCCCCCACTATCCCCTGCCCCCCGACGCCAAACTCCTTGCGCGACAAGTCACCGTCTCCTCGATCGCCGCCTCCGCCTCCAGCCGCGCCGTCAACCTCGCTGTTGTCGCTGCCTCCCGCCACGCCGTCGCCCTCTCCACCATCGCCGCCTCCGCCACGCCGCCCCATCGTCGCCCTATCCCCCATCGCCGCCTCCACGGCGGCACAGCCCTATCTCCCGTCGCCGCCTCTGCCTCCCTGGAGCAGTCGCCGCCGGGCGAGCTCCGCGGCCTGAGGTCGTCGGAGCAGTCGCCGCGCCCAAGAACCCTAACATATGAAAATGATATCATGTTCTCTCCAACAAATATTCATATCACTATAGTACTTAAATCATACATCTCTACCATTACTCTTCCAAAAATTATTTGTA
>CM014278.1:68570854-68599986 GCA_004135705.1 Alloteropsis semialata | reverse complement strand
GCGAGGCCACGATATCGATCGAGGAGGCCGGATCCGGCGAGGAGCGAGGAGGAGGCCGGATCCGGCGAGGAGGAGGGCAGATCCGGCGAGGAGGAGGCCGGATCCGGCGAGGCGACATCTCTGCTCTGTGAGGTGCGGCGGCGCGAGATCCGACGCGGGAGCGGCGACGACGGCGCTGGATCCAGCGGCCGCGAGCGCGGATCCGCCGCCGCCTCCCTAGATGGGCTCGGCGGGCCCGTGATGGGCTCGCCGGGCCTGTCTAGGGTTTTGGGTTTTTTATTTTTTTAATTTGATTAACGGAGGTGGACGGAAAACCGCCTTCGAAAATGCCTCATTATCAGAAGCACTAGTTCGGAGGCGGATCTAAAAACCGCCTCCGAAAATCCTTTTTGTCCGCCTCCGAAAATCTATTCTGTAGTAGTGTTCAGCCACTTCAAAATAAATTGATCCAAATCTGTTTGTCCTTGGAGCATGAAACCACCTGACACTCCACTAGCACAAATCCAGGATCTTCACACAAGATCATAGTAAACATGACCCACCGCCAGTTTTACAAGTTCAAGTTCACAAGTTATTACAACACAAATGCACACAATTACTTACCTCTATAAACACATGTAGGCATAATCTAACACTATGAGTATCGCTGAACGATCATGCTAGTTTGATCTTAGATTTACATAGACGCTAGCGCCTTGCAGTTAACTTTTTTACTTTAGACTTGACTTTTTGGGTTGACTATTCAGCAACAATTCCGCATTAATCCCTCTTCTTTCATTTTGCAGATCAGCTCTCACTCCAACGTTCTTGCTATTGATCCGTCCCTAGAGCTGTGCCTCCCGTTTGAGCCAAGGAAGGACATCTCATGCTTCTTGCAGCTGACAAACAAGACGGATGGCTCTATTGCATACAACATAAAGACCAACAAAACCAAGTATCGCACACAGCCAAACCAAGGGCTTTTGCCTCCATGTTCCAGGACCTATATTTGTGTCACATTGCAAGCACAGGAGCAGGCACCAATGAATATGCAGTGCGATGATGTCGTGCTTGTGCAGTGTGTTAATATCAGCCAGGACCTGACATCTGATCAGATCACTGATGGCTTCTTCGAGAAGGTCATGAGGGAGAAGGTGGTGGATGTGGTGACTCTACCAATTGTTTACATAGCACTAGATCAGTTTCTGTGACAATAAACAGTTGGATAGCAAGGCCTAGTCGACAATGGGTGCGGCTACAACAGCTTGAAGACAGGGATGAGCTGATTGGCATTTGTCAAAGTGCACGACCGTGCATGCCTCCAGCTGTTCGCTTCTCATGGATGGTCTTCTACCTTTAGAATTGGTTTCCCTTGATTATTACTTGAACTCGTGTTTCTGGTCAAACTTGTGAACTTGTGTTCTGAGGTGCTATGTGCGTCTTGTGTCGTGTTGCTTGGTTGTAATAATGGGCATGAGTTTAACTCCTAGAGATAAATGAAGCCCTAGAGGCATAGCGATGATTATCACATGAATATCTATATTCCCTTCAATAGTGCATCGTCGCAACAATATTTCTCATTTTAATGGATCAACAAGCTTGTGACATGTTTTTGAAGTATGTCTGAGGACATTGGATGGCAACTGCCCTCAACCCAATGTAGCATAATTTTTTTTTTAGTTATACTCTTGTTGTATAGGTAGTACCCGTTTGGCAGAGCTACAGATGGTTGATTCTCAGGTAGAATCTGGGGAGCTATTCCAACTGTTGTTTTTTGGGAAATTAAAAAGTGATTCAACCTCTTTGTTTGTGCTTTCTGGACAACTTTTCAGCTTGAAAAGTCAGAAGCCCAAGCAAACAGACAACTAATTCAAACTTGCTTTTGGAAAGCTGAAAATGCTTGCTTTTGAGGAAAGGAACTAAAACCTTGAAAGCACACCCAGAGGCACTTTTGAGGCTTTTGGTGTATACAGCTAAAATATATTGCAAAAGCTAAATAGCTACACGCCAATAGCCAAAAGCCAACAGCTAGCTTTTTCCAAAAGCTCTGTTTGTAAAAGCTCAAACAAACATGTTGAGACTCACTTTCTGATAGCGCCAAGCGCGGCGATCTTCTGAGAGGTAGGGTAATTTCGATCTATGGAACACTCGACTCACGATCTAGGCTTGTAACCAGCAAGGTTCGAGACCTAGCAATCTCTACACCGCAGCTCCAATGATTATCAACCAAGCACTCACTCGATTGATGAATTCCTGCAAGCAAATAGAGAACACAAGCAAGAACGAGATAAATGCAATCTGAAATTGCAGATAATTTTTGAAGCGAATATGAAAATAGGTGGTTCAAGAACTCAATTCCAAAGGACTAATCGACACATTGGAGGAGATCAAGAACAGAGGCCCTGATTCATAGTAAAAGGACTAATCGCCACAGTTACAATGAATGATTTAGTTTCTCAATGGAAAACTAAACTCAAGCAAAACCCGAACCCTCATGTGGCAGCGGCTACTGATTATATGAGGGTTAGGGCGTGCATAACCCTCTGGTCTCGTCACTAATGGACCCCTACATGATACACGAGCCAACGGCCCAAAAGACACCATCATAGCACCATGACAGTTTCTGGACGTCCACTTGTTTCGACGACCCCGTCGACTCGGAGCAGATATGGATGTGGGACCGGTTCCATTGGAAGGTTTGTCAAAGTATATTTCCAACCATATAAAGAACTTCCAAAACGGACTCCGTATGTGGCCGGGGCGTCGTTTTTGGTGCAAGCTGCTCCTGGACTCCGAGATGGACTCGAACTCGATTTGGGCCTCCACCTTGGTGACTCGAACCAGATAAGCCTCGGGCCTCCATCTCGATTTGGAAATCCATGCTGGTAACCTTGGTCTCTATGCCATTCTTTCCGCGTGGTCGCATGCATGGAGCTCATGTCCTCATCATCCTCCCCTTCTTGACGAAAAGCCGTCCTCGGTGTTGATTGTGCTTGAAACTGATTTTGCACAACACGAGAAAAAATGGGGTTGCCAAAATAATGGAAACTGAAACTCTGAGATGAAACATGACCTTGTATCCAATTGATATTGATGTTAGCAAACTGGTAAGCTCCTAGATCATAAGACATCAAATCTTTATCAATACTATCCTGCAAAAGATGAGTACTAACAAGAAACATATGCTCCCCTTCTTTAGAATGAACTTGTGTCTTTATAGAAAAATTAGAGGAACATGGTAGGACAAGATTATTGATATTGCAGTCCTCAATGTGGTCACAATGTTGCACAGCAAAAGGAGAACTCAGATTTGCACAAATGTAAACTCGATGTATCATATAGTCTCCTTGAATGTTATATTTGCCACAAGCATGATATGTATGTCTAGACAACCATGGCAAATTAGCATATGCAAAAAGTTTCTCCTCCAAATAAATAAGAGTACACGGATAATCAAATTCAATGTTACCCAAAGTGTTTAAAGAAGACAACAATTTCTGTTCATCAACATCACTAACAATTGTTTGGTTCCGAGACACATATAGCATGATCATCCATTACTTGTTGCATGGGTATAACATTAGTATCATCACACTCTTCGTTTTTATCACAAGGAACAACAAACAAATCATCTTCTGACAAAGGTAGATCAAGAAAAGGTTCCACTAATATTTGCTCTACCATAGCATGATTGGTGGAAAGTTTCAGCACATCAATAGAACTCTCACCTCCCGTGAATGCAGCACGAAGAACATTAAAATTGCTCTCATTTGAAGTGGTTAACGAAGGTGCATCATGAGATGAAGTCTCTGAATTTTCATATGAAGCAACGAGCACGTCAGGCTGATCCTCAACCTTATGTGGATGAATATTTTGCAGAAGGATAGGCACCACAAGAGGTACCACATGGTTGTCTCCATCTAAAGAATCCTCTTTATTATCACAACTAGATACATGAATAAAAATTGTTGGAAATAATTTCTAGAGTGGTCAAAAGCCTATTAGTGAAGGGATTAACGGGATTAAGAGAAAAGCCCGTGGGCCACTCGCGCCTTGATCGGAGGCGCAACCAGCCCATGGTTGCGGCCCCAGATCGCCCAACGCAAGATAAAAGGGGGGCGCCAGGCACAGGTTTAGCACCCAGTCCAACGACGCTAAACCCTAAGAGCGCCCCCTACATTCCGCCATCCCGATCCCGGCGGCGTTGGTGCCATCTAAAGGCCGCCGCCACACCACCGCCCTTCGGTGGAGTCCGAAGGACGGCGGGATCTCCGACGCCCTACATCGACTACGGGTTCGACTACGCCAAGCTCTTCACCGGCTATTATGGCCGGATTGGCTTCGTCCATCGCTCCTGGTTGATGTTCTAACCTATACAGTGCAGTGTTCATGTTTTAGATGCAAGATCCATTAGGCCCTTTTATGTCTAAGCATGTTTAAGTTCCTACATTTGGTATCAGTCTCCTTATGCATCTATTCTTGAACCGTTAGCACTCGGTTAGATAAGTTTTAGTTTATGAGTTTTAGATCTAAGTTTAGGGTTTCAGATCTCCCTCTGTTACCCCACATGAGCACCATTTCGACACAAAACACAGTAAAGTCGTCGTTTGGTGTGCAAATTAGAACATTAGATCTAGAAATAAAAGCAAATGCAAAGACTCAGATCCATTTTTGCACATCCATTTAGTTCCAGTGCGAACAGACGCAAAACCCCAACTAAAGTCGTCATTTTGCACATCATTAGCACCGAGGGAAACGGTATACACGCAGATCTGAGATCGTTTTGCGACATCCATTAGAAATCCAAAAAAGAATAAGCACCGAAAGGTAGAAGAGTACGCATATTTCAGATCCATTTCGCCACAAGCATCGAGAGAGGGAGGGAAAACGCAGATCTGAGAAGCCTTTGCCAATCCCATGAGAAATCCCATGAATCCCCAAAATTTCCCCAAAACCCTAACCCTAACCATCACCTGGCCGCGCGCGCATGAGCGCCAGCTTGACGCGCTTGAGCACGCCCGCATGAGCAGCAGCGTCGGCCGGTGAGCCGAGCTCGCGCGCCACCGACCGGCGTCTCCCCGTGCGCATCACCGTGCCATGAGCGCCGGCAAAGGGAGACCATCGACGGGATGCGCGCGTCTGGGCACACGCATGCCCGCCGGGAGGCCCCGACACCGTCACCGGCGGCGGCGGCGCCATGAACCGGCTGCGGCGGCGCCATGAGCAGGCGGCGGCGCCATGAGCAGTAGCCGGCGGCTGCTTCGGGTGGATAAAAGGAAAGGGAGGAGGAGAAAATGGAAACCCTAAAGGGCATCCGGTGATTGCGGCCCCTTTTATATCCGCGAGATTCACTCGCAGCCGTCGGATTTAGGTTTTTGAGATGGATGGCTGAGATGCAGGCGGGTTGGGGAGCCGGCCGCGCGCTGGGCCGATTTGGCGGCCCGGCCGTTGGTTGCTGGGCTCAAGGCCCATAAGTTGTTGGGCTGCTTTAGGTTGTTGCGGCCCGGAGCAGTTAGCGCATGAGCCGAGTCACCGAGCCAGCCGCGCCTGAGCCGAGCCATCGAGCCGCGCCTGAGCTGAGCCATTTCGGTGGGCAGCGCAGACTGGCAGCCTTGCTGGGCCGGCGGGGGAGGGTTTCGGCCGATTAAGTTTTTAAATGGTTTTTTCTTTTAATTTCAGTGCAATATTATGCTTTTCATTATGAATTTAAGTTATGTTTAAATACTTTGCACTGATTTAAATGGACAACATATTTATGTCAATTTTCCGCTGCGCATATGAGTTTTTCCTTGTTAAAATTGAACCAACGAGATATTTTAATTGGGAATTATTTATGCAATTTTCAGCTCACAACTATAATTCTGACCAAAGTTGATTTATAGTTATGTGCTATGAGTTCTAAGTTTTATGTAAATTTTGTTTCTGCCCAACGGTGATGCAAAATTGTTTAAGTTTAAGAATTTGAGTTTATTTAATGTAAATTTTGTTTCTGCCCAACGGTGACACAAAATTGCTTAAGTAATTGAGTTGCTAATTTAATTTTGCTTCTGCCCAACGGTGATACAAAATTGCCTAAGATTGTTCATTATATTCTTTTGTTTCTGCCCAACGGTGATGCAAAAGTTATTTAATGTCCATTTCAGTATTATTATTATTATTATTTGTTGTCGTTACTAATTAAATTTATTCTCATGTTTTACTCAGACGTGACTCCTTCCAGCATCGTAAGTTATGTTGCTGGTGTTGAGAAGCTGGGAGGTGACAACTTTCTGGCTTGGAGGGAAAGCATCAGGTTGATATTGGTGATTCAGGATAAGGATCACTCTCTCAGAGAGCCGGCTCCCATTGCTCCAGTCGCTGAAGGGGATCAGGATACTACCCTTGCTGAGCGTACTGCGACTTATGAGAGAGAGGAGCGTTGGGAGCGCTCTAACAGGGTGGCACTCACCATCATGGATATGACCATAACTCCATCTATAAGGGGAGCCCTTCCCAAGGAGCCTACAAATGCAAAGGCTTTCATGGATAAGATTGAGGAGTACTTCAAGGGGTCAGACAAAGCAAATGCTAGCACCCTTTTGTACAGGCTGATGACCACTAAGTACAATGGGAATGGCAGCGTTAGAGAGCACATTGGGGACGGTTGATCTCAGGGATAAGCTTAAGGACCTGAATTTTCCCCTTGATGATAATGTTCTGCTGCATTATGTGTTCTTTTCACTCCCCTCAGTGTTTGAGCCTTTTAAGATCAACTATAATGGGAGTGATGCAAGTTGGAACATTCCCACACTCATCTCCAAGTGCTCTCAGGAGGAACAGAGGCTAAGGTCACAGAATCCTGACTATGCTAACCTCTTTAGGCAAGAGGTGCATAAGGGCAAGAATAAGAGGGTGATGCACTCCAAGAATCCTAAGAAAAATCAGAAGCCATATCTGAAGCCAAAGACAGATGAAGCTTCTTCCTCTAAGGGCCCTCAATGCCGTCACTGCAAGGACTTTGGGCACATAAGGAAGGACTGTGAAAAGTTCAAGCTTTGGCTCGCCAAAAAGGGTAATGGTGACATTATTTCATTAGTCGATGAGTCTTATTATGCTTATTTTCCATTAAGTTCATGGTGGATTGACTCTGGTGCCACCGTTCATGTTACAAATTCCTTACAGGGATTGAGTGGCGTGCGGACTATAAGAAGGGGGGACCGAAGTCTTAAGGTCGCCAATGGAGTTGAAGCTGAAGTGGAGGCCATTGGGACTCTCACATTAGAACTACATACCGGCTTCATGCTTCAATTGAATAATGTCCTTTATGTTCCATGTCTTACTAGAAACTTGATTTCCATTTCGGTATTGGACAATGATGGTTATGCGTGCCTGTTTGAGAACAACAAGTGTGTAATAAGTTTTAATGGTGATATTATTTGCTATGCACCTTTACATAATCATCTTTACTTGTTGTCGTTAAATATTGATTCCTCTGTGATGAATGTTAAACTTGTCAATCATAAGCGCAAGAGAGGTGATGAGACTTCATCAAAATTGTGGCACTCACGCTTAGGCCACATTTCGAAGGGGAGAATGGAGCGTCTCATTAGAGAAGAGATACTTCCAGCTTTAGACTTCTCTGACTTAGATCAATGTATTGATTGTATTAAGGGAAAATTTGCAAAACGAATTAGAAAGGATGGAGCTAAGCACAGTTCAGGGATATTAGAATTAATCCACACAGACATCTGCGGTCCATTTAATGTAAAATCAGTGGATGGTTTTAGTTCCTTTATCACCTTCACTGATGATTTCTCCCGTTATGGCTACATCTACCCAATAAGAGAAAAGTCTGAATCACTTGATAAGTTTAAGATCTTTAAAGCTGAAGTAGAAAATCAGCATAATGTTAAGATCAAAGTGGTTAGATCAGATAGAGGTGGAGAGTATTATGGGAGGCATGCAACATATGGACAAGTCCCCAGTCCATTTGCTAAGTTCCTTCAAGAAAATGGGATAGTTGCTCAGTACTCAACTCCAGGTGAACCTCAGCAAAATGGTATAGCTGAAAGAAGAAACTGTACCCTCATGAATATGGTACGGTCTATGCTAAGTAATTCTACACTACCAGTGAATTTATGGATGGAAGCACTAAAAACTGTTGTACACATTAATAACCGTGTTCCTAGCAAGTCGGTCCCTAAGACACCTTATGAGCTATGGACCGACAGGAAACCCAGCATGAATTATTTACATGTATGGGGATGTGCAGCTGAGGCAAAATTATTTAATCCATCACTTGGAAAATTAGATCCTAAGATAGAGAGCTGCTATTTCATTGGATACCCAAAAAAATTGAAGGGATATCGCTTTTACTGTCCTAAGCATACCACTAAGTTCGTAGAGACAAGGCATGCGGTCTTCTTAGAGGAAAATGGATGCACTGAGTCTAGGCAAATTGATCTTGAGGAAACGCGGACTCATGACTCACTACCGGTGATTCAGGATCATTATGTGCCCATACCTCACATTACATTTACATCTCAGGTAGCTAATCCTCCAGAAGAAAACAGAGAGGCATTACCTACCATAAGTGAACATGTGGATGCACCTGTAACTGATGAGCATCAAAATGAAATTGTGGAAGAACCTGTTGAGCAAGTGCAGGGTCAAGATGCTAATGGGACACAAGAAACTCAGCAAGAGCAATTAGCTGAGACTGTTCCAACAGCAGAACCACAGCCTCTTAGGAGATCAACCCGAGAGAAGAAGTCTACTACTTCCGATGATTATGTATACATAAGTGAAGAAGGATACATGGGAAAGGTATATGACCCAAACTCTTATAAGGAAGCCATGAGAAGTGAGCACTCGCATAAGTGGTGCGAGGCCATAGAAGAAATGAGATCTGTGAGCGCCAATAAAGTGTGGGACTTAGTAGAGATTCCTGATGGAGCCCAGAAAGTGGGCTGTAAGTGGGTCTATAAAACTAAATATGACTCTAAAGGGAAGATCGAAAGGTTCAAGGCAAGACTTGTTGCTAAGGGTTTCACACAAAGAGAAGGAATTGATTACACTGAGACCTTCTCGCCTGTCTCAAAGAAAGATTCCTTTAGAATCGTTATGGCCTTAGTGGCTCATTATGACCTCGAGCTACATCAGATAGTCGTAAAGACTGTGTTTCTTAATGGTGACTTGCATGAGAATGTATACATGATGCAACCAGAAGGTTTCATTGTGGAAGGCAAGGAGCAAATGGGATGCAAGCTTAAGAAATCCATTTATGGGTTGAAACAAGCGTCCAGAGAGTGGTACCTTAAGTTTGATGGAGTAATTAAGCATTATGGCTTCGTCAGCAATAGAAAGGATAATTGCATATATGTTAAGATCAAGGAGAGCTCTTTTATCATCCTAGTACTTTACGTGGATGACATCCTATTAGCTAGTAGCGACAAGAATTTGTTGCATGGGACAAAAGGTTATCTATCATCGAATTTTGATATGAAGGACCTTGGTGAGGCCTCTTATGTTCTGGGCATTGAGATTCACCGAGATAGGTCAAAAGGTATCCTAGGACTCTCTCAAAGAGCTTATATAGAAGAAGTCCTTAAAAGATTTAATATGCACCAATGTTCAGGCACAGCTGCCCCAATTGTTAAGGGCGATAAGTTTGGGAAATTTCAAAGTCCCAGGAATCAATTAGAAATTGATCAAATGAGAAAGATTCCTTATGCTTCAGCTGTCGGAAGCATTACATATGCATAAGTATGTACACGCCCTGACCTGGCATTTATTACTGGGATGCTTGGTAGATATCAGAAAGAACCAGGCATGGAACACTGAAAAGGTGCTAAGAAAGCTATGCATTACATGCAGAGCACTAAGAATTACATGCTCACGTATAAGAGAACTGAGAATCTGGAGATTATAGGATATTCATATGCCGATTATGCGGGTTGTGTTGATGATAAAAAGTCGACATTAGGTTACATCTTCATGCTCGCAAATGGGGCAATATCATGGAGAAGCTGCAAACAAAGCATAACGACAGCATCCACGATGCAAGCTGAATTTGTGGCATGTTATGAGGCTGTGGGGCAAGCTTTATGGCTTAAAGCATTCATCCCAGGACTAAGAGTGGTGGACAGCATAAGTAAACCACTAAGATTATATTGCGACAATAAGTCTGCTGTCCTCTATGCGAACAACAACAAGTCAAGTAATGCTACTAAGTACATTGAGGTTAAATATCTTGTTGTGAACGATAGAATCCTTGATCACACTATTGAGTTAGAGCACATAAGTACTAAGAACATGCTCGTGGATCCATTGACGAAAGGCTTACCTCGCAATATATTTAAAGAACATGTTGCCGGCATGGGATTATTGGAAAGCCTGTGATCTTGGAAAAAAAAGAGGGTCATGAGTCAACCATCCCCATTATGATAAGTGGTTTTAGACATTGTGGGTACTTGTGTTGCATTGGAATTTGTCACCACTGTAACACATTGCCTCCTTGAATAATTCTACTTTAAGAAATGGCATAAGTTATGAGCCTTTAGACCAAAGGGGAGAATGTTGGAAATAATTTCTAGAGTGGTCAAAAGCCCATTAGTGAAGGGATTAATGGGATTAAGAGAAAAGCCCGTGGGCCACTTGCGCCTTGATCGGAGGCGCAACCAGCCCATGGTTGCGGCCCCAGATCGCCCAGCGCAAGATAAAAGGGGGGCGCCAGGCACAGGTTTAGCACCCAGTCCAACGACGCTAAACCCTAAGAGCGCCACCGACATTCCGCCATCCCGATCCTGGCGTCGCTGGTGCCATCTGAAGGCCGCCGCCACACCACCGCCCTTCGGTGGAGTCCGAAGGACGGCGGGATCTCCGACGCCCTACATCGACTACGGGTTCGACTACGCCAAGCTCTTCACCGGCTATCATGGCCGGATCGGCTTCGTCCATCGCTCCTGGTTGATGTTCTAACCTATACAGTGCAGTGTTCATGTTTTAGATGCAAGATCCATTAGGTCCTTTTATGTCTAAGCATGTTTAAGTTCCTACAAAAATTTCTCACGTAAGAGTTTTCATGGCATTCCATGTTCTAGGTTTATCAAGTTCACACAAATTATCCCACCAAACTGATGCACTATCTATGAAAACACTAGTGGCATTCTTTTCTCCGTTCACACATATGACATTGTGAAAAAATATTGTCAATTGCAAGTTCCCATTCAATGTATTTATTAGCACATAAGCCATCATAAGTAGGCGGAGAAGAAAGAATAGAATGACCTGCTGAAGAAGGTGTAGCAACCAAAGAGTGTTTCTCATGCATTGTTCAAGTCTCATAGCGATGAGTGTTGTAACCTGTCATTGTTAGCATCAAACAAGAAAACACACAAGTATGTATTTTCCAATCAGCTAGTAGGACGTACACAAGGAAACAAAGCACTCAACTCTCAAGCATCTTACCAAGAGCTTGCAAGCGTTCTTACCAAAGCAACATGTGGTACAATCGGTGGCTGGTTGTGATACCGTTGTCGCTTGAGTGTAACAATTGTAAGGTGAACCTGTACGGATCAGAAGTATATGGAGCTTGGACAGGCACAATATAGTAGCAAGGATTAGCAATAATTCAATTCAGAAATTGCTACACTGAAAAGTAGTCCCAAGCGTAGTCTATGTCGCAGGCCTAAAGTCATATAAGACCTAGTTCAAGCAAGCGATAGATAGAAATCAGAAGAGGGACTAAAAGAATTGCGAGCACTTCTGATTGGGTGCGTTACCGCGGGTGCAAGCGTGGTGCTTGAACCTGCAGTTTCGTAGAGAACTACCCAGGGGAAACGGTCTGGAGGTCGGTAGCAGGTGGTGACAGCCCTGTTTATCCTTTGTAGTCCCCACGTTGGCCCTGGTCTCTAGTGGTCTGAGCTTAGTAGTGGCTAGACTTTTTCTAGTTGCCGCGGTGGCCCGAAGCAAGTGCACTAAAGTCTGTGATGTGTAGTTGTAGTGTTGTGTTAACCTTCCCCGTCTACTCTCTATTCTTCTAGTTTGACTTCTCCCATCATCCGTCCTACCCAGGAGGCTTAGAACCGTAGTTGGACTCTACCGTTCCCTGTGGATTCGATACCCTTGGAATACCACCAAGGTGAAAGCTACTACGATATCCGTTCGCTTGCGGATTAACTTCCGTCGTCGATTAGATACGCCAACACTGATCTGGACTAGTGATGTCTAATCCCGTGAGCATGTACACATTGGCCAATGTGGGAGTTATTGGCCCATGACCAAACAAGAAGGCATTCAAAGCATCAGACCAAAAGTATGAAGCCAACATCAACATCGGTTCATTCCTACTCATGTCTGAAAGAGATAGATTCAGACATTGAACGATGTTACGATCATTCCAAAATTACCCTCTATACTTCGTCATTTTTAGATACCAGTTTCTCCAACCTAGTGTTGGGCTACGCCACGATCGGAAAGCATTACCCCAATGTTTCTGATCGAAATTTGACCACTTGAAGGGAATTCGACCAGTCTCCAAATTGATCAGATCTGTTGGATCTGAATCCCCTACTGGACCTAAACAGTAAAGACGCGGATTCACCGTCGATTGAATTACAATCCGGTCTTTTGAACCCTAAAAGGAAAGGAACAGGTTCGAAGTTATTCAAACAAAAGCAGAAGTGAGGATCAAAAGGATGTTTTACCTCAGGAATATCATCCGGGAATAATGACGCCATTACTTCACTACTGAGGGAACTGCTTCAAATAATCAAATGAGATGAGGAATTCTTCAAACTCTTCGATGTTTGACTTTTGGATGGTTTTTGGATTGAAAAAACTCAACCGCTTCGAGCAATCATCTCCTTGATTTTCTAGGGTTTGAGCAAGCGGCGGCGGTGCAAGGAGAACGACGAAGAAAAGGGAACGGTCGAAGTGGTCCTTTAAATCATAACTTGGGCCATTCTGTCAGTGGGGGATAGGCGACTTACATCGGCAAGAGACCTAGTCTTACAATTTCGGAACAAAATATATATTTTTTCCCGAATTTGGGGGGCATTTGTTGGCGACAGGAATTTGCACAATCGGCCGATTTGTGGAATAGGGGAAATGCCGATGTGTAGCTTGGTTAGCCGATGAAGACTGTGGAACAGCTGTTGGGCCAGGATGAAGAAGCCCAGCAATAGAAGGGAGCGGCCCATTAATCATAGATGGCAAGAAGACCGAAGACGTGTCCATTAGGTTTAGTTTTAGACAGTTTTAGGTAATTATTGAGTTCGACTCATGCCTAAGTCCTAAAACAGGAGAGTCAGTTTCTTTAGCATCAAGTTTTGGTCAATTGCAATTGTCATGGAGTCTGTACTTCCGGGCTATAAATAAGCCCCGAACCCCTTCGGTCAATACAATCACACAATCAATCACAAAACATTTACTTTATCTTTTTTCTTTTTCACAAGGCTTCTCATTTTCTTTTTCTTTTTTCGGCGAGTTCTTCATGATCAAGCAGGGCTATATCGTTTCTGACCTCCGGCTTGCCCGTAAGTTCCCGTAACGGTGCTCTTCAAACTTAAACTTCCGGGCGCATCGCTGTCGTTTAAGTTTGAATCATCCCCTACCTGGTGATCTAAGCAAGGCTTCCGAGCACATCGCTGTCGCTGAGCTTAGCTAACCTAAGAGTTATCGTACCTGCTGGATCGATAGATCATATAGCTTGCTTTGTTAGCTGTGATCTGTTTATTTAGCTTGTACACAATTTACCGTGCTAGATCTGATCTGCAGATTACTTGCTTGCTTTGTTAGCATTGGTCTGTGGGTTAGATCTGCACAAAAGTTATCGTATATTGCTGGATCGGCCGTTTACAAGCTTGCTCTGTTAGCTTTTAAATCGATCTGGTTTTATACACAGAAGCCAAAGCTACCAATATTGATCTTCGATCTTGCTTAGTTTTGGATAATATTAAAGCAAACCTAGACTGGATCTATCTGATTAATCGGCTCTTAATCTTCATTAATTTTACATAGCTGATTATTCCTAGATCGGTTCTATTGCTTCTTATATCGGCTTCGTAGCCGATATTCTACCAGCTGATCCGGAATCCCAGCCGATCGGCAAGAATTTTATTGTGTTTTCTTGTCAATTACAGGTTAAAATGACTGGCACGCCCCGAACCTCCCAAGATTGCAGGCTTCTACATCGGAGGCGAAGCAGATCTCCGAGGCCTTACGCGTGGTTCGGTCGAAAAGCTCGTTAGACAATTTTCGCACCAATAGAGGCCTTATCTTTTCTTCGTTTTTTGATTATATGGATCTTTTTTGCTTTGACTTGTAAATAACTAGTCTCCATATTATTTTGTTTTGGCTATGACTTCTAAATGAATTTTACTCTGTTTTATTAGATGGATCCGCCTCTTATGCCTCATTGGGCCTCCTGGCTATCTTAATCCTGGGGTTGATCCCATCAGACGTACAGGGCCGCCTAAGCCAATTGTTACAGGTAGAGTTTGATTACAACTGTTGAACTTTCCTTGTAGTTGCGTAGGATTCCATCTCCATAGGGAAACCCGTATGGTATACCTCCATCAAGCCCCGAGCTTTGTGCAGATTAAGAACTTAATCTGTTCAAAGTTATAATCTTGAATCTTGAATCTTGTCACGTCGTCTTTGTCGTCGCCATGTAACTGTAGCCGAGTTAATTCCATCGTGGGTGCGCCTCCAGGCGCATCCATGGATGTAGCCCCCCGAGCTTTGAGTAGATTATGTAGAAATCTGGTTAAAGTTTAAACAAAGTATGTCTTGAATCTTGTGCCGTCGTCGAGAAGGTCGGAAATGTCCAAACAGCATGATGCTCGGCAAGGTCCGAGCAAGGTCGCGCCGAAGTCCAAACAGTAGCAAAGTCGGCGAAGCTCGAGCAAGGTTGACAAAGCCCGAGCAGCGGCAACATCGGCGAAGTCATAGCAGCGAGCGCTGGTAGCACTCGAATGGCAACGTCTACATCCTGCGGGCCGGGATCCAAGTTGCTGGTCGATATTTCCATCTCACCGAGTTCATGAAAGAACTCTTACTTGTGCTTGTCATCAAAGGTTCAGTCATCATCCGTTGAGCTACATATAGCTGTACACGAAGGTGAAAGCAAATATACCCATACGAAATAAGCTTGCATGAGCCATGCACGCGTGGTATATATCAAACTAGAGGTTAGTGCAAACCAATAGAATATATAAACAAATATGAAGGTGATACTTGAAGCCGTAAAATATCAAACAAATTGATATTTAACTTTTCTGGATGCAAAAAGTATACGGCAGGTATGTGCCGAGTGACAATCCGCTGAATTTGATGACGCCATATATGATAATGATAAATGAAATCCGGTAATAGAGGTCCAGCAAATGCCATGATCCAATAACAATGATCCGGCATTATTGATCCAATGATATTGATCTAATGATGATGATTCAACGACAAGATGAAATCCATGTTATTATAATTGAAGTTCCAATAATTCGATAATGAATACCAGAATGCCAAGAATAATACAGTAACAGTATTGATAGAAGTGATATAGATATGTATCGAGCAGCGGAAGCACTCGAATAATGATCCTGAATTGAAATGAGACACTAAAAATATTATATAGTATGATATAAAAATATTTAGCAATCGAATAAGTCGGAATTTACCCCACAGATATTCACTGTCATGCTCTTGTTTGACAATGTAAATTTTCCCAGATAATTAGCCTGTTACGTTTATGCATCTGGTCCCTGCTAGTCTGTAAACCATAGTGTAGAGCTAGAGCTACATACACGCGTAGGGTAGGAGCGTCACAGAAGAGCCGAGGTTTTACGGATTAAGGCGTACGCTATTCGAGTAATTTAACCTCCATTAAGAGCAGACACCGAAAAATCATAAACGAGTTAAAAAGGGTGAAGCCCTCAAGCATTGGCGTCGTGGCGTTGACAACTTGTATGAGCCCCCGAGTTTTGTAGAACTCGGTGCCGAGTGTGCGTGAGCCCCCGATATGTGGCATCGGTGGCGTTGACGAGTTTGAACGAGCCCCCGAGTATCCTTGTGTAGGAATTGGGCCATGTAGTGATGTGGAGCTGAGCATCCGAAAGCTGTCGACGATAAATAAGACATGTAGTGAAAAAAGGTAATTAAAACATGACTTAGCTTAGCTCATATTCGAGTTGGAGCTGCCGAGTTGCCGTGTTTGGGCCGAGAAACTCTTTGGTGTATCCGAGTTGATCGTCTATGGCCTTGCTGTCATAGACGCATGCCCATCTATCTCGGGGGACGTACGGTGCTAAGGACCTTGTCGCAATCTGAAAAAGAGAAAAAGCCATACAAGCATGTACTCCCTCCATTCTTTTTTTACTTGTCGCCGTTGACTTTTGACATGATGTTTGACCATTCGTCTTATTCAAAAAATTTATGCAAATATGAAAAAACATGAATCACCTTAAACTATGTTTAGTGATGAAACTAATGATAATAAAAAACATACTAATTATATAAATTTTTTGAATAAGACGAATGGCCAAACATTAAGTCAAACGTCAAGAGTGACAAGTAAAAAAGAACGGAGGGAGTAATATAGAAAAGGTAAGTGTTGGCATCCGATTTTGACACTGGTAGCCAATACCGCTGATAGGAGACTCAGCCGATGGCCAGCAGGCAAGAAGCTGCCGATGGGGTGCAGCCGATGGAGGGCAGGGCAGGAGATCCTGACAAGTTTCGGCCGATGGGCCGGCATGAAAAAAGCCGACGAGGATAGATGAAAGAAAGCCCAATGAAAGAGGCTTCGTCGCGGGCTAAAGGAATATAACTGTAAATTAGGTTTTAGTTATTATTTTAGGCAATATTGAGTCCGACATGGAGTCTATATCTTTGGACTATAAATAAGATCCGTGGTCGTATGAGAATAAACAATCAACATTCAACCTTTCGCATTGCATTTACTTTTCGGCGAGTTCTCTCGTTCTTAGTTATTTGTAAATAACAAGTTCTTCACGATCCTGCAGGGCTGCATCATCTTGATTTCCGGCTTGCTCGTAAGTTCCACTTTTACCTAGTGCTCTTTAAGCTTTAACTTCCGGGCGCATCACTGTAGTTATGCTTAAATCTCCTAAGAGTTATCGTATCAGCTGATTTTTATCTGTTAGTTTAGCTTATACACAATTTATCCGAGCTCTGCTAGTATTAGGTCAATCTATCATTTTAGATAGTTTAGCTTAGTTTTATCATTGCCCACAGTTATCGGTATTTGCTAGATCTTGCAAGTTTAATTAGTTAATCTTGTTAAGTTTTAGTTTATATCATATTTATCCTGTCTAGATCCAACTGAATCGGCTAGTTCTCACGGATCCTTGCCGATCTAGCTTTGGACCTAGATTGAAATCGTATATCAAGCCGATAGATTGTTTATTGATCTTGAACACAACCGATCAGGTAGAATTTGACCCCGTTTTATTCCTTGTCAATTACAGGTCCAATTGACTAGGCTTTTGCATTGAAGACGAAGCAAATCTTCAAGGCCCATCACGTGGCTTGGTTTGAAAAGCAGTTGAACACTTTTTGCGCCAACAGTAAGAAATAAATAAAAACAATAAACCAATCTGCTCCTGCAGGCGGCGTGTTGCCATGCAGATGTGGTTTGGAGACATCAAATTGGCCGGTGATGCCGAGTTGGTGCAGCTAGAAGAACAGATAAACGTTGCAAGATCCTTTTGACGGTCGTTGCGGTGTTGCGTTTGGGATCTTGCTGGACCACTCCAGCATTGAGGGCAAGGAGGCTTTCGGCAATGCTTCATTTTCTTTAACAATAGCCCTCACTTCACATTCTCAGTATATGGACAGGCTCTCGCCTCAAGCTAGGGCGTATCTTTATGCACTATGAGAGCTCGAGTTTATGGGATATATATGAGCTCATAGATCTTCACCATGTAGAGTATGTGGCTCGACTAGGGCAGTAGCTAGCTAGAAGATATGCTATGATGCATGAGGACCTATCTTTTAAATGAGTGCCGAATTATGACTTTAATTATCTTGTAAATAGTTCGTGGTATGACTTGTAACTTTTGTTTTTACTAATGTCTCAAGTTAGTACTTTGAGTTAACACAAACGATGTTCATACAATAAATAAATGTGTAACTAATATATAAAACAACTAATAAAACGAAATAATCTGGCCTGCAAAAAGGCTTCCCTACAGGTTGCAAACTACAGCCGGTAGGGAAGGGAGCATCTTCGCCCCGGCCGGAGAATCTAAAACCAGTAGGGAAGGGGAGTTAGTACTCTTCTCCAATGCAAAGTTTAGTTTTTGTTGCTTGCTAGTTTTATCATGGCACGTAAATCCTCTGTAGTCATTGATCAAATTTTCTTATCGAAATGCCTACATTCAATGCCAATTTCAAGTATAGTTTCACAGCATGTTACGAAACTAGTTTCTTATCTCTCTTCACTATCGGTTTTTCATATAAACCAAAAACCTTTTGTGATACATGTGTGGATGACAAGTGGGACCAAACCATATAGCACTTGTGCCATAACCATGTGGGCCATGTCATAGAAGTTGTAGGTTCTTGATAAATAGGGGTAGAATAGTTGTAGTTTTGTGAAATGAATAACAAAAGTTCTAGTTTTGTGTTACAAGAGCATAAATAGTTGTAGGTTTGCGAAATTTACTGTAGCATGATAGATGATGCGGTAAAAAGGAAGCTTTCATTCTTAATATAATAAGATCTAATCAGCTGGGTATAGTTTATTCAACATCATTAAAATCTTAGGTGGAGAAAAGAGAGCATACAGTTAAACAAGCGGGCGCTTCATCCGTTGCCCACGTGAAGCTGGCTGAAATGTTAGCCCAAGAAAGCATGAGGCAGCCAATGAATGCAGGTGATGAGTTACTATCTGCAAGTAATTAAATATTGAAATGAGCTGCCGACCAAATAGCCAGGCTTATTCTACAAATGCACGTCAAGCCAGTAGCCAGCTCTTTTATTAATCTCCTCTTAGATTGATGCATGGAATAATCTTATATTAATTCCCAGGACTTGACTTCGTAAAGCGGAAGTCTTTATCGGTTTACTCAAATTAATTAGGCGAGCCTGACCAACCTACTCGATTAGAAATCTCCTAGGATAGCGTGTACTGTTGCCTTTTTTAGTTTTAGTAATTAATAATTCTGGAATTGATAAGTGCTAATAATAATGAAATCAGATACTTTTGCTTTTGCCATTGACCCACTAAATTGTCAGTATGTGCCATGTAATGGAATCCAATTGTGTAGCAGTTGGAGTATTTTGGATCGTCTAGTTACAAAATAAAAGCCAATTGTTTCTTAACCTTTTTTCGTTGTGCATGTAATCAAACGTTAACCTGCCTCGATTCAAGAGCTTGCTATGTGCCCTATATGCTGGGTAGTGGTATATCTGACATCTAGACGACCCTCATCTGATATCTCTTGATGATCCTATTTGAAGGGGTCCTCATATTCTTGAATGGATCATCGATCCACCCTTCTCTTGCGGGTATGGTATATCTGACATCTTTGTGGAAGTTTATACATGTCAAAATTCCATACATGTTGTGCTATAGTTTCGATCTCTTCGCTAGTTCCTTCCCCAATTCAAAGAATGCTAATAGATCCATTAAAATTTTAGATTAGGCATATCTTTGAGATTGAAGAGATGGTCTCACAGCAGTATGTTGCCATAGGGTAGCTTACAGCGGTGCAGGTCACTGCACCACGCTGCCGCTGCTTAGGATGAGTACTTACCCGTGGGAATCTTAAAGAAATACTCTCACTTTGATTGTAAACCCTGGCATTTTATGTCTCGGGAATAACATCGAAGAATAATAAATGATTCTGTATCTATCCAATAAGATCAGCGCAAATCAAGCAAAATTCAGTTTTTGTTCATTTGTTTTATATGGAGTAAGTACTGACACATACTTAACGCTTTCATTAATTAATGTTAGCATAGATAACTGTTTTAGTTCCCCTCGTTGGAGGCGTTGCTTTGGAGTTTGCCAGCTGCCGTCCCGTTCTTCTCACCGGTGTTTCTGGAGGCGTCACCTGGTTAGCCTTCCCTCGCCGCAGCAGTTGAATGGAGTTCATCGCTATCTCCTTTTGGTCAAGTTCTGAAGTGGTTGGCGTTTGGGTACACAGCGGCTGATATTTTAGACATGGCGGCGTCCGTTACGCACAACACCAGATCCCCTCAGCTTCAGTACAGTTCAACGCCAGCACTTGTTTTGGATTGGTTAGAGATGTGTGCCAAAGGTTTCAAGTTGGCAACTGGTTCGAGTGAGGATGATTATGTCTTGATGGTGGTTAAGAGGCGCGGATCACCGACATTGGTTATATGCTTGTGGTCGTAAATGTGTCATGAGGATGGGTGGACTTGACTAAGTGGTGGTGGCGGATTCGAAGGACACTCAGCTGTAGAGATTTTTGTTTTTTTTCTCTTTCTTGCTCCTTTTTCCCTATGCTTTATGCTGAATGGAAAGGAGCTTTTCTTTGTAATAAAGTTAGCTATATGCATCATTTTGACGCAGAGGCTGGAATTAATATATTCCCGATTCTAAAAAAAATAGGCCCATTGATTCAGGTTGCCACAATTTATCTTGTTTTGAATCCAAGGATATAGTTCAAATTTCAGAAAGGTACAAGTATTTTTACCACTGTAACACAAACCTACAACTTTCTAAACCTTTTTCACAAAACTACAACTTTTTGACCCTTGCTTCAAGAAACTACAACTTTTGTGATACATGTGCTGATGACAAGTGGGGCCAAACCATATATCACTTGTGCCATTGACATGTGGGACCATGTCACAGAAGTTGTAGGTTCTTGATACATAGGGCTATAATAGTTGTAGTTTCGTGAAATGAATAACAGAAGTCGTAGGTTTGTGTTACAAGAGCACAAATAGTTGTAGGTTTGAGAAATTTACTCTAGGATGATATATGACTTGGTAAAAAGGAAGCTTTCGCTATTAGTATAATAAGATCTAATCTTAAGTAGAGAAAAGAGAGCATAGGAGAGTTAAACAAGCGGGTGCTTCATCCGTTGCCCGCGTGAAGCTGGCTGAAATGTTAGCCCAAGAATCATGAGGCAGCCAATCAATGCATGTGAGTTGCTATCTATGCACCCTCAAGTAATTAAATACGAATTAAATAGTATTAAAATGAGCCGCCGACTGAATAGCCAGTCTTTGATGCCTTATTATATAAGTAGTCTTTGATGCCGACAGCAAGTGCACATAAAGCCAGTAGCCAGCTGTTTTATTAATCTTCCTCTTCGATTGATGCATTGAACAATCTTATATTAATTCCTAGTACTTGACTTCGTAAAATGGAAGTCTTTGTCGGTTTACTTAAATTCCACAGGCGAGCCCGACGACCAACCATGCAATTCGATTAGAAATCTCCAATGATAGTGTTCGCTTTGCATACGTTTGTCTTTTTTTCACTAAAGATAGGAGCCCTTTTACAATGTTTGGAATAGCCTCCCAATACCTCCTATTACCTCCCAACGCCTACGCAAAATAACATTTTTTGTTGAATTAATTCCCCAAGGGTAGTATGGTAATTATGCTTCCACTGCCCCCCACTATCCCCTGCCCCCCGACGCCAAACTCCTTGCGCGACAAGTCACCGTCTCCTCGATCGCCGCCTCCGCCTCCAGCCGCGCCGTCAACCTCGCTGTTGTCGCTGCCTCCCGCCACGCCGTCGCCCTCTCCACCATCGCCGCCTCCGCCACGCCGCCCCATCGTCGCCCTATCCCCCATCGCCGCCTCCACGGCGGCACAGCCCTATCTCCCGTCGCCGCCTCTGCCTCCCTGGAGCAGTCGCCGCCGGGCGAGCTCCGCGGCCTGAGGTCGTCGGAGCAGTCGCCGCGCCCAAGAACCCTAACATATGAAAATGATATCATGTTCTCTCCAACAAATATTCATATCACTATAGTACTTAAATCATACATCTCTACCATTACTCTTCCAAAAATTATTTGTATAATTGTGAATGTACCCTTTTATCCTTGATCAAAATATATAACACGAAAAAGGAATTCCTAGAATTTTGAATTCGCCTAATTGGGGAGGCGTTACGACACATATGGCCCATTTGACCATAGACACACCCGATAGCGCTCGATTAACCATGAAGATAGCGCTCGATTAGTGTCTTGGATGTTTTGGCTATAAACTCTCACTTTGATTGTAAACACTAGCATTTTCTGTCTCGGGAATAACATCCAAGATAAACCATGAAGAAGTACAGGTAATTTAGTTTCGAGATGCTTGAAGCAATTACAAAACAATTTGCACGCGACAGAAAACTGGACCAATACGGAAGCAGCAAAATGGAGTCACATTTTGAGCGCTGTCCAGCAAGTCTAGCTAACTGGAATAAGAATTTCAAAGGCAAATGCTACCTGCAGGCTCAAAAAATAAAGGAGTCTCCTAATTAGAACTCCGTTCCTCAGCTGCGTAGATAGAATCACTTAGGAGCTCCTGGGCTTTCTCCACCTGTCGGCGGTTCTATAGGACTTTCCTTTCTTCTCCTTTCTGATCCTTTTCTTGTGTATAAATCCCTGTAAGTATTTTTGTACCTTGGTTTCTGTTTTTTCTTTTTCTCCTTGGTTTAATAATGTTTTACAGCGGGGCCTCATTCACTGTGTTCTTGTAAAAAAAAAAACTGGACCATGATTGGTATATATATGGAGCTGTTTACCATGTATGAATAGTAATCATTGTATCATAATGTTACTTTCCTCTAATTTTCGTACGATGATGTATAATCATTTTTATCTGATTTTTTTTTTAGTTGTTTCATAACCATTTAGGAAAAGAAGAATATTTACTTTTTAAATTAATCTATGCAAACCATCAACAATAAATCCATAAAAAACGTATTGATAGGGAATGCAATAATGTATGTTTGTACCAAATTTCAAATTTCAATGTATTTTGTACATGGAGATAAATGATTGATACTGTAATTGCCATTTATTTTGCTACGGTGTCCTACATACAAAGGGCGGGTACAATTTCTTAGTGTCTCGGGTAGGGTACAATTTCTTAGTGTCTAGACAAAAGGGTACCAAGATGCTGAATTTCCAACTCATGAGCCCTTGGCGCTCAAACATCTACCACGTGCACCCATGTGCTATAGATCGGCCCTCGAATTAACCGATGGAGAGCCATATGCACCCATGTGCTGACTCTGCAAATATCAAGGACATACCACGTGCAGATTCCAAATACCGATAACGCATCTTAATCTTTATACCCCCATGAGCTGTTTCCACAGACATACCGATGAGAGCCCTATCTAGCTAAGCAAAAATGTAAACGAACTAGCACAGTAGGTTAATTAGAATAAGACTACCGCTGAAGACTTGCTTTCTATAAAGTCACGCCCTAGGAATCAAAATAAGATACCTTTCTCCAACTTGCATCAACCTAATCCTAATTAGGAATTATTTTAGAGTTTTATACCTTTCTCCAACTTTGCATCAACCTAATTCTAATTAGGAGTTTTATTTTAGAGTTCTACTCATCCCTACCGGTTCAACGGTAGGGAGCCTCCGCCGATCCAAAATTGGGCGCCAAAAATAAAAAAACCAGTAGGGATGCGGGGTAGGTTAATTTGAATAGTACTACTACCAAAGACTTGCTTTCTATGAAGTCATGCCCTAAGAATTAAAATAAGATACCTTGCTCCAACTTGCATCAACCTAATCCTAATTAGGAGTTTTATTTTATAGTTTTACACACTACGACGTCGTGTAGAGAGCACAAATGAAACACTGTTCTCCAGTGCAAAGTTTAGTTTTTGTTGCTTCCTAGTTTTACCATACCATGTAAATCCTCCATAGTATTGATCAATTTTTCCTATCGAAATGCTTACATTCAATGCCTACTTTTTCATGTATAGTTTCACAGCATGTTACGAAAGTAGTTTCTTATCTCTCTTCACTAGTGTTTTTGCATATACCCAAACACCTTTATTAATTAGTGTTAACATAGATAATAATATAATGTAGCCATTGTTGCTTAGTTAATGCAAGTTGGCACAACGCGTCATGTTTTAATTCTTAGAGCATCTCCAAAAGATACCCAAAAACTTCTCCTAAACAAAAATATTGGGGTTTAAGATAAAACGCATCTCCAACAGGATCCGAAAACCTCACCCAATATTTTGGTTCCCTCTAAATTCTCATTGGTGGCTATAAACAAGAGAGGAGTTGGAATCTTCAATGCTCCTTTTAGGGGAAGAAATATTATTATGTCTCCCCACATGCTCACGTGGACCAATCACAAGTTTTTAGAGGCAATTTTCTAGGGCTCTCCTATAGATGGTACATGACATGGGCCTCGCTGAAAGAAAGTCTTTGACGGTAGTATTAAAATCAAGTAGGCTAGCCAGGCCTACCATTAAAGTCGGCAAAGCAGTTGGAGTCAAGTCAATTTTTTTATGTTCAGAGACTAAAAAAAACATAACTGCCTCTCAATCGCTTTCTTCCTTTGTGCATATAACCACATTTGACCATCCTGGAATGAAATGCTTGATACCTGGGATCCTCATCGCTAAGGTTGATACACTCTTTCCCTTCGACCTTTCTCCAGGTTAGTTCAATTTCCATACATGATGTGCTCTAATTTTGGTCTTTTCATTTGTTCCTCTTTCTGATTCAAAGAATTATAATAAATCCATATAGTTTTCAAATTTTGGTACGACTTCGAGCTAGTGGTTTGCTAGAGGGGTGGCTCTCGCAGGAGGTCACCGTGCCAAGCTGGTGAGATCCATATAGTTTTCAAACTTTGGTCCGACTTCTTCACTGAACTTCGAAGAAGAACCATACGCGGGCGTGCTCCCACTGTTTAGGATGACTTCGACATGTGAATCTTAAACATATCTCATCTTTATTTGAAAGGGCTAGCTTTTTCTTTCTCAGGAATAAGATCCAAGATATAAACCATGGCGAATGGCAGGTACTTTAGTTTCGACAAGCTGGAAACAATTACAAGCAAATTTGCTGAGGAGAGAAAACTGGGCGGTGGTGGCTACGGAGTTGTTTACAAGGTGTGACCAATAATAATTATATCTCTGTGTTTCTTCTAGTTTTCAAATTATGACGTACCAGTTTTGTAAATGGTACGGCTGCTGAATTTGTATGTAACAAGTGAGTGGGAGTTACAACAGGGGGTACAAGATGATGGGGAAGTGATTGCTGTGAAGAAGCTTCATAGCAGCCTGGAAGGAACTGCTGATGCTGCGTTTGACAATGAAATACTTAACCTTAGCAAAATCGACCATCCCAATGTGGTTCGTGTGATTGGCTACTGCCACGAATCACGGCGTCAATTCTTTCAGCAAGGGGGGCAACAAATTGTTGCCTACGGTATAGAGCGACTTCTCTGCTTCGAATATGTGGACGGCGGAAGCCTTGATAAACACATATCAGAAGGTACTATATATATATGTATGTATATTCAGTGGAGTATTTATCAAGCTAATTGAGATAAATGATTCTGTAGCTTTATTATATGATTTGTTTTTCTCCATTGCAGATGAACCTTGTGATCTTGACTGGCCGACATGTTATAGGATTATTAGAGGGACCTGTGAGGGCTTAAATCACCTTCATGCACAGGAGAAACCTATTCAACATCGGGACTTGAAACCTGCTAATATATTGCTGGACCGTAATATGATGCCCAAGATTGCAGATCTTGGTTTGTCCAAAATTGTTGATTCAACAACAACCTATAAAACTGAGAGTCTATTGAGAGGATCACTGTAAGTTGATGCATCAAGTTTTAAGCCAATTATTTTTTAAAGCCTTCAACCTGAATCCCTTTGCACTGCACTAATCTCGTTTATTCTTGATATTCATATGAATACCATGCTTGAAGCGGGTACATGCCTCCAGAATATGCAAACAGTAGCATTGTCTCACCAACGTTTGACGTGTTCAGTTTGGGAGTTATAATTATAAGAATAATGGATGGAAATTTAGGCAACCAGCGCCGTTTTGAAATGCCTCGCCAACAGTTTATCGACCACGTAAGGCTATATCGTGAACAAATGTCTATAATTATAAGAATAATGGATGTATTACCTTTTTTTTTACTTGTGTCCATGCCATCTCTCTAATTTTACGTGCCAATGTTGCAGGTAACTAAAAACTGGAAGGAAAGGCTGCAGGGCACATCGAGGTCATCACAAGAAATAAATATCCAACAAGTGAAGATGTGTGTTGATATCGCATTAAGATGTGTCGAGGATGACCGAAGAAAAAGGCCCCCTATAGGTGATATTTTCAAAAAAATGAAGGAACTAGAAGATGAGATTGGGGAACTGTCACTAAAGATGACCAAATTAGATCTAACTCGCCAGGTACCATAATTTTGAATATTTTTAAGAAAACCTCAATTTTGATTGATAGCAAGGATGCTTTTCTACATGGCACTATACTGTTTATTATGAAGGGTTAGGGTTTATGGTCCATCGAGCATAAAGCCATAGATGCTTCCGTAGGTTTTACAAAAGACAGCTATTTTCCAGGGCAAATTACCCGAGCTTTATTCACTCAAAGTAGGGTTAGAATTGTTGAAAGTAATGTGAGGAACCGCCCAATTTAGACCAACTTAAATTGAAGCACCGACCATTCCACTACTACAAATAAGATTTTGCGAGACACTTCAAAAATGAGCTCAGAGGCGGTCAGGGAAAAAAACCGCCTCTGTTAATCGTATGCATTAACAGAGGCGGACACTTCTCATTTTCGGAGGCGTTTGCATATGTCCGCTTCCGAAAATCGATTAACAGAGGCAGACATCTTTAAAAAACCGCCTCCTAAAATAGTCTATTTTCGGAGACGGACGTTTTAAGATGTCCACCTCCGTTAATCGATTTTCAGAAGCGGACGGTTATAAAGCCCGCTTCCGAAAATGTTCCAGGCCCATCAGGCCCGATATCGTGGCTGGATATATAAACTTGCGCACTTAGGGTTCCATTCCCCACCCATCCCTCACCCCCCTCTCTCTCTCACAGTCTCACCCGACGGCGCCCTCTCCTCTCTCTCTTTCTCACCCCCTCTCCAAGCGCGTGTCCGTCTGCTCCTCCGCCGACGGCGCGCGCGCTCTCCTCAGCCGGCCGGATCCGGCGCGGGTCTCCTCCCTCCGGCGCAAGCGACGGCGGTGGAGCAGGCGAGGCTAGGCGGCGGCGCAGGAGCAGGCGAGGCGAGGCGGCGGCGCAGGCCCTACACGAGGCGAGGCGGCGGCGCAGGTGCCCCTCCTCCTCTTCCTCACTCTCCTGATGCGAATCGAGGTCGAGCTCCGTCGTCATTCCCTTGCTCCGCAGGTGCCACGGCTCGACGACGGCTCGGCGAGGGCTACGGCCTGGATCTGGCGACGACGCGGCTCGTTGACGACGCGGCTCGTTGACGACGCGGCGGCCCCGGATCCGGCGAGGCCACGATATCGATCGAGGAGGCCGGATCCGGCGAGGAGCGAGGAGGAGGCCGGATCCGGCGAGGAGGAGGGCAGATCCGGCGAGGAGGAGGCCGGATCCGGCGAGGCGACATCTCTGCTCTGTGAGGTGCGGCGGCGCGAGATCCGACGCGGGAGCGGCGACGACGGCGCTGGATCCAGCGGCCGCGAGCGCGGATCCGCCGCCGCCTCCCTAGATGGGCTCGGCGGGCCCGTGATGGGCTCGCCGGGCCTGTCTAGGGTTTTGGGTTTTTTTATTTTTTTAATTTGATTAACGGAGGTGGACGGAAAACCGCCTTCGAAAATGCCTCATTATCAGAAGCACTAGTTCGGAGGCGGATCTAAAAACCGCCTCCGAAAATCCTTTTTGTCCGCCTCCGAAAATCTATTCTGTAGTAGTGTTCAGCCACTTCAAAATAAATTGATCCAAATCTGTTTGTCCTTGGAGCATGAAACCACCTGACACTCCACTAGCACAAATCCAGGATCTTCACACAAGATCATAGTAAACATGACCCACCGCCAGTTTTACAAGTTCAAGTTCACAAGTTATTACAACACAAATGCACACAATTACTTACCTCTATAAACACATGTAGGCATAATCTAACACTATGAGTATCGCTGAACGATCATGCTAGTTTGATCTTAGATTTACATAGACGCTAGCGCCTTGCAGTTAACTTTTTTACTTTAGACTTGACTTTTTGGGTTGACTATTCAGCAACAATTCCGCATTAATCCCTCTTCTTTCATTTTGCAGATCAGCTCTCACTCCAACGTTCTTGCTATTGATCCGTCCCTAGAGCTGTGCCTCCCGTTTGAGCCAAGGAAGGACATCTCATGCTTCTTGCAGCTGACAAACAAGACGGATGGCTCTATTGCATACAACATAAAGACCAACAAAACCAAGTATCGCACACAGCCAAACCAAGGGCTTTTGCCTCCATGTTCCAGGACACTATGGGAAAAGATGAGATGCCATGATGTGAGCAAAGAGGAGAGATCCAAGTAAGCATTGGAATCAAAAGTTCTGTATCTTGTGTTTGTGCTCAAACATTGACAGAATTGGCACCTTTCCAGGCTAGTAACTGCAGCTCTCCAGAAAATGGATGGGAAGTACTTGGATATTGCTGGATCCCATGTTACTGCACGTGTTCTGCAAGTAAGCTGAGCACTCTGCTGTGTATTTTGTTATGTTGCTTGTGTCCTTGATTTGATGATCTGATCACGGTTTCTTTTGGCAGACATGTGTAAAGTGGTGTTCACAGTCAGAGAGGGATGCTATTTTTGATGATCTACAGCCACATTTTCTCACTCTTTCTCGCAAGAAATATGCTGTTTTCCTTGTAAAGAAGCTTATAGAACTAGGTAAAATTTTCTTAACTTCATATGAGGATTGGATCATATGTGGCTATGCTAGAATGTTGCATTATGGCTTCATTTAACCCTTAACTTCAATAATGTAACTCCTGTTTGTGGTTGCAGCCACTAAAAAACAGTTCACCAGTTTCATCTCTTCTCTTCATGGCCATGTTGCCAAACTTCTTCCTCATACTATAGGAGCTGCAGGTATGTGTAATATGTTATTGTAGCGAACGGCTTAAAACCATTTGCTCTTGTCATATGTGTAGAACTGCCAAAATAAATGTTTGTATGACACT
>CM014278.1:68553532-68569854 GCA_004135705.1 Alloteropsis semialata | reverse complement strand
TACAAACCAAGGTCACCTTACATCCCCATGGACGAACGAGGCCTTCACCCCATAAAGCTAGTCTTGGCGACGGAGTTCATGGTGTAGAAATCCCCGGCGAAGAAGCCCTTCGCCGTACTCCAATCTTGCCGCGGCCGTCGGCTTCCTCCGGTGTTGCTTCCTTCGAATCGGCGGCTCTCTAGTGGATGGATGGTTAGATGGATCCTCCTTGGGGCACCTAGGAGTTGTATTTATGCCCTCCAGGAGTCTTGGGTCGAGCCCCCCTTTGCCTCCCACGAAATCCTTACTTGGGAGTTAAGTTTCCATAAGATTGCCTCGTCCAGATTTTCCTGTTTCGCAGCCCTTCTTGTTGCGGTCATATCTCCCACGTCTGGACTCCAAATAAGTCAAATAAAGAGTCCAGATTGTGTGGCACGAAATTTCCTAAAACTTTCTTATCCATGACTTTCCTTGAAAATGAAGTTAAGATCCTCAAAACAGCGTCACACCGAAATCTGTCTGATTCCAGACTCTTCTGCGCAGCATGTATTTCGGGGGCCATATCTCCTAGCTTCATATTCCAAATCAAGCGATCCATAGGTGCAAATCGAAGCCCTCGACGATGCCGACAACTTTCGTATTCAACATTTTGTCATTTGAGGCCGTTTCGATCTTCGAAATTGCACTGAATCATCATGTTGTCCTGGGCTGCGCGAATTGAATCCGAGTTTGACTCGATCTCGTGTTGGATGTGGACTCCTTGAGCCATGAGTTGGGCTATGGAAGCCCACATGGCCCATTAGTAGATTGATTGAGCTTTCTCCATTGGGTTTGATTCCTTCGGGCTTGTAGTTGGTTTTGGGCTTTGGATATAAATGCTCCAAATTGGGCCGTTTTTCTGCAAAAACACAACATGCTCCAAAACACAACACGTATGCGAAAACGGGGTTATTTCACGTGCCAAGTGGCAGGTTAGTATAAGAATTAGCCCAAAAACTCCACCTAAATGGCACTAAAAAGGTGTAGCTAAGGAGCGCCAACAATCCCCCCATGCTTAAACCTTGCTCGTCCTCGAGTAAGTCCAAGAGCTTTGCTTAATAAGGAGATCAGCGTTGCCCTTCAATGTCTTCCCTGCACTTAGTCATACATAACAAGACACATTGCTCTCTCAAGTATTTAGCATTTAAAACTTAAGTTGTGACCGGCTACTTTTCATTATAGAAGATAGACTAGCAATAAAGAACAAGCCACAATAAATAAATGCAATGCTCTCAAAGTTAAGTGAACTTCAAACCTTTACCTTGTTCAAAGAGTTTTCAAAAAGATACATATCCAACATAGGTGAGGTTCTCTTGCAAAAGTTCATAGAAACACTCAACTCATCAAGTCACTCAAGCCTATACTAGATTATCTTCAACCTATTCTACTCATAGAAGTGAAAAGCATATGTGGAGCTTGGTAGGAAAAACAATCCTAACAAAACATTATACTTGAAATATTGTCAAACTAAGAGAGAGATCTATTGGAATTACCGAGACTAGTCAAAAAGGTCATGGAAAATAATGTTGAGAAGGGAGAGAGATGGAACTCACACTTTTTAGATAGGTGGACATGTGCAAGTGGCAAGTGGGTGATCCTGAGACACAAATGAAGTTCTCGTTATCGGATTGCACATGGTTGGAAGATTTGAGTATGGATTTGTCTTCAAGGTACTTGAGAATTAAATGAGACAAAAGAATTAAGGAGCATTTTATTATCTCTTTTTTTCTTCTTTTTCTCTTTTTTTTTATTTTGACATGCCTTGTGAGCATGTGGCATACCTTCTTTGGGCATGCATCTTTTATTTTATTTTCTTTTCTTCTTTTTTCTTCTCTTTTTTTTTTTCTTTTTGCTCCTTAGAACTTTCACAACATGATACTTACTCGGCGGAAATCGAAGATATGAGATGACTCCTCGCCCATGCTTGAAAGATGCTCGTCCTCGAATTAAGTATGAACTCTATTATCTAACTAGAATGTATTCCATACTCAAATTGGGTTGTGGTCAAGGAGGTAATCACAAAAAGATATTTGGGTTTTCGGGTGGATGTCCAGCGAAGTTTGTGAAATTTCCAATGTGAAAACCCACAATGCATGGACAAAAAGGCTAGCATTAAAAAGTTACACAAAGGAATGACCAACTTCTTAGTCTCGTACCATAGAAATCAATCCTAATCTAACTCATCAAAATACAAGTTTGCAATTTAAAGGTTTCATCATGAAAGAACATGCATGTATGTGGCTTTGGTGGGTAGAACTTTGCAAGAGATTCACAAATGTAGATAGCGTCGGAATTAATTTTTCAATAAAACAACACAAGGTGTAAGGTTATCGGTAAACTTAAATCAAAGAGCAACATGAATATGTGGGTCAAGAATTTAGTCATTTAACCTCCACAAATAAAAGAGCCGGTGTTTAACCATTTAATTCCATTTAATAGAGAGCAAATAGTCAAGTCATATGTAACATAGTATAGGTAAAACAAGGCGGCAACTTTCATTATTTTTCCATAAGCAAAAGCTATCATCGTGATAAGCACAATATGATGGTGACCATGAAAGACAAAAACAAAACTAGGTTGTCCTCCTAGAAGCCATGTTATTAACAAGAGAGATATACAAAGGTTTCTATCCTATGGTTGAAGGCATACATTTATACAAGCATATAGAAAGATATGAACAAGAGAAGGTTTAGGAAGAGTTACCGTCCTTTCGATGCTTGTAATGTAGCTTGGTCTCCCCCATGCTTAAGCATTGTGCTTAACATGGAAGAAGAAATATTAGCATCTTGTGGCATTGCCGATCTTCCTTCAACTTCTTGTCGTCATTGAGCCTTGTTCCCAAACGTTTCATACTTTGTCATCGCCACCTTCCTTGGCGTCCACGTCGCTGCCTCATCTTCCACGATTTTTTTCTTCTTTTTCCATAACAGAACATGTACTGAGCCATTGCTCCATTGCAAAGTGTACAAATTTTCCTTTCCAACGAGTCATCATTTGCCAAAATCGGATTCCGAACAAGAGAGTTATGACCTTTTTACTCAAGCACGGCAATCTGTCCCGATGAATTTCAGCACGCGCAGCGTCCCAAGTTTTTGCCATATCTCTTAGCACGGGTCTTCAAATTCGATGATCTCGGATGCGTTGGAACAAAAATTTGATGGAGCTTTTGAATATCAACTTTTCACTTCTTGTACAGCTCTGAACACGTGCTCAAATTGATGAAAACAGCAACATTTCTCTCTCAAGTGATGACGTTGACGATCTTGGTTTCAATTCTCGCGGTCTCGAACTCATGGGAACGCTCCGTCATGCCTGCAAAATAATTCAAGTGCACACTCCACCCCCGGGATGATGGTCGGGAGTAGAAACAAATGCCAACAAACCAACCATCCCTATGATCACAACTTGTGGCGTAGCTAACTTAGCAAAAGAAAAATAAAAATCTAATGAGTGTATGTGTGTGCAAGTGTGAGTGCAAATGACATTACAATGAGGTGGATGCAAAATGCAAATGCAAAGTTAGCAAAAACAAGTGTTGACAAGGTTTAGGCATAGGTTCAAGGGTGTCCTATATTTTGGCTTAAAACAAGAATTTTGAAAAGAGAGTTTTAGGTATAGAAATTCTATCTAAGGTGGTTTTTGAAAACAAAAGAGAATAAAGAGTTAGATTTTTAGATTGAAAACTAAACCTATGGTTTTAGGTTGGCTATGGGTAGGTTGTTTTTAATGGTATAAGGAGGCTAGTTAAAGTTTTTAGTTAGAATAAAGGTAGAAATCGATAATGAATCAATTCTACCTCTATTGGCTTTGTTTTATTTTTTTTATGGTAGGGTTTGATGGGAGGCTTAGGAAACAAAGGTTTTCACAAAAAGGGTTATAGGATGCAACATAATGCAATGCAAGGTGGAAACAACATGAACAATGAAGTGCACATGAAGTGGTTGAACAAATATGATACAAAATGACATGACAAGAAAAGGTGGTGGTCCTAAAACAAAAAGAGTTAGTCTAAATTAACTAGCCACAAGTTTAGAATCAAAGGGTGGTGCCATGCTTCATACATCTCTCTAAAAAGACACAAAAAAAAGACTCTAAACACTAATAGGCTAAACAAAAAGACCGGGTTGCCTCCCGCAAAGCGCTTCATTTAAAGTCATAGAGCTCGACTTTCCCACATACCTTCAAATCGTTGCAAAGCCATGGTCCTTCATGCAAGAGGTGAAGGTGTTCCATGCAGCTTTTACTCCACTTATCATGTTGGACTTGATCAATCACGCTCAACGGAAAACTTGCCCAATCATTTTTCACATCGTCATCACCTCCTTCTTCGTTGTCCCTTGTCGCTGCCTCTTCTTCAATGACTTTTTCTCTCTGTACAGATTGGAAATTGTGCCGTCCAAGTGATCCAATGCAAAGTGCACAAAATGTTCTTTTCAACAAGTACTCATTTGCCCAAAACGCATTCCGATTGAGGGAGTTATGCCCGTTTTACTCCGGCGCTGCAATCTGTCCCGTGCTGATTTCAGCACGTGCAACTCCGGTGTTCGTGACATAGCTCCTCCCATGGGTCTTCAATTTCATTGATCAATGATGCGTTGGAACCGGGACTTGGCGGAGGTCCTGAATATTCAACTTTCTTACATTGTAGATTGCTGTACTTGTGCACAAAATTGATGAGACTAACAACGTCCGTTCTTGAAACTTGGAGATGTTGATGACGGTGTTCAAAATTTCGGGCATTGCTTCTCTCCTAATCATTCAAGATCCATATCCTACATGGTTAGTGAAATTCGGGACTTCTCCCGACATGTGCTCTTTTAAGGTCATGAGCTTGACCAAGCACAAAGCAAGATCGGGATTTGCAAAATTTATTGTAAACATACGCATCCATGATCACAACCACAATTAATTTGTAGCAACAAAGCATGTTGTAATTCAATGTAGCATATGTTTCCCGCATAGCACTTAGTTCTTTATTAGGCAAATGTTCTTTAGGCATAAAATCAATGGGTTCAAGCACAAATATTGCCTCTTTATCATTCTCAAGAAATTCTAGCCTATAATCATGATCATCATAGGTTGAAGGCATAGAATTTGAATCATCATTCATACTATCGGTTGAACATGAGTATTTCAAAATATTATCACCATAACCAATAGTATCTTGAGAGTTTAATGCATACCTTAGCCTTGGTGTTATTCCATCAAGAGGGAGTTTTGGTTCGTCCGTCGGAGTTGAGAGCAATTCGATCACATCAATCGGAGGTGGTTCTCCACAATCTTGTTGCAATTCCTTCTCTTGTTGATGAAAATCTTCTTTGTCGTGGATGTTTCCGATTGCGTATACTTGGCTTATGCGCGTGAATGGCGATGACTTCGGTTCTATCTCTTCCTCTTCATTGAAAAGTTTTTGAATGGTCCCTCCGGCCGATTCATTTTCCAATTCGTATCCCGTGTGTGGATTTGAAGGGTGGTCCGGGTCTATGGACTTTACCGATTTCTTTTGGTTCTGATGAGGTCTTCTCTTGTCGAACAGATCTCCAAAATCGATTGGTATCCAATCCATTGGCTCGAACTCCTTCAATGGCCTTGCGCTTCCCATGCTTCTTCTTTGTTTTCCCGACTCTTCTTTTGTTGAACCTTGGACCGGTGCATCTTCATCTTGAGTTGCTCCCACTTCTTTTTGATGCTTCGATTGTTCTTCCTTCGACTCCGGGGCATCTTTTCCGGAAATTTCAGCAAGCACCACCGGTTGAGATTCTTGCTCACGGCTTGCCGAACTTCGTGTTTCCCAATCTCTTTGCACGGCTGCCCCCCTGCTTATCCTTTGTAGTATTTGGGCGGCTTCCGTGAGTGTTTTATCCATGAGATCTCCTCCTTCGCATAGTTGAACAAATTGCATGCATTCGGGGGTTAGAGAAAAATAAAAAACTTGCAAGAGTACACCACCGGGGATCCCAAGCCGTGGTCCTTGTGTAGTCAACATGTTGAACCTCTCCCAAGCTTGATCTATCCCCTCATTCTTCCCTTGCTTGAAGGTGAGCACTTCTCTCCGGAGTTGGTGAACCTTGCTTGGCGGGAAAAAATCTCCACAAAACTTTCTCATCAACTCGTCCCAATTCCCTTTGGCATCAAAGGAAGCGAATGCATACCATCTTTTCGCTTTATCCGTAAGTGGATACGGGAAAGATTCCACTTGAACCAATCTAACGGAACTCCATCTTGCCGCACCATATTGCATATCCTCGTGAAGTGCTCGATGTGGCTATATGGATTGTCCGCCTCCTCTCCTCTAAACGGATTTGCGGCCGCCATCTTGATGATTTGAGGCTTGATCTCATACTCTTCGGCTTTGGGCACCAAATCTGAATTTTGTACGACGATGTCCTCCGGTCGCGGCCTTGCATAATCCATTAGAGATCTTTCCTCTCCACCCGCGGGTGGGATGAAGAGGGCCATCTAGAAAAACAAAAACAAAGAAAACAAAAACAAAAAGAAAAAAATTCTAGAAAAAGATTAGAGGTTAGAAACCAACAAAATTAATACAAAGATAAACGTAGCAAAACAATCTTGTTCCCCGGCAACGGCGCCAGAAAAGATTGTTGACGGCGCTTAGCCGCGTCAATTATGTACCGCAAGCGCACGGGTCGGTTGTAGCTTTTCCCTTAGAGTGTTCCCCCAAGGTTATCAATCCGTGGAACAAGAAGATCTACTACGCCTAATCTATGCAATACGTTGTTGGTTTAAGGATCTTTTTGGGTTTTGGTTGGTGTAAGAAATAGATCTAATCTACTAAGTTTAATCTAGCTAAGTCTAGGGTTAAGAAAGCGAGCTTAGGTTAGAGAGTGCAAGATATAGAAAACGTTCATCCATAGGGTTTTAGGATCACAAGGATGAGCAACCACCGAGTTAAAGCCCCAACCTAATCTATCAAATTCCGAAAGCCGATGCCGTTTCCCCCACACTCGTCACACAGCACTAGGAGTAGAAGCACATCAAACCTAGGGAATCGAGATCTATGTACAAGATAGATTAAAGTTCACAAAGTATGTCGGCGATTACAAACCAAGGTCACCTTACATCCCCATGGACGAACGAGGCCTTCACCCCATAAAGCTAGTCTTGGCGACGGAGTTTATGGTGTAGAAGTCCCCGGCGAAGAAGCCCTTCGCCGTCCTCCAATCTTGCCGCGGCCGTCGGCTTCCTCCGGTGTTGCTTCCTTCAAATCGGCGGCTCTCTAGTGGATGGATGGTTAGATGGATCCTCCTTGGGGCACCTAGGAGTTGTATTTATGCCCTCCGGGAGTCTTGGGACGAGCCCCCTTTGCCTCCCACGAAATCCTTACTTGGGAGTTAAGTTTCCATAAGATTGCCTCGTCCAGATTTTCCTGTTTCGCAGCCCTTCTTGTTGCGGTCATATCTCCCACGTCCAGACTCCAAATAAGGCAAATAAAGAGTCCAGATTGTGTGGCACAAAATTTCCTAAAACTTTCTTATTCATGACTTTCCTTGAAAACGAAGTTAAGATCCTCAAAACAGCGTCGCACCGAAATCTATCTGATTCCAGACTCTTCTGCGCAGCATATATTTCGGGGGCCATATCTCCTAGCTTCATATTCCAAATCAAGCGATCCATAGGTGCAAATCGAAGCCCTCGACGATGCCGACAACTTTCGTATTCAATATTTTGTCATTTGAGACCGTTTAGATCTTCGAAATTGCACCGAATCATCATGCGCTGTCCTGGGCTGCGCGAATTGAATCCGAGTTTGACTTGATCTCGTGTTGGATGTGGACTCCTTGAGCCATGAGTTGGGCTATGGAAGCCCACATGGCCCATTAGTAGATTGATTGAGCTTTCTCCATTGGGTTTGATTCCTTCGGGCTTGTAGTTGGTTTTGGGCTTTGGATATAAATGCTCCAAATTGTGCCGTTTTTCTGCAAAAACACAACATGCTCCAAAACACAACACATATGCGAAAACGGGGTTATTTCACGTGCCAAGTGACGGGTTAGTATAAGAATTAGCCCAAAAACTCCACCTAAATGGCACTAAAAAGGTGTAGCTAAGGAGCGCCAACACAAGGTAATTTGGTTTAAAGCATCAATGTTGAGGAAGTAGGGGTGATCGAAATTGCCACACGGGAGTTGGCAAAAACAATTTAATCAAGGGATGAAAATTAAAGCGTAAAGAATCCGAGATCAAAAGAATTTGGATGCTGATACATCATCGAGGTGATGAGGCATGGCTCAACCTCGACATCCTAGATTGCCATTTTTGATTCAGGTCGGTGCATGGCAAACATGATCCTCCCATGCTCAAGTTAATGGTCCACCATTAAATTAGCTGAGTATATCAAGGATCGTTGAAAGCGGATGCAAGGTTAACCCTAGGTCCGTATAGTCTATTCCCCAGAAAACAAGAGGGATGAAAGGTTGGACCATTAGAGTGGAATTAAGTTGGTTACACTTTCTTGATTTAGTACAGCTGGAAGAAGGATAGAGCCTGTTTAGGGTGTATTAAAGTCTGGGAACGAAAGAACAAAATTCCGGACAGCATAGAGGTGTCAAGTGGAGGACTCATAGCTCTCAGCTCGGAAGAAAAAAAATTCTCACCTTTAGCCAAGAATTAGAAAATTTAGCAAGTTACATTTTGCTATTCATTTCAGAGAATGTTATAGTTTTTATGTTAGTCGAACAATTTACTTTTAGCCTCTCAGTTTTGTTTTAAATTTTTAACAAACCGAGACATAATGTTCTGCCTATGGCTCTAGTTTTCCTTCTTACCTTGAGTTGAATTTTTGTGAGTGTTCCCATCATGAATTTCCAACAATTTTGGGTACTAGCTATGGCCAGAAATTTTTGTAAACATTAAGCTATTGTTTTGCTCATAAAGGAAGTTATATTCATCCACTGGTTTTGAGATTTTTACAACAGAAACTTATCAATCCGCAAACAATTTCGCACAGAACATTTGCTATATAAGATGTTGTTTTAAAGCCTCACGGAATTTGTTTGTAAAGAATTCATAGCACATAAAGGTGGAATAATTTAATAGTTCAATTTCAGAAGTTTATATGATGCATGATCGGCCTACTCATCCTTCCAAAAGCTCACATGTCCATACTTTTTCATAACTTCCGATGTTAGTGCCGGTGGCTAGGCATAATATTCGTCTCTCCCTATATTAACTAGTCAAATTTTCTAATCGTTCAACTTACGTAATCGCGGTTAGTATACCTGCAGAAAATTCATTCCAGAGCATTTTATAATGAACCTTCCGTGCCAGCACTCATGGAAGCGTTCCCATTCATTACCACCCACTATAGTGGTGGCACCTGAATGTTCAACATTGAACGGGCAATGCTGCATACGTCACCGACATGACGTATTCACTTCCCATACCGTCGCCTTATGGGAATCCCTGAGAAGACATGGCTCGAGGCCCATGGCCATGATCACCATCACACGGCTCGATGAACTTACCACGCTTACCAAGGCGTAGGTGCGTCGTTACAGAATTTACATGACAGTATTTAAATAACAGAATAAAATGTGCTGGAAGTTAGTCAATATAACTAGCCACCTATCATATCGTGTACCCGTAACCCACATAGGCTTCACGATCTATTTGTGATCCTTAACGATCCTATTTGGTGGCTTCCATCGCAAATGCGCGGCGGAAGCGAATGTTGATTGCTTTTATTGAGAAAACAGTGGTTAATGGTTTGTTGCTTGCTTCGGAATGTGCGAACGTCGGCTCTGATACCAGCTGTGGCGGACCACTCCGAAATTATTCCAAGTTAAGTACACTAATGATCACCATAGGCGATCATGCACTTAATCCGGAATAAACTGGAGAGCCGTCGGATAAGACTCGATTAACCACGCTTACACGATCGATCATTCGCATGCCCACACGAAGGTGAGTTCCAGAGATTACAACATTCCACAAGTTCACATAGCATAATTAAGTATCAACAGTTATTGCAGACCGAGTTCGAAATTTGCATAAAGGAGTTTCAGAGTTTAACTTGCAGCGGAAATAAAGTACTAAATGACGATACAAGCAGCACCATGATGAAGCTCCATGATACTACTCCCTGCGGTCCTCAGAAGAGGACGCATCCCACACGAGCTCATAACCAAGTGGAAGCTGGCTTGGCCAGGTCCAGCTAGCAATGACATCATCAGTCAAACTACCTGCAAAAATTGAGCCACAAGCAAGGCTGAGTATACTAATACTCAGCAAGTCTTACCCGTCGGGTGAGAACTAATTCACCAACTTCTAAACATGAGAGGATCTTTGGCTGATAGGGTTTGTTTTGCCAAAAGCGGCTAAAAGTGGATCCTTACTTTCAAGATTTTAGCATAGGATTCTAGTAAATAATTATTCTAGATGAGCATCCTAGCTAAACAAGCATGTTGACAATACAATTAATTGCATACATCATTCTGCACCTTCTCAACATTTCACTTGTTACTCAATGCAGCACAGGAGTCAAGCAGTCTCATTAACCGCGAGAAGCGGACAGTTCGAACCGAATTTGTAAGCCTGGCCAGGTAAACCCAAACACTTCCCAACCCTTCCCGTCGATCCCTAGTTCGGTACGAAATCCTGCTCCTTAGGGTAGAGGCTATCCACACGTGGCCTCGCGCAACTACCCACAAGTGTACGGCAGGGGAACTAATTTTCAAGGATAACAGGCTAATGGCCCTAGCTGGGTCAATCCGGTACTGAGTTTACCGGTCCCATGATTCCGACATGTGCGTGGTACGTTCAAAAACTTGACTCATGGTACCACACATTCACACCTTAATCAATTTCCTTAATCACGAATGGGACAGCCATATATCCCGTCTAACTATTTCTCATGATTCCAACATAAGAAATTCATACAACTCCTATAGCTCGCGAGTGGCAATTCACTCGACTTGTAACGTAACCCTAAAGCATAGCGACTATCGAGCTTACCATACTAGTGTTCAAACATAGGAACTTAGGATCATGCAACTATGGTTCCAATCAATACCTTGAAACTTAAATGCGCAAACATATAGCAAACATAGTGCATAATTTTAAATAGTTAGGTTATGCTTCGGTGCTTGCCTTCTGGCTCTTGCTCAATGGCTAACTCCGGGATTGCCTCGGTGTTGATGAAGTTCGCGTCACCTCCTTGAACAATTTCCTCCGCAGCGGGCACCAACTCGTAGTCACCGTCAGCTAGCGCGAAATCTATATGATATGCACAAAAGTGAATGGACGAGTTCACCAATTCAAACACAAAAACCAACTCTTGTAGGCCATATTCATCTAGAAACTTTTCTTTCTCCATAAAATAAACTTTTCTTTCTCCATAAAATAACCTTGAGCTATTAAGGTTAGTGTTTCATGATTTTTGAGGTGGTTATGTGCATATACAAGATTTTACTATTTCTTTTTCCCATCAATCAAAAGTGATGGTTAAAACCTCCGGGCGATTTTGATGGTGACTGTGTACACATCTAAGGTTTTTAAACTTATTATTTCTCTAATAAAGAATCTACCCTAGTACTGAACAGAATATAATTAATTCTTCTTTTACATGAAATGATGACATTTACTTTCCCATTAACAATAAAAGCCTATTCATGCAAAAATTAAAAAGGTTAAACTAGACATAATATTTCTCAGTGAAATTTTAACAGTATATACTACATGACATAACAAAATTTTCATTCAATTTTCAGCTTAAACCGAGCTATAGTTTATTTATTAAAAATGTCGCAACTTTATTAGCTAGTACTGAAATTAAATTCTAGAAAAAGGAATATAGCTCCTCTGAGCCTGATTTTTCTACCAGTGCCTACTTAGGTTAAAACAAGTTACTCTGTAAATTGTCAGCCCTTTTTATTGTACCCTGATTTTTATATGATTTCTCCTAGGAAAAGCTACTAAAAAACATTTCACCGTTTTAACAGAATCAAAAAATACAAGTACTCATTTTTCCTAGTTAACATATCATGCTATAAAGATTCTGTAGCAAGGAAAATTTATTCTACCATGAAATCTATTTTCTATGATTTAATCATTAAACAGGACATTAAAATTTAGGAAAATCATAATGGTAAATCTACTTAGTATTTGTGTGCCCCACTTCTAGCCAGAGCTAAACACAAGTAGTACAACAACATATCCAAAATCTAGCTACATAGCATGAGTGGTTTTTAAACTATGATGAAAAGTGGTCAAACTGATTTGGAATTTTAATTTAAAAACTACACTGAAAAATGGTATACATGCTGTGACCAAGTTGTAAAGCTCATCTTCCCCAGCCTATAGAATTTTAGTTTGCATTTTTCCCATTTTTCTATGATTTTATATTGAATTTTTAAAACATCTCGGTGAACAGTGCTAGGGTTAAAAGAATCTTTTTACTCGGGGGACCCTAGATCTATTTTTCTTTCGCGAACAGGTCCCTGGAAACTTACGTGCAGGCCCCTAGACTAACGGAGGGGATGCAACTAGGCCCTTGGCCTGGCCGGCGGCCACTGCCGGCCAAAATCCGGCGAACCGGCGGCGAGAGAGTGAGGGAGAGGTGGCGGGGAATGATGTGTAGCTCACCACGACTTGATTTGCAGGCTTAGCGCGGTCGGAAGTGGGCCGAAGAGGCGGTCACGGCGGCGGAGGCGGCGGCGCTGCACCTCGGCTCCGATTCCGGCGAACGGCGGGGCAATGGCGGTGAGAGGAGGGGTCGGCGAGCACTGACGGCGTGCGGGGAAGCTTGCTCGGGGGTCGGCTGGCGGCAAGGTTGACCGGAGCGAACCGTCGACGATGGAAGCGGCGGTGCTCTGCTCCGGCGAGCCGCTACGACGCGCGGTGGTGACGGCGGGGCTGGGGAAACAGGTCGAGGAGCAGCAGTGGGGGTCGGGGAAAAGGCCTAGGGGGTTGGTGAGGGCGGAAGGGGTGCGAGAATGGCTGGCCACGTGCGACCCATGGTTGCGGCGGCCATGGCGGGCGCAGAGGGGGAGGAAGGAAGGGCGCAGAGCACGGGAGCTTCTCCCTTTATAAGAGGAGAGGGCGGAAGTGATATAAGACCTAGTTCAAGCAAGCGATAGATAGAAATCAGAAGAGGGACTAAAAGAATTGCGAGCACTTCTGATTGGGTGCGTTACCGCGGGTGCAAGCGTGGTGCTTGAACCTGCAGTTTCGTAGAGAACTACCCAGGGAAACGGTCTGGAGGTTGGTAGCAGGTGGTGACAGCCCTGTCTATCCTTTGTAGTCCCCACGTTGGCCCTGGTCTCTAGTGGTCTGAGCTTAGTAGTGGCTAGACTTTTTCTAGTTGCCGCGGTGGCCCGAAGCAAGTGCACTAAAGTCTGTGATGTGTAGTTGTAGTGTTGTGTTAACCTTCCCCGTCTACTCTCTATTCTTCTAGTTTGACTTCTCCCATCATCCGTCCTACCCAGGAGGCTTAGAACCGTAGTTGGACTCTACCGTTCCCTGTGGATTCGATACCCTTGGAATACCACCAAGGTGAAAGCTACTACGATATCCGTTCGCTTGCGGATTAACTTCCGTCGTCGATTAGATACGCCAACACTGATCTGGACTAGTGATGTCTAATCCCGTGAGCATGTACACATTGGCCAATGTGGGAGTCATTGGCCCATGACCAAACAAGAAGGCATTCAAAGCATCAGACCAAAAGTATGACGCCGCCATCAACATCGGTTCATTCCTACTCATGTCTGAAAGAGACAGATTCAGACATTGACCGATGTTACGATCATTCCAAAATTACCCTCTATACTTCGCCATTTTTAGATACCAGTTTCTCCAACCTAGTGTTGGGCTACGCCACGACAGGAAAGCATTACCCCAATGTTTCTGATCGAAATTTGACCACTTGAAGGGAATTCGACCAGTCTCCAAATTGATCAGATCTGTTGGATCTGAATCCCCTACTGGACCTAAACAGTAAAGACGCAGATTCACCGTCGATTGAATTACAATCTGGTCTTTTGAACCCTAAAAGGAAAGGAACAGGTTCGAAGTTATTCAAACAAAAGCAGAAGTGAGGATCAAAAGGATGTTTTACCTCAGGAATATCATCCGGGAATAATGACGCCATTACTTCACTACTGAGGGAACTGCTTCAAATAATCAAATGAAATGGAGAATTCTTCAAACTCTTCGATGTTTGACTTTTGGATGGTTTTTGGATTGAAAAAACTCAACCGCTTCGAGCAATCATCTCCTTGATTTTCTAGGGTTTGAGCAAGCGGCGGCGGCGCAAGGAGAACGACGAAGAAAAGGGAACGGTCAAAGTGGTCCTTTAAATCATAACTTGGGCCATTCTGTCAGTGGGGGATAGGCGACTTACATCGGCAAGAGACCTAGTCTTACAATTTCGGAACAAAATATATATTTTTTCCCGAAATTGGGGGGCATTTGTTGGCGACAGGAATTTGCACAGTCGGCCGATTTGTGGAATAGGGGAAATGCCGATGTGTAGCTTGGTTAGCCGATGAAGACTGTGGAACAGCTGTTGGGCCAGGATGAAGAAGCCTAGCAATAGAAGGGAGCGACCCATTAATCATAGATGGCAAGAAGACCGAAGATGTGTCCATTAGGTTTAGTTTTAGACAGTTTTAGGTAATTATTGAGTTCGACTCATGCCTGAGTCCTAAAACAGGAGAGTCAGTTTCTTTAGCGTCAAGTTTTGTTCAATTGTAATTGTCATGGAGTCTGTACTTCCGGGCTATAAATAAGCCCCGAACCCCTTCGATCAATACAATCACACAATCAATCACAAAACATTTACTTTACCTTTTTTCTTTTTCACAAGGCTTCTCATTTTCTTTTTCTTTTTTCGGCGAGTTCTTCATGATCAAGCAGGGCTATATCGTTTCTGACCTCCGGCTTGCCCGTAAGTTCCCGTAACGGTGCTCTTCAAACTTAAACTTCCGGGCGCATCGCTGTCGTTTAAGTTTGAATCATCCCCTACCTGGTGATCTAAGCAAGGCTTCCGAGCGCATCGCTGTCGCTGGGCTTAGCTAACCTAAGAGTTATCGTACCTGCTGGATCGATAGATCATATAGCTTGCTTTGTTAGCTGTGATATGTTTATTTGGCTTGTACACAATTTACCGTGCTAGATCTGATCTGCAGATTACTTGCTTGCTTTGTTAGCATTGGTCTGTGGGTTAGATCTGCACAAAAGTTATCGTATATTGCTGGATCGGCCGTTTACAAGCTTGCTCTGTTAGCTTTTAAATCGATCTGGTTTTATACACAGAAGCCAAAGCTACCAAGATTGATCTTCGATCTTGCTTAGTTTTGGATAATATTAAAGCAAACCTAGACTGGATCTATCTGATTAATTGGCTCTTAATCTTCATTAATTTTACATAGCCGATTATTCCTAGATCGGTTCTATTGCTTCTTATATCGGCTTCGTAGCCGATATTCTACCAGCTGATTAGCCTTCTTGGCGAGGTCAACCAGGTTGTGACACGGTTGATAACCAGAGGAATCGTGGTGCTAAGATTGCAGGGTTCGAGTTTGCTGACTTGAAGTCGGATCGGTGTGTCTCACTCCACCCAAAACGAGAGTTATCCTTACCTGACGGAAGATCGGGACCCTACTCCATATCAGTTGTATGGTGGTTCACAAGGCCGGCAACGTCTACTACCATATCTGGAGGCACTCCAACCGACCTATAGGGCCTATATAAGCAGAGGCAGACCATCTTTTCCAGACAATCAAGAATTCATTTGTAATTCAGACCCAGAAAAAATAGTCCTAGGTGAGGTGGAAGAGGAGAGAAGTTTCATAGACATATTAGAATTAGAAGTGTTTAAGAGAGATTAGAAGGTGATTAGAGCATGATTAGAAGAGGATCCAAACTTGATTGGATTGTTCTTTGGCTTCTTCTAATTCTTTATCTTATTGGAATCATACACTTGAGTAAGTTTTCAAGTTCTTCTTTTGATTATTTCATTGTTAAAATATTAATTGCTTGTGGGAACGGGTGTTCGCTATTCTGATGTACGGGCCCCTCCAGGTAGGGTAACCCCGTGCGGCACTGTGAATAAGTATTTCAAGTGCAGATGTGGTGTCTGGGCTTAGAAATTCCATTCGTATGCAAGGGATCTAACTAGTAATAGAGAAAGGTGTCAGAGGTGACAGCTTTGACATATAGTTAGTTTCAGTCTTCCCTCTCTGGTGAGAACTAAGAATAGTGGTTTTATCCCTTAAGGGTCTTTTGTATTAAAGATCATACTAGGGCACCGAAGCAAGCAAGAGATAAATAGAAATTCCTTA
>CM014278.1:68526263-68544372 GCA_004135705.1 Alloteropsis semialata | reverse complement strand
AGCCCGTCCACCAATGAGCTTCGTCGGTAACTACTACTAGGGTTTTTTTGGCGTGAAGCCGGGTTGTATTGATTGTGAGAATAGTTTTTACAATGGACGAGGGTTCATATTTATACCCTGGTCATGGAGAGTCCTGATCGGACCAGACTAACTTGCGAACAAAGAAAACTAAATCTAATAAAGAATGGGACTTTCAATATGCCTTCAAAAAGGAAATAGTCCTTGTATCTGATACGCTTCCTTCTCAACCGACACGCCCTCCCTCTTGTACTCGTTATCGGGTCGGACTCATGCTTCATCGGATCTCTTCTACATATTGGCTTCCTTCTCTGTCATCTTCGGCTTTGACCAGTCAATGGGTCCATCAGCCTTATCACGTCACCTCATGACTCAGCATATCTGGTGTGAAAATCTGGTGTCAACAGATCCCCATAGGCCCATTTTTCATGACTCATGTTCTGGGGAGTGGGTCATGTAATTCTGCAGCCATGGAAAAAAACCTAGCCCGATTCGATGTCCGGATGGCAGAGTTCTAAAGGTTTTACGTTCATCACAAAATCTGCAATAGCAGTTCTTGGTATCGCGGCGATCGAGGTACCCAAATGATATGGTTATGTGGCATTGTTGAGACGGACATCATCTGTGCTCCCAACCTCAACTTCCTACGCACCATTTCTGCTCTAACCACCTCGATTTGGAAGACGTGTGGACCCAGATATCCTTGGCGGAATTGCCAGATTTCGCTACAACAAACGCTGCATTGTGGCATGTGGTTAGGGATTTTTTGTAAAAATCCCCATAGGCCCATTTTTCGTGACTCAGGTTCTGGGGAGTGGGTCATGTAATTCTGCAGCCGTTGAAAAAAACCTATCCCGATTCGATGTCCGGATGGCAGAGTTGTAAAGGTTTTACGTTCATCACAAAATCTGCAATAGCAGTTCTTGGTATCACGGCGATCGAGGTACCCAAATGATATGGTTATGTGGCATTGTTGAGACGGACATCATGTGTGCTCCCAACCTCAACTTCCTACGCACCATTTCTGCTCTAACCACCTCGATTTGGAAGACGTGTGGACACAGATATCCTTGGCGGAATTGCCAGATTTCGCTACAACAAACGCTGCATTGTGGCATGTGGTTAGGGATTTTTTTGTAAAAATCCCTATAGGCCCATTTTTCACGATTCAGGTTCTGGGGAGTGGGTCATATAATTCTGCAGCCGTGGAAAAAAACTAGCCCGATTCGATGTCCGGATGGCAGAGTTCTAAATGTTTTACGTTCATCACAAAATCTGCAATAGCAGTTCTTGGTATCGCAGCGATCAAGGTACCCAAACGATATGGTTATGTGGCATTGTTGAGACGAACATCATCTGTGCTCCCAACCTCAACTTCCTATGCACCATTTCTGCTCAAACCACCTCGATTTGGAAGACGTGTGGACCCAGATATCCTTGGCGGAATTGCCAGATTTCGCTACAACAAACGCTGCATTGTGGCACGTGGTTAGGGATTTTTTTGTAAAAATACCTATAGTCCCATTTTTCAAGATTCAGGTTTTGGGGCGTGGGTCATGTAATTCTGTAGCCGTGGAAAAAAACCTAGCCCGATTTGATGTCCGGATGGCAGAGTTCTAATGGTTTTACGTTCATCACAAAATCTGCAATAGCAGTTCTTGGTATCGCGGCGATCGAGGTACCCAAACGATATGGTTATGTGGCATTGTTGAGACGGACATCATCTGTGCTCCCAATCTCAACTTTCTATGCACCATTTCTGCTCTAACCACCTCGATTTGGAAAAGTGTGGACCCAGATATCCTTGGCGGAATTGCCAGATTTCGCTACAACAAACGCTGCATTGTGGCAAGTGGTTAGGGATTTTTTTTGTAAAAATCCCCATAGGCCCATTTTTCATGATTCATGTTCTGGGGAGTGGGTCATGTAATTCTGCAGTTGTGGAAAAAAACCTAGCCCGATTCGATGTCCGGATGGCAGAGTTCTAAAAGTTTTACGTTCATCACAAAATCTGCAATAGCAGTTCTTGGTATCGCGGCGATCGAGGTACCCAAACGATATGGTTATATGGCATTGTTGAGACGGACATCATCTGTGCTCCCAACCTCAACTTTCTATGCACCATTCCTACTCTAACCACCTCGATTTGGATGACGTGTGGACCCAGATATCCTTGGCAGAATTGCCAGATTTCGCTCTTGCAAACGCTGCATTGTGGCCTATGGTTAGGGATTTTTTTGTAAAAATCGCCATAGGCCCATTTTTCACGATTCAGGTTCTGGGAGTGGGTCATGTAATTCTGTAGCCGTGGAAAAAAACCTAGCCCGATTTGATGTCCGTATGGCAGAGTTCTAATGGTTTTACGTTCATCACAAAATCTGCAATAGCAGTTCTTGGTATCGCTGCGATCGAGGTACCCAAACGATATGGTTATGTGGCATTATTGAGACAGACATCGTCTGTGCTCCCAACCTCAACTTCCTATGCACCATTTCTGCTCTAACCACCTCGATTTGGAAGACGTGTGGACCCAGATATCCTTGGCGGAATTGCCAGATTTCGCTACAACAAACGCTGCATTGTGGCTCGTGGTTAGGGATTTTTTTGTAAAAATCCCTGTAGACCCATTTTTCACGATTCATGTTCTGGGGAGTGGGTCATGTAATTCTGCAGCCGTGGAAAAAAACCTAGCCCAATTTGATGTCCGCATGGCAGAGTTCTAAAGGTTTTACGTTCATCACAAAATCTGCAATAGCAGTTCTTGGTATCGCGGCGATCGAGGTACCCAAACGATATGGTTATGTGGCATTGTTGAGACGGACATCATCTGTGCTCCCAACCTCAACTTCCTATGCACCATTTCTGCTCTAACCACCTCGATTTGGAAGACGTGTGGACCCAGATATCCTTGGCGGAATTGCCAGATTTCGCTCTTGCAAACGCTGCATTGTGGCCTATGGTTAGGGAGGGATTTTTTTGTAAAAATCCCCATAGGCCCATTTTTCACGATTCAGGTTTTGGGGCGTGGGTCATGTAATTCTGTAGCTGTGGAAAAAACCTAGCCCGATTTGATGTCCGGATGGCAGAGTTCTAATGGTTTTACGTTCATCACAAAATCTGCAATAGCAGTTCTTGGTATCGCGGCGATCGAGGTACCCAAACGATATGGTTATGTGGCATTGTTGAGACGGACATCATCTGTGCTCCCAACCTCAACTTCTATGCACCATTTCTGCTCTAACCACCTCGATTTGGAAAACGTGTGGACCCAGATATCCTTGGCGGAATTGCCAGATTTCGCTACAACAAACGCTGCATTGTGGCAAGTGGTTAGGGATTTTTTTGTAAAAATCCCCATAGGCCCATTTTTCATGATTCAGGTTCTGGGGAGTGGGTCATGTAATTCTGCAGTTGTGGAAAAAACCTAGCCCGATTCGATGTCCGGATGGCAGAGTTCTAAAAGTTTTACGTTCATCACAAAATCTGCAATAGCAGTTCTTGATATCGCGGCGATCGAGGTACCCAAACGATATGGTTATGTGGCATTGTTGAGACGAACATCATCTGTGCTCCCAACCTCAACTTCCTATGCACCATTTCTGCTCTAACCACCTCGATTTGGAAGACGTGTGGACCCAGATATCCTTGGCGGAATTGCCAGATTTCGCTACAACAAACGCTGCATTGTGGCATGTGGTTAGGGATTTTTTGTAAAAATCCCTATAGGCCCATTTTTCACGATTCATGTTCTGGGGAGTGGGTCATATAATTCTGCAGCCATGGAAAAAAACTAGCCCGATTCGATGTCCGGATGGCAGAGTTCTAAAAGTTTTACGTTCATCACAAAATCTGCAATAGCAGTTCTTGGTATCGCGGCGATCGAGGTACCCAAACGATATGGTTATATGGCATTGTTGAGACGGACATCATCTGTGCTCCCAACCTCAACTTTCTATGCACCATTTCTGCTCTAACCACCTCGATTTGGAAGACGTGTGGACCCAGATATCCTTGGCAGAATTGCCAGATTTCGCTCTTGCAAACGCTGCATTGTGGCCTATGGTTAGGGATTTTTTTGTAAAAATCGCCATAGGCCCATTTTTCACGATTCAGGTTCTGGGGAGTGGGTCATGTAATTCTGCAGCCGTGGAAAAAACCTAGCCCGATTCGATGTCCGGATGGCAGAGTTCTAAAGGTTTTACGTTCATCACAAAATCTGCAATAGCAGTTCTTGGTATCGCGGCGATCGAGGTACCCAAACGATATGGTTATGTGGCATTATTGAGACGGACATCATCTGTGCTCCCAACCTCAACTTCCTATGCACCATTTCTGCTCTAACCACCTCGATTTGGAAGACGTGTGGACCCAGATATCCTTGGCGGAATTGCCAGATTTCGCTACAACAAACGCTGCATTGTGGCATGTGGTTAGGGATTTTTTTGTAAAAATCCCCGTAGGCCCATTTTTCACGATTCATGTTCTGGGGAGTGGGTCATATAATTCTGCAGCCGTGGAAAGAAACCTAGCCCGATTTGATGTCCGCATGGCAAAGTTCTAAAGGTTTTACGTTCATCACAAAATCTGCAATAGCAGTTCTTGGTATCGCGGCAATCAAGGTACCCAAACGATATGGTTATGTGGCATTGTTGAGACGGACATCATCTGTGCTCCCAACCTCAACTTCCTATGCACCATTTCTGCTCTAACCACCTCGATTTGGAAGACGTGTGGACCCAGATATCCTTGGCGGAATTGCCAGATTTCGCTACAACAAACGCTGCATTGTGGCATGTGGTTAGGGATTTTTTTGTAAAAATCCCCATAGGCCCATTTTTCATGATTCAGGTTCTGGGGAGTGGGTCATGTAATTCTGCGGTTGTGGAAAAAACCTAGCCCGATTCGATGTACGGATGGCAGAGTTCTAAAAGTTTTACGTTCATCACAAAATCTGCAATAGCAGTTCTTGGTATCGCGGCGATCGAGGTACCCAAACGATATGGTTATATGGCATTGTTGAGACGGACATCATCTGTGCTCCCAACCTCAACTTTCTATGCACCATTCCTACTCTAACCACCTCGATTTGGATGACGTGTGGACCCAGATATCCTTGGCAGAATTGCCAGATTTCGCTCTTGCAAACGCTGCATTGTGGCCTATGGTTAGGGATTTTGTTGTAAAAATCCCCATAAGCCCATTTTTCACGATTCAGGTTCTGGGGAGTGGGTCATGTAATTCTGCAGCCGTGGAAAAAAACCTAGCCCGATTCGATGTCCGGATGGCAGAGTTCTAAAGGTTTTACGTTCATCACAAAATCTGCAATAGCAGTTCTTGGTATCACGGCAATGAAGGTACCCAAACGATATGGTTATGTGGCATTATTGAGACAGACATCGTCTGTGCTCCCAACCTCAACTTCTTATGCACCATTCCTACTCTAACCACCTCGATTTGGAAGACGTGTGGACCCAGATATCCTTGGCGGAATTGCCAGATTTCGCTACAACAAACGCTGCATTGTGGCATGTGGTTAGGGATTTTTTTGTAAAAATCCCCATAGGCCCATTTTTCACGTTCATGTTCTGGGGAGTGGTTCATGTAATTCTGCAGCCGTGGAAAAAAACCTAGCCCGATTCGATGTCCGTATGGCAGAGTTCTAAAGGTTTTACGTTCATCACAAAATCTGCAATAGCAGTTCTTGGTATCGCGGCGATCGAGGTACCCAAACGATATGGTTATGTGGCATTGTTGAGACGGACATCATCTGTGCTCCCAACCTCAACTTCCTATGCACCATTTCTGCTCTAACCACCTCGATTTGGAAGACGTGTGGACCCAGATATCCTTGGCGGAATTGCCAGATTTCGCTACAACAAACGCTGCATTGTGGCATGTGGTTAGGGATTTTTTGTAAAAATCCCCATAGGCCCATTTTTCACGATTCAGGTTCTGGGGAGTGGGTCATATAATTCTGCAGCCGTGGAAAAAAACCTAGCCCGATTCGATGTACGGATGGCAGAGTTCTAAAAGTTTTACGTTCATCACAAAATCTGCAATAGCAGTTCTTGGTATCACGGCGATCGAGGTACCCAAACGATATGGTTATATGGCATTGTTGAGACGGACATCATCTGTGCTCCCAACCTCAACTTCCTATGCACCATTCCTACTCTAACCACCTCGATTTGGATGACGTGTGGACCCAGATATCCTTGGCAGAATTGCCAGATTTTGCTCTTGCAAACGCTGCATTGTGGCCTATGGTTAGGGATTTTGTTGTAAAAATCCCCATAAGCCCATTTTTCACGATTCAGGTTCTGGGGAGTGGGTCATGTAATTCTGCAGCCGTGGAAAAAAACCTAGCCCGATTCGATGTCCGGATGGCAGAGTTCTAAAGGTTTTACGTTCATCACAAAATCTACAATAGCAGTTCTTGGTATCGCGGCAATGAAGGTACCCAAACGATATGGTTATGTGGCATTATTGAGACGGACATCGTCTGTGCTCCCAACCTCAACTTCTTATGCACCATTCCTACTCTAACCACCTCGATTTGGAAGACGTGTGGACCCAGATATCCATGGCGGAATTGCCAGATTTCGCTACAACAAACGCTGCATTGTGGCACGTGGTTAGGGATTTTTTTGTAAAAATCCCCATAGGCCCATTTTTCACGTTTCATGTTCTGGGGAGTGGTTCATGTAATTCTGCAGCCGTGGAAAAAAACCTAGCCCGATTCGATGTCCGTATGGCAGAGTTCTAAAGGTTTTACGTTCATCACAAAATCAGCAATAGCAGTTCTTGGTATCGCGGCGATCGAGGTACCCAACGATATGGTTATGTGGCATTGTTGAGACGGACATCATCTGTGCTCCCAACCTCAACTTCCAATGCACCATTTCTGCTCTAATCACCTCGATTTGGAAGACGTGTGGACCCAGATATCCTTGGCGGAATTGCCAGATTTCGATACAACAAACGCTGCATTGTGGCATGTGGTTAGGGATTTTTTTGTAAAAATCCCCATAGGCCCATTTTTCACGATTTAGGTTCTGGGGAGTGGGTCATATAATTCTGCAGCCGTGGAAAAAAACCTAGCCCGATTCGATGTCCGGATGGCAGAGTTCTAAAAGTTTTACGTTCATCACAAAATCTGCAATAGCAGTTCTTGGTATCACGGCGATCGAGGTACCCAAACGATATGGTTATATGGCATTGTTGAGACGGACATCATCTGTGCTCCCAACCTCAACTTCCTATGCACCATTCCTACTCTAACCACCTCGATTTGGATGACGTGTGGACCCAGATATCCTTGGCGGAATTGCCAGATTTCGCTACAACAAACGCTGCATTGTGGCATATGGTTAGGGATTTTTTGTAAAAATCCCCATAAGCCTATTTTTCACGATTCAGGTTCTGGGGAGTGGGTCATATAATTCTGCAGCCGTGGAAAAAAACCTAGCCCGATTCGATGTCCGGATGGCAGAGTTCTAAAGGTTTTACGTTCATCACAAAATCTGCAATAGCAGTTCTTGGTATCGCGGGGATCGAGGTACCCAAACGATATGGTTATGTGGCATTGTTGAGACGGACATCATCTGTGCTCCCAACCTCAACTTCCTATGCACCATTTCTGCTCTAACCACCTCGATTTGAAGACATGTGGACCCAGATATCCTTGGTGGAATTGCCAGATTTCGCTACAACAAACGCTGCATTGTGGCATGTGGTTAGGGATTTTTTTGTAAAAATCCCCATAGTCACATTTTTCACGATTCAGGTTCTGGGGAGTGGGTCATGTAATTCTGCAGCCATGGAAAAAAACCTAGCCCGATTCGATGTCCGGATGGCAGAGTTCTAAAGGTTTTACGTTGATCACAAAATCTGCAATAGCAGTTCTTGGTATCGCGGCGATCGAGGTACCCAAACGATATGGTTATGTGGCATTGTTGAGACGGACATCATCTGTGCTCCCAACCTCAACTTCCTATGCACCATTTCTGCTCTAACCACCTCGATTTGGAAGACGTGTGGACCCAGATATCCTTGGCGGAATTGCCAGATTTCGCTACAACAAACGCTGCGTTGTGGCATGTGGTTAGGGATTTTTTTGTAAAAATCCCCAAAGGCCCATTTTTCACGATTCAGGTTCTGGGGATCATGTAATTCTGCAGCCGTGGAAAAAAACCTAGCCCGATTCGATGTCCGGATGGCAGAGTTCTAAAGGTTTTACGTTCATCACAAAATCTGCAATAGCAGTTCTTGGTATCGTGGCGATCGAGGTACCCAAACGATATGGTTATGTGGCATTGTTGACACGGACATCATCTGTGCTCCCAACCTCAACTTCCTATGCACCATTTCTGCTCTAACCACCTCGATTTGGAAGACGTGTGGACCCAGATATCCTTGGCGGAATTGCCAGATTTCGCTACAACAAATGCTGCATTGTGGCATGTGGTTAGGGATTTTTTGTAAAAATCCCCATAGGCCCATTTTTCACGATTCAGGTTCTGGGGAGTGGGTCATGTAATTCTGCAGTTGTGGAAAAAACCTAGCCCGATTCGATGTCCGGATGGCAGAGTTCTAAAGGTTTTACGTTCATCACAAAATCTGCAATAGCAGTTCTTGGTATCGCGGCGATCGAGGTACCCAAACGATATGGTTATGTGGCATTGTTGAGACGGACATCATCTGTGCTCCCAACCTCAACTTCTATGCACCATTTCTGCTCTAACCACCTCGATTTGGAAGACGTGTGGACCCAGATATCCTTGGCGGAATTGCCAGATTTCGCTACAACAAACGCTGCATTGTGGCATGTGGTTAGGGATTTTTTTGTAAAAATCCCCATAGGCCCATTTTTCACGTTTCATGTTCTGGGGAGTGGTTCATGTAATTCTGCAGCCGTGGAAAAAAACCTAGCCCGATTCGATGTCCGTATGGCAGAGTTCTAAAGGTTTTACGTTCATCACAAAATCTGCAATAGCAGTTCTTGGTATCGCGGCGATCGAGGTACCCAAACGATATGGTTATGTGGCATTGTTGAGACGGACATCATCTGTGCTCCCAACCTCAACTTCCTATGCACCATTTCTGCTCTAACCACCTCGATTTGGAAGACGTGTGGACCCAGATATCCTTGGCGGAATTGCCAGATTTCGCTACAACAAACGCTGCATTGTGGCATGTGGTTAGGGATTTTTTGTAAAAATCCCCATAGGCCCATTTTTCACAATTCAGGTTCTGGGAGTGGGTCATGTAATTCTGCAGTTGTGGAAAAAAACTAGCCCGATTCGATGTCCGGATGGCAGAGTTCTAAACGTTTTACGTTCATCACAAAATCTGCAATAGCAGTTTTTGGTATCGCGATGATCGAGGTACCCAAATGATATGGTTATGTAGCATTGTTGAGACGGACAACTTCTGTGCTCCCAACCTCAACTTCCTATGCACCATTTCTGCTCTAACCACTTCGATTTCGAAGACATGTGGACCCAGATATCCTTGGCGGAATTGCCAGATTTCGCTACAACAAACGCTGCATTGTGGCATGTGGTTAGGGATTTTTTTGTAAAAATCCCCATAGGCCCATTTTTCACAATTCAGGTTCTAGGGAGTGGGTCATGTAATTCTGCAGTTGTGGAAAAAAACTAGCCCGATTCGATGTCCGGATGGCAGAGTTCTAAACGTTTTACGTTCATCACAAAATCTGCAATAGCAGTTCTTGGTATCGCGGTGATCGAGGTACCCAAATGATATGGTTATGTGGCATTGTTGAGACAGACATCATCTGTGCTCCCAACCTCAACTTCCTATGCACCATTTCTGCTCTAACCACCTCGATTTGGAAGACGTGTGGACCCAGATATCCTTGGCGGAATTGCCAGATTTCGCTACAACAAACGCTGCATTGTGGCATGTGGTTAGGGATTTTTTTGTAAAAATCCCCATAGGCCCATTTTTCACGATTCAGGTTCTGGGGAGTGGGTCATGTAATTCTGCAGTTGTGGAAAAAAACCTAGCCCGATTCGATGTCCGGATGGCAGAGTTCTAAAGGTTTTACGTTCATCACAAAATCTGCAATAGCAGTTCTTGGTATCGCGGCGATCGAGGTACCCAAACGATATGGTTATGTGGCATTGTTGAGACAGACATCATCTGTGCTCCCAACCTCAACTTCCTATGCACCATTTCTGCTCTAACCACCTCGATTTGGAAGACGTGTGGACCCAGATATCCTTGGCGGAATTGCCAGATTTCGCTACAACAAACGCTGCATTGTGGCATGTGGTTAGGGATTTTTTTGTAAAAATCCCCATAGGCCCATTTTTCACAATTTAGGTTCTGGGAGTGGGTCATATAATTCTGCAATTGTGGAAAAAAACTAGCCCGATTCGATGTCCGGATGGCAGAGTTCTAAACGTTTTACGTTCATCACAAAATCTGCAATAGCAGTTCTTGGTATCGCGGCGATCGAGGTACCCAAACGATATGGTTATGTGGCATTGTTGAGACGGACATCATCTGTGCTCCCAACCTCAACTTCCTATGCACCATTTCTGCTCTAACCACCTCGATTTGAAGACATGTGGACCCAGATATCCTTGGCGGAATTGCCAGATTTCGCTACAACAAATGCTGCATTGTGGCATGTGGTTAGGGATTTTTTTGTAAAAATCCCCATAGGCCCATTTTTCACAATTCAGGTTCTGGGGAGTGGGTCATGTAATTCTGCAGTTGTGGAAAAAAACCTAGCCCGATTCGATGTCCGGATGGCAGAGTTCTAAAGGTTTTACATTCATCACAAAATCTACAGTAGCAGTTCTTGGTATCGCGGCGATCGAGGTACCCAAACGATATGGTTATGTGGCATTGTTGAGACGGACATCATCTGTGCTCCCAACCTCAACTTCCTATGCACCATTTCTGCTCTAATCACCTCGATTTGGAAGACGTGTGGACCCAGATATCCTTGGCGGAATTGCCAGATTTCGATTCAACAAACGCTACATTGTGGCATGTGGTTAGGGATTTTTTTGTAAAAATCCCCATAGGCCCATTTTTTGTGATTTAGGTTCTGGGGAGTGGGTCATGTAATTCTGCAGCCGTGGAAAAAAAACCTAGCCCGATTCGATGTCCGGATGGCAGAGTTCTAAAGGTTTTACGTTCATCACAAAATCTGCAATAGCAGTTCTTGGTATCGCGGCGATCGAGGTACCCAAACGATATGGTTATGTGGCATTGTTGAGACGGACATCATCTGTGCTCCCAACCTCAACTTCCTATGCACCATTTCTGCTCTAACCACCTCGATTTGGAAGACGTGTGGACCCAGATATCCTTGGCGGAATTGCCAGATTTCGCTACAACAAACGCTGCATTGTGGCATGTGGTTAGGGATTTTTTGTAAAAATCCCCGTAGGCCCATTTTTCACAATTCAAGTTCTGGGGAGTGGGTCATGTAATTCTGCAGTTGTGGAAAAAAAACTAGCCCGATTCGATGTCCGGATGGCAGAGTTCTAAACGTTTTACGTTCATCACAAAATCTGCAATAGCAGTTTTTGGTATCGCGATGATCGAGGTACCCAAATGATATGGTTATGTAGCATTGTTGAGACGGACATCATCTGTGCTCCCAACCTCAACTTCCTATGCACCATTTCTGCTCTAACCATCTCGATTTCGAAGACGTGTGGACCCAGATATCCTTGGCGGAATTGCCAGATTTCGCTACAACAAACGCTGCATTGTGGCATGTGGTTAGGGATTTTTTTGTAAAAATCCCCATAGGCCCATTTTTCACAATTCAGGTTCTAGGGAGTGGGTCATGTAATTCTGCAGTTGTGGAAAAAAACTAGCCTGATTCGATGTCCGGATGGCAGAGTTCTAAACGTTTTACGTTCATCACAAAATCTGCAATAGCAGTTCTTGGTATCGCGGTGATCGAGGTACCCAAATGATATGGTTATGTGGCATTGTTGAGACAGACATCATCTGTGCTCCCAACCTCAACTTCCTATGCACCATTTCTGCTCTAACCACCTCGATTTGGAAGACGTGTGGACCCAGATATCCTTGGCGGAATTGCCAGATTTCGCTACAACAAACGCTGCATTGTGGCATGTGGTTAGGGATTTTTTGTAAAAATCCCCATAGGCCCATTTTTCACGATTCAGGTTCTAGGGAGTGGGTCATGTAATTCTGCAGTTGTGGAAAAAAAAACCTAGCCCGATTCGATGTCCGGATGGCAGAGTTCTAAAGGTTTTACATTCATCACAAAATCTGCAATAGCAGTTCTTGGTATCGCGGTGATCGAGGTACCCAAATGATATGGTTATGTGGCATTGTTGCGACAGACATCATCTGTGCTCCCAACCTCAACTTCCTATGCACCATTTCTACTCTAACCACCTCGATTTGGAAGACGTGTGGACCCAGATATCCTTGGCGGAATTGCCAGATTTCGCTACAACAAACGCTGCATTGTGGCATGTGGTTAGGGATTTTTTTGTAAAAATCCCCATAGGCCCATTTTTCACAATTTAGGTTCTGGGAGTGGGTCATATAATTCTGCAATTGTGGAAAAAAACTAGCCCGATTCGATGTCCGGATGGCAGAGTTCTAAACGTTTTACGTTCATCACAAAATCTGCAATAGCAGTTCTTGGTATCGCGGTGATCGAGGTACCCAAATGATATGGTTATGTAGCATTGTTGAGACGGACATCATCTGTGCTCCCAACCTCAACTTTCTATGCACCATTTCTGCTCTAACCACCTCAATTTCGAAGACATGTGGACCCAGATATCCTTGGCGGAATTGCCAGATTTCGCTACAACAAATGCTGCATTGTGGCATGTGGTTAGGGATTTTTTTGTAAAAATCCCCATAGTCCCATTTTTTACAATTCTGGTTCTGGGGAGTGGGTCATGTAATTCTACAGTTGTGGAAAAAAACCTAGCCCGATTCGATGTCCGGATGGCAGAGTTCTAAAGGTTTTACGTTCATCACAAAATCTGCAATAGCAGTTCTTGGTATCACGGCGATCGAGGTACCCAAACGATATGGTTATGTGGCATTGTGTTGACGTCCAAAAAGTCAGGCGTTGACTCTCGGAAATTAACACCGTGGCCTGGAAGATTTGCTTCACTTCAGTGCAGGTCCAAAATCTCGAGGTTCGCGGCGTGCCAGTCAATTTGACCTGAAATTGACAAGGTAGAGTTTAATCAGTAAACAACAAGGAACTCATCGGCCAAGGCCCCGATTTGTCCCAACGGATCGGATGGCGTAAAACGGAAGTCCGATTTGAGAGCATAAACCATCGGCTATGAGTCCGATTTGTAAAGATGTAGCATGTATTAAAACAGACCATCGGCTATGAAAACCGAATCGTGAGGATATAGCGTCAGGTTATACCATCGACCATATAGACCGAATCGGAGATAGATCTAATCTAAACTCGTTCTTCAATATGCATCTTTCCAAAGGCGATAAATAAACTAATTCTCGTGTCACTAACAATCGGATCGATTTCGAGACAGCGATGCTAGCAGGGCACTGATTAGCCTATTTATTCCAATAGATCAATTTATATCAAACAACTTATTTAAATCAAATCTACTTGTAACTTGCAAATTTGATCTAAATCATCTATATAAACAATAAGAACAGATCTATTATGAAGCTTGAATTATGATAAAACGGAATAGATCTTCTCCGATAGATGTAAGCCGATAAGATGAAACAGCAAGATACGGTAAAGGGTGAGCAATCTAAACGAAGAAGGGCGATACGCCTCAATCTAAAGCCTAGAATAACTCAATAAATTGGTGAATTAACTAAACGAAGAAGGGCGATACGCCTCAATCTAAAGCTTAGATTAACTCGATAAGGGTGTCGGACAGACAAACCGGAGGTCAAGATGATGTAGCCCTGCTTGCTGAAGAACTCGACGAAAAGGGTTTGGGTGGCACGTTAGGCCGAAAGTTGTGTTTGATTGAATGGTTGTGTGAACATCTTTTACAATGGCGCAGGGTTTATATTTATACCCTGAAAATCTAGCTAAAACTTGTCGGCTACGACAATATCTCTAATTTAATTAAGGCAATCTAACCTTAAACTACTAAAACTATTACAAATCTTGGCGCACAATCAGGCCCTGAAGAAGCTTCCAGACGCGTCTCCCTGAGAAGTCATACATGCTCCGGCCTCCTTTGTCTCGTGCCCGATCGGGACTCCTATCGGACGAACTCCGATCGGAATCGGATGGCATTCAGAATCGGACTCGGCCTCTGCATCAGCTCCGTCGCGCACAACTCTAGCCGAGTCAAAATCTGGTGTCAACACATGCCCCCCAATTTTGGGATAAAATATTATTTTTGTTTCAAAATTCTTCGAGTAATGATGGCCCTGGCAGCTGACAGCATATGGAAACCCGCCCCCTTCACTGTTGCAACCCTCGAATCCCGTGCGGATTCGGCGCCGTGGCCTTCGGGCGGTTCCTTCTCCCATAAGCCTATAAATGCAGACCCGAACCGTCGTCTTCTTCAACTCGCATCTGCTATTACGCTCGCACGTCCGCCATTGTCACCTCTGCAAGATCTTGCCCGGCGAATACCTGATCTTCAAGCTTCAATCTTTCATCGCGAACCAGGTAAGGGACTCTTCCGCATATGATTCATGTCATGCATCTAGATTTCACTACACTCTTCTGTAATCTCCTAAGTCTTCCCCTCTTTGCACTACTGTTCATTGTAGATCCATTTTCTTCCATCAATGGCGGCTCCCCTTGATAAGGCGGATACTGATCAAGTTCCTGAGGTAAAAATCGCCCAAAAATCTCCATTTTAATCTCTGCATTTTTCCTTTCCAGAACTATCTATGAGCCTCCATCTCTGTATTTATTATTTTATTTCTCCGATTGTAGCATCTTAAGAAAAACCTAGTCATCCCCGTCTCCCATGTGGAAGCTGGATACTACCTAGGTCCGATGGGCGACCCCGATCTGACGGACCTAATCAATATGGAATCGGAGAGACTCTCCTTCAAAGGACCGGATCTACAAGTTACCGACTGGGCTGGCTCGTTCCGATCATGGCCTGGCAGCGTCCCAGGATGGAGAAATTGGTTTCTCAGAATGCAAACTGCCAAGTCCGCCTTTTGGGATGAGAAAGATATCGGCCAATGTCTCACTCTTTCTCTCGCTGACATGGTCAAGGACGAGAACCTACTGGCCGCTTCCTCCCTTTTCTGGTCCGATGCTCTAAATGCTTTCATATTTGGCCATGGTCCGATGACGCCAACACTTATGGATGTGCATATGCTGATCGGTCTCAACACCATCAATGCCATGAACCCAAGAAAGCTGTCCCTTGAGCTGAATTACAAACTGGTAGGCACAGGCTCCAAAAGTTAGAAGAAATATGTCGCCGATCACTGCAAAACCGGCACTATCGGAGACAGGGAACATGCGGCTTTCCTTAACATGTGGCTGGAAAATGCAACCAGTCACCGATGTATGTCATTTGGAGAAGCAGCATCAGTCTGCCCCGGATCAAGGCTTGAATCAAAGGACATGGCCACATATTTTGAAAGTTTTTACCATGGGATCGCATCGGAGCGCTTCAGCTACTTCGCTTACAGTGATCCCAATCGTGACTATGAACTGCCCTTATTCAACATTCAGAATGAGTTGGCGTCGATCATGCCTATCCTCAAGACTTTTATCACACCAACTATTCTAGGCAGCAACATCGCTTTTGGCCGTAAGACCACATCATATGAATTTTACAATCCATCGGTGGCAGCTCGTCAATTGGGCTTCGGTCAGCTCCCGATCGGCCTTTACTTCTCCGATAAAATCAAGCACAGAGAATCGGTTTCATCATCCCTAGAGATGGACAGGATTTTATCTCTTGCCCCCCAAGCCGACTTTGAAATACCAGAATGGCTATGCACTAGCTTCTCATCCAGACTCTTTAGAATTTGGTGGAAGGAATTGCGTCTTCACATATTCAGACTTCCGGCCATCACATATTGCACACTTATCGACTCCGATTTTGAGGCCATAGAAAATCCTGTAAGTCTTTGAAATCTCTCCACTTCATCTATTTCAATTTAAACGAACTCTTCATAATTTGAATTCCTTTCTTTTAACAGCCAGTTGAAGAGAACGCACCAGCCGTGAGCAACAGTGAAAAGCAGATTCAATATTTTATCAAGACCCCAAATCCAAGAATCGGCTCTACCGCTCCAACCCTGAAGGACATTATGGATGGCAAGGGCAAGAGGAAAACTGTTCCTACCAAACTTCCTGCACCAAAGAAACCGAAGAAAAGCCAAATAGTATGATTTTTTACCCTTCCGATTCTCTTTTCTGATTCTTCTTTCCAATTCCGATTCACTTTAATCAAATAATCTTTATATACAGCCTCCCGGAAAAATCCTTGGCCAATCAACTTCTAGAGAAGCCGAAGAGACCGCGCAAAAGGCCGCTGAGGGTGCAAGAATGCTACTTGATGCAATATCGGTAACAATCCGATCGCTCTTAACTCATACTCTTTTGCAAATTAAATTGGCAATAACACTGTTTTTTTTAGCAAACAAATATCCAATTGCCCGATCCTCAACCAATCCCAGCTCAAATCACACAAGCAGAACCGGCCCAACAGGTAAATTTGATCCAATTCATATTATCTTTAAACATAAATGCATGAACTGACCAATCCCATCGTAGACTCCTGATCTGCAACCTATCATCAAGGAGCCGAACACGACTGTCCAATCGGAGGCAACGCCTGAGCAACAAACCGAAGAAAATGTTCAATCGGAGGCCATCCTTGGGCAGCAGATCGGAGATTCGGCTACAAACGTACAATCGGAGGCTATCCCCGAGCAGCAGATCGGAGAATTGGCTCTAAACGTTCAACCGGAGACCATTCCTGAACAACCAGTAATAATAACTCCACCAGTATCTCCTCCGATTGAACCAGCCCAGACTCTTCAGATAGCTGCTCCTGAAACGAGCACTGCCCAGCCTCAAGTAATCCCCGATTACATCCGTGAGGGACAATTTAAACTGGTACTGATTCATATCCCTGTGTCAATATTAATTTTTTTAATGACATTTTATTGACATTCTATTTTAGGCACACGATCCATCGGCAATGAGCTTTAAATCGTTCGACATGGATGCCGCCATCGGAGAAGAAGAAGTTAGCTCTGCAAAATCATCTTCTACCATCCCCGATGAGGCCAAGGCAAAATTTCAAGAAATGCTAAATCATCTAAACAAAAGCATTGCCATCCTTGTTGAAGACGTCGAGCTGATTCGCTAAATTTACAAGGAATTGAAGGGTCAACTGCCATCGGAGCTAGAGAATGCTATTATCCCGGCCGCCTTCATCGAGGGTCATCAACCCTAAGTTTTTGCTGCTCGCCACAGAATATCTGAACGGCTGACCCAACAAGATTTGATCAAGAAGCGTGATGACGGCAAAGATGAATTGAAAACCATGCAGGCCCAGATTAAGACCCTTGAAGCCAAACCAGTACAGCTAGAAAATCGGATGGAGCATCTCAAAGGCGTGGAAGCCAATTTGCTCAAACGGCTCGAAGAAACCCGCAAGGAAATGTCGGAGATCCAAAATGAGCTCAACCAAGTCCCAGCTTCCATCAAATCGGCGCAGGAACACTTGAACAAACGCCTCGCAGAAGTTCGCCAGATTCACAAGAGCATCAAGAACATTCCAGGCTCCGATGTGGAAGACTTAGAAGAAATCTGAAAAATCGATAGCATCCGATTGAGCGCGATTGAAGCAATCCGCAAATTCCTGTAATCGTTAAACTCTTTAGCTGTATCACTCCGATGACAGTGGTCATTGATGAACCTGGGTGATTCCGACGATATCGATCGTCGATGAACATTTATTTTGTGTAAATATTTTTGCCCTTAAGGCGATACGTATCGTATCGGCTATCTTAGACGATATTGCCTAGAATATCGGCTTTTAAGAATCGATCCAAATACTTGGATAATACTTCTTCAAATATTTACCGTTAAGCGCTTTGGAAAACTCTTCTC
>CM014278.1:68471821-68515476 GCA_004135705.1 Alloteropsis semialata | reverse complement strand
CTCGATCGCCGCGATACCAAGAACTGCTATTGCAGATTTTGTGATGAACGTAAAACCTTTAGAACTCTGCCATCCGGACATCGAATCGGGCTAGGTTTTTTTTCACGGCTGCAGAATTACATGACCCACTCCCCAGAACCTGAATCATGAAAAATGGGCCTATGGGGATTTTTACAAAAAATCTCTAACCACATGCCACAATGCAGCGTTTGTTGTAGCGAAATCTGGCAATTCCGCCAAGGATATCTGGGTCCACACGTCTTCCAAATCGAGGTGGTTAGAGCAGAAATGGTGTGTAGGAAGTTGAGGTTGGGTGCACAGATGATGTCCTTTTCAACAATGCCACATAACCACATCATTTGTGTACCTCAATCGCCGCGATACCAAGAACTGCTATTGCAGATTTTGTGATGAACGTAAAACCTTTAGAACTCTGCCATCCGGACATCGAATCTGGCTAGGTATTTTTTCAAGGCTGCAGAATTACATGACCCACTCCCCAGAACATGAGTCATGAAAAATGGGCCTATGGGGATCTATACAAAAAAATCCCTAACCACACACCACAATGCTGCGTTTGTTGTAGCGAAATCTGGCAATTCCGCCAAGGATATCTGGGTCCACACGTCTTCCGAATCAAGGTGGTTAGAGCAAAAATGGTGCATAGAAAGTTGAGGTTGGGAGCACAGACGATGTCCGTCTCAATAATGCCACATAACCATATTGTTTGGGTACCTTCATTGCCGCGATACCAAGAACTGCTATTGTAGATTTTGTGATGAACGTAAAACCTTTAGAACTCTGCCATCCGGACATCGAATAGGTCTACACGCCTTCCAAATCGAGGTGGTTAGAGCAGAAATGGTGCATAGGAAGTTGAGGTTGGGAGCACTGATGATGTCCGTCTCAACAATGCCACATAACCGTATCGTTTGGGTACCTCGATCGCCGCGATACCAAGAACTGCTATTGCAGATTTTGTGATGAACGTAAAACCTTTAGAACTCTGCCATCCGGACATCGAATCGTTGTCATGTAATTCTGCAGCTGTGGAAAAAAAACCTAGCCCGATTCGTTGTCCGGATGGCAGAGTTCTAAAGGTTTTACGTTGATCAAAAAATCTGCAATAGCAGTTCTTGGTATCAAGGTACCCAAACGATATGGTTATGTAGCATTGTTGAGACGAACATCATCTGTGCTCCCAACCTCAACTTCCTATGCACCATTCCTCCTCTAACCACCTCGATTTGGGAGACGTGTGGACCCAGATATCCTTGGCGGAATTGCCAGATTTCGCTACAACAAACGCAGCATTGTGGTGTGTGGTTAGAGATTTTTTTTTATAGATCCCCATAGGCCCATTTTTCATGACTCATGTTCTGGGGAGTGGGTCATGTAATTCTGCAGCCGTGGAAAAAACCTAGCCCGATTCGATGTCCGGATGGCAGAGTTCTAAAGGTTTTACGTTCATCACAAAATCTGCAATAGCAGTTCTTGGTATCGCGGCGATTGAGGTACCCAAATGATATGGTTATGTGGCATTGTTGAAACAGACATCATCTGTGCACCCAACCTCAACTTCCTACACACCATTTCTGCTCTAACCACCTCGATTTGGAAGACGTGTTGACCCAGATATCCTTGGCGGAATTGCCAGATTTCGCTACGACAAACGCTGCATTGTGGCATGTGGTTAGGAATTTTTTGTAAAAATTTCCACAGGCCCATTTTTCATGACTCAGGTTCTGGGGAGTGGGTCATGTAATTCTGCGGCCGTGGAAAAAAACCTAGCCCGATTCGATGTCCGCATGGCAGAGTTGTAAAGGTTTTACGTTCATCACAAAATCTGCAATAGCAGTTCTTGGTATCACGGCGATCGAGGTACCCAAATGATATGGTTATGTGGCATTGTTGAGACGGACATCATCTGTGCTCCCAACCTCAACTTCCTACGCACCATTTCTGCTCTAACCACCTCGATTTGGAAGATGTGTGGACCCAGATATCCTTGGCGGAATTGCCAGATTTCGCTACAACAAACGCTGCATTGTGGCATGTGGTTAGGGATTTTTTTGTAAAAATCCCTATAGGCCCATTTTTCACGATTCAGGTTCTGGGGAGTGGGTCATATAATTCTGCAGCCGTGGAAAAAAACTAGCCCGATTCGATGTCCGGATGGCAGAGTTCTAAATGTTTTACGTTCATCACAAAATCTGCAATAGCAGTTCTTGGTATCGCAGCGATCAAGGTACCCAAACGATATGGTTATGTGGCATTGTTGAGACGGACATCATCTGTGCTCCCAACCTCAACTTCCTATGCACCATTCCTCCTCTAACCACCTCGATTTGGAAGACGTGTGGACCCAGATATCCTTGGCGGAATTGCCAGATTTCGCTACAACAAACGCTGCATTGTGGCACGTGGTTAGGGATTTTTTGTAAAAATCCCCATAGTCCCATTTTTCACGATTCAGGTTTTGGGGCGTGGGTCATGTAATTCTGCAGCCGTGTAAAAAAACCTAGCCTGATTTGATGTCCGTATGGCAGAGTTCTAACGGATTTACGTTCATCACAAAATCTGCAATAGCAGTTCTTGGTATCGCGGCGATCGAGGTACCCAAACGATATGGTTATGTGGCATTGTTGAGACGGACATCATCTGTGCTCCCAACCTCAACTTCCTATGCACCATTTCTGCTCTAACCACCTCGATTTGGAAGACGTGTGGACCCAGATATCCTTGGCGGAATTGCCAGATTTTGCTACAACAAACGCTGCATTGTGGCATGTGGTTAGGGATTTTTTTAGTAAAAATCCCCATAGGCCCATTTTTCATGATTCAGGTTCAGGGGAGTGGGTCATGTAATTCTGCAGTTGTGGAAAAACCTAGCCCGATTCGATGTCCGGATGGCAGAGTTCTAAAAGTTTTACGTTCATCACAAAATCTGCAATAGCAGTTCTTGGTATCGCGGCGATTGAGGTACCCAAATGATATGGTTATGTGGCATTGTTGAGACGGACATTGTTGACGCGGAAAATCGGCGGACGTATTCCCCACGTGCAGCACAAGATGACCGGGGAGATCAGCTTCGCTCCAGTGCCAGTCTACACTCCAGTTCAGGTTCGCGGCGTGCCAGTCAATTTGACCTGAAATTGACAAGGGAATAAAACAGTTAAATTGCTCTATGATTGTGCCGGCTCTATTTCAGACGATGGAGTAGCGTCGAATTTTAGCCAAGACCCAATCAGACACGCATCGGCCGATGCCGATCGGACCTCAAAATCGGACCTCAATGATGACGTCAATCGGACCAAGTAATCGGACCTCAATCAGACACCAAATCGGACCTCAGAATCGGACCAATCAGGATCGGACCTTGATTGATATAACAGACTAGCCTTTAAATAATAAAATAAAGCATAAAACAAGGCCAATATGTAAAATAATGGATCAGCTGTGTCTTGAAACAAGATATTAAATAATCACAGTGTAAGCCGATACATTGTCCACCTTGTCTAATTACCAGTTTGACTCGTCTTATCGGACCATCTAACTAACCGATCGGACTATAGCCTTTTCAGAGAAATCTAGCTCCGACGTAGGGAATCTAGATTTCTCTAACTATGATCAGATCAGATAGCTAGATAACCAGACTTAACTTATCAACCTGTTATTTAAACAAGATGCTCGCACAGGTGTTGATCAGATTAAGCAAAATAAGCAGATAAAACAGTAACAGATACGTTCTGATTCTAAGATATGCTACTGAACAATTAAGCAAGATCCAGCTCCGACGTAGGGAATCTACACCACACTTAACATTCAAATAGCAATAAGGCATAATCTAAGCTTCCCTTGACTAATCAAGATGAACCTAGCTCCGACGTAGGGAATCTAGACCAAACATGACAGTCAAAGATTAATCTAAGCGTATTACAAAGATCCAGCTCCGACGTAGGGAATCTACACCAATGCAATACTCAAAGAACAACCAGATTAAACCACAAGGCAAGATCGGACATAGAACGATGCTGTAAGATAAATAATGCTTAAATCGGACCAAGACCTGTGCTCAAAGCCGTCGAAGAAGTAGAATTGATTCACATGGCGTAGATCTAAACCAATCTAGCAACTCCAACAAACCGCAAAGACTATCTTTAGTAACCAAGATTATTCTAGCTCCGACGTAGGGAATCTAGACTAATCTTGATACCTAGCTCCGACGTAGGGAATCTAGGCTTAAAGTATAGTCCGATAAACGATAATCTGTTGAATGATCAATATTGATCTAGCTCCGACGTAGGGAATCTATATCAATCTTGATTATCCAGAGATAAATCGGTTGAACAGTATAAACGAGAAAGGGCGATGCGCCTCAATTCAAAGCCTATACTAGTTCGATAAATTGACTAACTTACTGGTAAGCCGGAGATCAGAACTGATGCAGGCCCGTCCACCAATGAGCTTCGTCGGTAACTACTACTAGGGTTTTGGCGTGAAGCCGGGTTGTATTGAATTGTGAGAATTGTTCTTTACAATGGACGAGGGTTCATATTTATACCCTGGTCGTGGAGAGTCCTGATCGGACCATACTAACTAAATAAGGTAAACTAAGCTTAAGATACAACGGGACTCTCAAACACCTTCTGAAAAGGAAATAGTCCCCGAATCTGATACGCTTCTTCCTTAGCCGACGTGTCTTCCCTTTCGAACTCGTCATTGGATCGGACTCCTGCCTCATCGGACCCCTTTTCGGTAACGGCTTCCTTCTTTGTCGCCTTCGGCCTTGACCAGTCAACGGGTCCACCGCGCAGCCTCATCCTCACCACGTCATCATCTGAACCATCATGTCAGGTGCGAAAATCCGGTGTCAACACATGCCCCCCAATTTTGGAATAAAATATCATTTTGTTCCAAAATTCGTATCTGTCATCATAACGCCTTCACCGATTTTCGTGCCGAAACTTCCCATCCCTGTACTGCACGGCTCCTCGATCTTCGGACCATGACCATTTTTACCTTATAAAATTACCGCCGGCAGCCACACTGTTCACTTCTTTTTCCTCGCCAAAACCCGCACTGCTCATCTTCTTCCTCCTCTCTCACGAACGGCTATTCACATTCACCCAAACCTTCGTCAAACCACTCCAAATGGCTCAATCATCCTCCATGGGTGCCCTCCATTCTTCGATATCCGCTTCCACCTCTGCATCTGCTTCAGCGGGTTCTCCATCTGCTATGCCCTCCACCATGGCTGCTGTCACGAGCTCAACAATGGCGGCGGTCATGACCTCGACAACGGCGGCAGCAACAAGCTCTTCAACCCCTTCTTCATCAACTTTCTTCGCCTCAGGCTCCTCTTCGACACCCGCGGAATTATCAGTAGGAGAACTACATCATCCAATCCCAGAGGTACCCCACTGATCTCGATTTTATTTCCTGCCCGAAATTCGGCTTTTAAAACTTATCCCATTTTCGCAATCTCCTTTTAGGACATTCGTGCCCAAACCCTAATTCCTTCGGGTGACGCCGATGGGGTTTATTTTCTTGGTCCAATGGGAGATCCGGACCCGGCCGAGATTATTAATCTGGAAACTTTGCGCATCCCGTTCAAAACTTCCGAATTCGACCTCGAAGATTGGAAGAATGCATTTCGTTCCTGGCCGACAGTTCTCCCCGGATGGAAAAACTGGTACCTAAGAGTATCGGCCTCCAAGTCTGCAATCTGGGATAGATTGGATATTGCCCAGTGTATTGGCCTCAGCATCGGACCCATGGCTAAGAATGAGAATCTCTTGATCGCCGCATCACATTTCTGGTCCGATGCCCTGAACGCTTTCCTTTTTGGACATGGCCCAACGACCCCAACACTGCTTGATGTAGTTATGCTTCTTGGCCTCAATGTCACTGGCGACAAGCGCCCCTCTCAGCTCAACATCAAAGTCAAACACCATTTCAAGACCAAGAGCTGTGGCGGCTGGACGGGATATATGGAGAAGAATCATCGGACCGGATCTGTGACCGACCGTGAACATGTGGCCTTTTTGAACATGTGGTTGGACAGATTTTTCTTTTGCGGTACCACCCTTGGTCCAACAGGCAACTTCCAACATCTGGCCGAATTACTTGTGAGTGACCATGTCATCAGCCTTGGACAATTTCTCCTGGGAGCAGTATACAATTTGCTTCATCAAGTCGCCAAGCGCCTGAGAACCGGATCACCCGTCACCAACCTTGGCGGGCCGTGGTGGTTCATCCAGATGTGGTTAATGCTACATCTGAGCAAAGTTGTCAAGGTAAATGTCCGAAAGCTTAAATTCCCAGAGAGCAAGCCTGAATCGGAAGAGATCACCTGGCGCCGGTGTACCTCACTTGGTGAAGCTGCCATGGGCTTTCCTGCTGAGAAATTATCAGGCAAGGAATCTTCCAAGTATTTTGCACTCTTTTACAAAGGCATTGCCGATGAAAAAATGGTCTGGTTTTTGTACGATCATGCCGATGAATTTGAGTTGCCCTACAAATTCAGATTCACCATGATTGTAGAGGCAGATTCAGAAGCCTTGACCATTTTCCGAACCTGCATCAGTGCTCGATTTCTCCCAATCGGCCTTAGTCAGGGCAAGTCAGGGCAATCAACATATGAATACTATCATCCAAACTTGGCTGCTCGACAATTTGGCATGGGACAGCTTCCTCCCTACCTAATTTTGACCGATCAAATTTTTCCGAGGGGAAAAATCGACACAGGCTTGGAATGGGACCGCCTTTTCGGGCTTGAGCCTCCCATGGACAAAACCAATCTGGATACCTTTGCAATCTGCCTTGTAGTTCATCGGACCTTCAACACATGGTGGGCTGAATGGCATCAACACTTATTCTGCATCGCCTGCAAAACTTATATCCGGAAGTTGCAGCCTACTTTCAAGGGCAAACCAATCTGGATACCTTTGCAATCTGCCTTGTAGTTCATCGGACCTTCAACACATGGTGGGCTGAATGGCATCAACACTTATTCTGCATTGCCTGCAAAACTTATATTCAGAAGTTGCAGCCTGCTTTCAAGGGCAAACCAGAGGTAATGTCTGTGAACTTGCTTTCCCCCTTTACATTACTCTATTTTGCTGAACAATTTTCTGTCAGGACGTCGATCGTTCTCCTCCAACGATGACTCGATCGGGGAAGCAAGTTGTCTACTGCAATATCTCGCCAGATCCGTGGATCGGCTGTGACTCTCCCACCATCGGCAAGCTTCTGTCAATATATGGTGATAGCAGGAAAAGGAAGAAGCAGACGTCCTCTAAAATTCCCGAACGCCCGAAGACCACCCTGGCAAGTCCAAGAACTCTATTATCTTGACTTCTTTCTTTATTGAAATTAATCCTTTCTGTAAATTCAGGTTATCGGAGAATCCTCTGCACGACAGCCCAGTCCGATCAAGTCTTCTAGTCCATCAGCCGAAGAAGCACCAGAATCGGACCCACAAAAATCGCCAAGTCCTATTCAAATGCGATCAAGCCCAACTCAGGAACATTCGGGCCATACATCCTCATCTGAAAGGACTATAACTGGGTCGCCTCATCAATCAAGTCCGCCACCTCAAGCAGAACAAGTACAAATGGATCAGGGTCAAGAAGATCAAACTCTTCTACAGATCCAACTCCCTGATCCAGACGTAACGGTAATTATCAGCCGATTCATTCAATAATTGATATCCATCTTGTTCTTATTCTCTTTCTTCTAGCAAATCATCCAGAACGTCTTGACGGATCTTGAAATCGCCCAAGTAAACATCCAGGGCAGTAACATCCCTCTGATCGGACACGAGCAAGAAGTGGCCTGGAAACAAGTAAACTTTCTAGCCTGATATAATCGTATCAGCTTTCTTTTCATTATATCTAATCATTTCTTTTGCAGGCCCAAGACACCCCTCAAGCCAGCCAGACCCTATCAATTGATTTTGATCGGCTACAAGCTGAAGAGGAAGAGATCAGCTCTGGGCAAAGTTTGTTATCTGACGAAGTAAAGGCAAAATTGCTTGACATATCTGCTCTTCTTCACCAAGATATCATCGGTCTTGTCCAGGATGCAAAGCCGATTCGTAAGGTCATCAAAACTCTAAGGGGCCAACTTCCGTCAGACCTGGAGGAAGCACTGATTCCGGCGGCATACATAGAAGGCCATTCCTTTCCAGTGTTGCAGGCCAATCGCCGAATCACCAATCGGACCTCCCAGCAGGATCTAATCAAGGCAAGGGATGAAGAACGTGCCCAGGCTGACAAGTCAACAGAATTGATTGAAGAATTATCGGCTCGTCCTGCCTCTATCCAGTCAGAACTTGACAATCTTCAAGCCAGAAAGCAACAATTGGAGCAGGAACTTGCCCAAGTTCTATCAAGTATCCAGGCTAAGACAAAAGAGCTTGATGACATTCCGGCTTTGAAGGCAAAGGCTGAGGAGGATTACAAGATCCATATCAAGGCAGCCAAGGAGATCCACAAGACAATCAAGCCTGTAGAAGGGAATGCTGAAGCTGACGCCAAGATTATTGCTGATGTTGACAAGATCCGTCAGACTGCTCTTGACTTGATAGTTAAATACCTGCAGCCTTGAACATTGAGATTTATCTGTCTTGCCAAACGATCTGATACATTGGTAGCCTGCTCCGCCATCGAGCGGCTTAGCGATATAATACACTCTTTTTGTTGTATATAATCCTTAAGGCGATGCATATTGCATCGACTTTTATCCTTTTGTTCTTAAGGCGATTTTTCATCGGCTTTCAAGCCTGACGCGTAGCATCGGCTTTATAAATTTAACTAAATATTGAAGCAATTTCATTGAACAAACAAACTTGAATCTTGCCCCCCAGGCAAAACAATAATCAGGCCGATTCAATTTATAAGAAGAACTATCAAATATATATTTGAAAGAACTCATTAACCATATCGGCCTTTAAAATCTCCTACGTAATCATCTATTCAAAACAAGGTCTCAGAGCCGACTGCTTGAATCGGCTTTAGTCCTTGATCGGACACCTTGAGGAAGTCACCATCCCACGTCTTCCCTGACAGGCACTCAACTCCTTCAAACTCCCAAATTGTCGACTCAGCTGTAGCAATGCTAACCGAATCATCAGCTGGGACGATCTCCACTTTATTGCCTTGCCATTGGATCAAACATTGGTGCATTGTGGATGGAATGCAGCAGTTGGCATGAATCCAATCACGTCCGAGGAGCATGCTGTAAGAACCTTGGCCATCAATCACAAAGAAAGTAGTCGGCAATGTCTTGCTGCCGATGGTCAATTCAACATGAATTGCCCCCCGAGGCTCTGAAACATTTCCGCCAAAGTCCTTGAGCGTCATATTGGTCTTGATCAAATCATCAATCCCTTTACCCAGCTTACGGAATGTAGAATAGGGCATGAGATTGACAGCAGCTCCTCCATCAACCAGCATCTTGGTCATCGGCTTTCCATCAACATATCCCTTGATATACAGAGGCTTCAAGTGCCGATACCCATTTGCACCATTTCTGCTCTAACCACCTCGATTTGGAAGGCGTGTAGACCTAGATATCCTTGGCGGAATTGCCGGATTTCGCTACAACAAACGCTGCATTGTGGCATGTGGTTAGGGATTTTTTGTAAAAATCCCCACAGGCCCATTTTTCACAATTCAGGTTCTGGGCAGTGGGTCATGTAATTCTGCAGTTGTGGAAAAAAACCTAGCCCGATTCGATGTCCGGATGGCAGAGTTCTAAAGGTTTTACGTTCATCACAAAATCTGCAATAGCAGTTCTTGGTATCGCGGCGATCGAGGTACCCAAACGATACGGTTATGTGGCATTGTTGAGACGGACATCATCAGTGCTCCCAACCTCAACTTCCTATGCACCATTTCTGCTCTAACCACCTCGATTTGGAAGGCGTGTAGACCCAGAGATCCTTGGCGGAATTGCCGGATTTCGCTACAACAAACGCTGCATTGTGGCATGTGGTTAGGGATTTTTGTAAAAATCCCCACAGGCCCATTTTTCACAATTCAGGTTCTGGGCAGTGGGTCATGTAATTCTGCAGCCGTGGAAAAAAAACCTAGCCCGATTCGATGTCCGGATGGCAGAGTTCTAAAGGTTTTACGTTCATCACAAAATCTGCAATAGCAGTTCTTGGTATCGCGGCGATCGAGGTACCCAAACGATATGGTTATGTGGCATTGTTGAGACGGACATCATCTGTGCTCCCAACCTCAACTTCCTATGCACCATTCCTACTCTAACAACCTCGATTTGGAAGACGTGTGGACCCAGATATCCTTGGCGGAATTGCCAGATTTCGCTACAACAAACGCTGCATTGTGGCATGTGGTTAGGGATTTTTTTGTAAAAATCCCCATAGGCCCATTTTTCATGATTCATGTTCTGGGGAGTGGGTTATATAATTCTGCAGCCGTGGAAAAAAACCTAGCCCGATTTGATGTCCGCATGGCAGAGTTCTAAAGGTTTTACGTTCATCACAAAATCTGCAATAGCAGGTCTTGGTATCGCGGCGATCGAGGTACCCAAACGATACGGTTATGTGGCATTGTTGAGACGGACATCATCAGTGCTTCCAACCTCAACTTCCTATGCACCATTTCTGCTCTAACCACCTCGATTTGGAAGGCGTGTAGACCCAGATATCCTTGGCGGAATTGCCGGATTTCGCTACAACAAACGCTGCATTGTGGCATGTGGTTAGGGATTTTTTGTAAAAATCCCCACAGGCCCATTTTTCACAATTCAGGTTCTGGGCAGTGGGTCATGTAATTCTGCAGTTGTGGAAAAAAACTTAGCCCGATTCGATGTCCGGATGGCAGAGTTCTAAATGTTTTACGTTCATCACAAAATCTGCAATAGCAGTTCTTGGTATCGCGGCGATTGAGGTACCCAAATGATATGGTTATGTGGCATTGTTGAAACAGACATCATCTGTGCACCCAACCTCAACTTCCTACACACCATTTCTGCTCTAACCACCTCGATTTGGAAGACGTGTTGACCCAGATATCCTTGGCGGAATTGCCAGATTTCGCTACGACAAACGCTGCATTGTGGCATGTGGTTAGGAATTTTTTGTAAAAATTTCCACAGGCCCATTTTTCATGACTCAGGTTCTGGGGAGTGGGTCATGTAATTCTGCGGCCGTGGAAAAAAACCTAGCCCGATTCGATGTCCGCATGGCAGAGTTGTAAAGGTTTTACGTTCATCACAAAATCTGCAATAGCAGTTCTTGGTATCACGGCGATCGAGGTACCCAAATGATATGGTTATGTGGCATTGTTGAGACGGACATCATCTGTGCTCCCAACCTCAACTTCCTACGCACCATTTCTGCTCTAACCACCTCGATTTGGAAGATGTGTGGACCCAGATATCCTTGGCGGAATTGCCAGATTTCGCTACAACAAACGCTGCATTGTGGCATGTGGTTAGGGATTTTTTTGTAAAAATCCCTATAGGCCCATTTTTCACGATTCAGGTTCTGGGGAGTGGGTCATATAATTCTGCAGCCGTGGAAAAAAACTAGCCCGATTCGATGTCCGGATGGCAGAGTTCTAAATGTTTTACGTTCATCACAAAATCTGCAATAGCAGTTCTTGGTATCGCAGCGATCAAGGTACCCAAACGATATGGTTATGTGGCATTGTTGAGATGGACATCATCTGTGCTCCCAACCTCAACTTCCTATGCACCATTTCTGCTCTAACCACCTCGATTTGGAAGACGTGTGAACCCAGATATCCTTGGCGGAATTGCCAGATTTCGCTACAACAAACGCTGCATTGTGGCACGTGGTTAGGGATTTTTTTGTAAAAATCCCCATAGTCCCATTTTTCACGATTCAGGTTCTGGGGAGTGGGTCATGTAATTCTGCAGCCGTGGAAGAAAAACCTTGCCCGATTTGATGTCCGGATGGCAGAGTTCTAAAGGTTTTACGTTGATCACAAAATCTGCAATAGCAGTTCTTGGTATCGCGGCGATCGAGGTACCCAAACGATATGGTTATGTGGCATTGTTGAGACGGACATCATCTGTGCTCCCAACCTCATGTTCTTGTTGTGAACAAACCAGCTCATATGGTTGTTCACCCAGCGCCAGGAAATGCAAATGGCACCTTGGTTAATGCTATACTTCACCACTGCAGGATTTCTACGTTTACATGTTTGGCCCGCAATTCAACCGGTGATGAATGCCCAGATTCTTCAGATGACGATATTGATGTTTTTGATGTTGATCAATTTACTACTGAAGATGTTAGTTCGGAAGTGCGGAATGCTCTTGTGCGCCCTGGTATTGTGCACAGACTTGATAAGGGGACAAGTGGACTTCTTGTTGTTGCCAAGGTATTGATTCATCAATCCTGACAGCAAAATGAGAAAATAAAAACTGGCACTTCAAAAGTTTGATGAAATTTACACATGCTCGTAATTACTACATGTTACTATGTTAAATTATTGTTTTTCATTATGGATATAGTCCAGACTTATACGAACTCTCCCCTTTTTTGGACAGGATGAGCATTCCCATGCTCAATTAGCTGAGCAGTTCAAGCTGCACACAATTCGTAGAGTATACATCAGTCTTACTTGTGGTGCACCTCATCCAAATTCTGGCAGGATTGAAGCGTCTGTCGCACGTGATCCTAACAATAGGATTCGTATGATTGCTATAGCTGGATCAGGCCAGAGATATGCACGGCATGCTGCTAGTAGGTGATTCATGCTTGTTGCTTGTGCCCTTTTCATTTGGTTCCATATATGATGTTTGCCTCCCCAATGTTATTTCACTTGGCAAATAATCAAAGGCTCTACTAGTTAGTTGAACCCAATCATGACAAATGAATTTACATTTGCGCTGGTAGGTTGTCATGCCTGTGTGAAAGTTAATAAAAACTTTCAACTGCTAAGCAAAAAACTACAAATATAAAGTATTGTTCTAGAATTTTCTACATGTTCTATGGTTCGTGGCTTCATATAATTTGGCTCGCTTGGGAATGTAAAAAAAATCCTACAGGTACAAAGTAAGAGAGGTCTTTGCTGGTGGTGGATCCGCACTAGTAGAATGGAGACTGGAGACAGGACGCACTCACCAGGTAATAATGTGTGGATATCATTTGGATTGCAAAGAACAACTAGGGAAATACTCTCTTAAACAAGGGTGTTTCACTTATTTTCATTGCTGATCTTGCACCTGTTGATTATCAGATCCGCGCGCATGCAAAGTATCTAGGGATCCCACTTCTTGGCGATGAAACATATGGAGGTACCAAAAGCATGGCACTGTCTCTTTTGAGACCAAGAACTCCTTCAAAATATCATAGTGGGCTTTCGGAACTGATATCTAAAGTAGACAGACCATGTCTTCATGCTGCATTGCTTGGGTAGGTATTCTACAATATGTTTCTTGTCTTTCCACAGTTTGGAAAGTGATTGTTGTCCTTTCCCCAGATTCAAGCATCCGCACTCAGGAAAGATCCTTGAATTCTCATGCCCCCCGCCAGATGATTTTACTTGATGAACTGCGACGTGTTACATCAGCTGATGGACAAAATGGTGATGATGTTGTCCAATAACAATTTTGTGCCAAGGCAAAGTGAGCCATGCAGTGATGTTTAGCGGATAGTATGTCTGGTCCAAGGTCTGTCTTCTGGGCTTTGTGGCCTTATGGGCAATGAGGCTGTCGTTGGCTGATTCATGGGAGATGAAAACAACACTGTGGATGTTAAACGAAGCATGATAAATCATGAACGTTTCTTTTTTAAAAGACCCAGAAATAGGGTTTTAGCTCTCTATATGTGGTATTTGTTTTTCTTTCTTTTTTTTTTTGGTTGTGGTGGTAGCCAAGGACAAGTGTGTTTGAAAGCATTTAGCATTGTGGTCCTGGGTAACCTGTAGTTACTCACCCATTATGTAACATGTACAGAGAATAGTTACATGATTTGCTGTGTGGATTCATTTATTTAGCTATCATATAAACACACTGCGACTACGACTTGTAATATATATATGACATTGACGTTCGATGTAGTACACATCTTTGTTGTGTTATCTATATATATCGCTTAGTTTCTTGAGAGCATTGCATCGCAGGTCGCCGTGTGCAGCGTCCGTGGGCCGATGGGCGGCCGTGCTAACCGCATAGCTACCGTGCCGCCTAGCGGTGAGCAATCTCTTCGGATTGGGCGGCAATGGGAATAGCTTCGTGCAGTGAAGGAAACAATGTCTCATTCTCAAACCAAGCTGAATCAAAGAAGCCATTCAGGCACTCTCTATGGCCTGTAACTCTTCATTCAAAATTCTGAATTCGTTGAAATTTTTAGAAAAATTAGCATTGTTGTCCGGAGGCCTAGGGCCACAGCGACCTCGGTTCGGAGGCGCGGCAGCCGGGGTTCGGAGGCGCAATGACGGCGGGGCGCGGCCTCTGGTGGGGGGCGCTGGCATGGGGGTCACGTCCTGGAGGCGAGGTGGACGCTAGCATGGAGGCGCAGCGGACCCAACCGGGAGCCACGGCGTCGGCGGCCTGGGGCCGCCAACAACCTCGGTCCATAGGCACGACGGCGCCATCTGAGGCCCGGCGGGGAGGTGCGGACGCCCCAGCTAGGCATCCCCGAGTTCACCGTCGTCTGGCGCTCTCGGCCGACACCTGTGGAAATGCTGGTTCCTGTAAGCTGTCCGATCTTGGTTTGATGATGTGGCCCGATCTCAATGCTTCTTATTGGTCAAGAATCGTAAGAAGAGATGGCATACACAATGGGTCAATGGTGCCTACGATACACTCCATTCGAATAGTCCAGCACATTCCCATGTCATAGCATTGAACACTGAAGTCGAGCACAGAACATCAGTTGCATAGAACTTGCATTTTACTGTCCGAGAAAGTCAGGCTGCTAGCAACCTATCTTGCTTACATTAACTTATACGGGCATATTAAACTACATCAGTCACTACTTTCTGATAACTACTAACCCAAGGCTCGAGAACATCCAGTGAGCTTGAAGCGCCATTTTGAACCTCCTGCACTTCCCCTCACCAATACAGATGCACAGCACGATTATGGGCTCAAAAGCGAAGGTGCATCCCTGCATATAAATTGGATTAGAACTACAGCTGTGAATGCATAATTTTCTCTTTTTTTTTTTTACCAAATTCACGTTTTCACCTAATGCCTGACATTCCACCTATTCAGGACATTAACGACAGGTCTAACTTATTTTTATCTTCAAGCATTTTCTGGATACAAAATATTCATTCTCCAGTTAATTGTCAAAACTTGGGAGCATGTTATCCCAAAAAATACTACCTTAAAATATAACAGGATGATTAACAGCTAGAGGACCATCTAAAAGTGCAAACATATACCACCGACAAATTGCTTGCTAGACAGGTGACAGCATACAAGCTACATTGCAGCATTGATAAACTGAGTGCCCCAAAATAAGTAGCTTACTTCTACATGAACAATTAGACAGCAAACTACTGTTAACATAGGCAAAATAAATACAATAAAAGAACCCTGCATTGATAAGCATTATGACCTCAAGCTTACCACTTAAAACACATGGTTTTGCCAATCGTGGTGAAAAGCGGAAGTATGGGCAAACACTATAGTAACACTATTCCAAGCTACATTGCAGCATTGATGAGATAAACTGAGTGCCCCAAAATAAGTATCTTACTTCTACATGAACAACTAGACAGCAAACCAATGCTAACATATGCAAAATAAAAGAACCCCACCATGATAAGCATTATATATGACCTCAAGCTTACCACTTCAAACACATGGTTTTGCCGATGGTGGTGAAAAGCGGAAGTATGGGCAAACACTATCGTAACACTTGTCCCTGTCCATCATGCATCAAATTCAGCAGTCTTGACATTCAGCGAATAATATTCTACTTCTTCAGGTTCCCAGTAAGGATCCTCTTCATCATCATCATCTTCTGGAATGCCTCGAAGGAAAATAAAACCCTCAGCTGCACCTAAAGTGAAGTACTCATTATGGTAGCTGGGCAATTGTATAATATTCTCCGACAGACGTTCATTGGGAGATTCATGGTCACTTTGTTTTGCGATGCGAGAGAAGCGAAACTTTCCATTCCCCAAGTATTCACCAACAGTGAGCATCCCAGGGGTTCCTTCTCTATCAACTCCAATGCAAGCCCGAAATCCGTCCTCCACACGATGAGCATAGTTGATAACAGATAACTCCATCTTGAGGGCATCAAGCACGAGAATTTTGTCCGCCAAAGGCACCGTCCAGTAGAAGCAGCCATCAACATAATCGAAGCGCCCCATGCCATAGAAGTTTGGAGGCTCTTCTGTGCCCAAAGAAGTCCCGTTTGAAGATGTGGCGATTCCCCATTGCCTTGTCACAGAAGAGAAGACGAACACGACCAGCTTGGTTTCATACCGCGCCACGCATATCACTCTGAATGATGTATCCACCTCATCCTCTTGGGAGGGAGCAAGGCAGAGCCCAAAATCGACAAGACTCCCCTCATTGAGGGTTAGGTCGTCAGGTATAGGTGGGAGCAGCACGTATCGCTTGAACAGGGGATCGCACACGGCGTAGTTCATGAAGCAGGGGCGGATGAAGTCGCCGCCTTCGGAGCTCCCGTCATCGGGGAAGTACTTGGACTGGATGAGGACACGACCGTCGCGGGCGTCCAGGGGGAACCAGCCCCAGGCTCCATCATCCCCCTCGGGCACCGGCGGCACGAAATAGTACTCAAAATCGGCCTTGCGAGCGAGGGCGAGGGCGCGCTTGGCGGAAGGGTGGGGCTCCCTGGCGGGGTAGAAGCCGTCGTAGCAGGCCAACCCGAGGAGGGGAGGCGGACGCCCGGTCCGGCGCATTTTTCGGGGTGGGAATGCGGGCGAGGATCCCACCGAGGAGGCCGTCGGCGAGGGCGGTCGGGAGCGGCGCCGATGGCTGGCGCTCGACGGCACCAGCGACGGCGAGGCCATGGCAGGCAAGCCGACCGCCGGAGCTCGATGATGGGGCAGGACGAAAGGGGGTCGATGGGTTTGGGGTTTTTCCGGCGGTGTGGTGTGGAAGGGAAAGTGCCTCCCGGAGCCGGCAGTCGGAGTCGAGGAGGCCTAGTTGGCTGGTGGGGGGTGGCGGCGTGGGAAAACCCTAGCGGTTTACAGCGGCCGACGCACGCCGCGCTGGTCACTGGGCTTTTGGTCCGTAAATGGGCCGAGCGGCAGATATATTAGTAACGGACGGTGGAAAATTCCCATAGCAACATATGTACCACGTTGCGTAAATATTAAAAAATAATATAGGGGAAAAATTTTCACTGCAACATTAAACTCATGTTACCTTCAACATGAACGAATCAGAAAATTTCAGTACAACATAAAACATGTGTTTCATGTAACATTTGCCAAGAGTAAAACACAGAAATACAGAAGTTGCAACATGAAAATTAAATAGATGAAACACCGAAAACAACTGTTGCGACATGCGTAGAGTTCTGCAATATCTAAAAAATTCTGCTGCAACACAGTGGGATGCCTACTGCAACACGAGGGGTCGGCTGCCGCGCTTTCGTTGCCAGGGCCGGTGCGCCGTGACCCCGCCTCCCAATTCGGCGACGCCGATGCCGGATGCCCCCTCGCGGGGCCCGGGGCCCCCCACCGCCAGCTCCTCCAACGGTCGCACGGTGAGCGGTGGCGCCCGACGGAGCTTGTGGCCAGCGGCGGTGCCCGGCTGGTGGAGAGGCCGGCGGCTCGCCCACAAGTTAGAGTATAATAACTTGTGGTCTATAGAAGAACAAAGTTTTTTTTTTTCGACCGTGCCTTAGCACATGTTTGGAAGAACAGAGTGCGTACATGTTCTCTGTCGTCCTCCCTTATCTGCCAGAGATCTTCAATTCACAGGGTCTCATTAGACCTGGCGATTTCTGCTATCTTGGATGCCAGATGATGATAGTAACGCACAGAGCATGCACTCCGTAAGTAGACAATAATAATTAAGTTTCTTCAAAATGGACGTTAAATTGCAACATGGTTTATTGACAATGAGATACTCCTATGATATTGCTCTCGCATGCAGTCTCTTCAGCAGTGGCGGATGCAGGCCCCGGGCTGGGGGCAGGGTTTTTTTTTCCGACCGCTACCGTTCCGGTTACCGCGGTAACCGGTCCGGACCGGTAGCGGTACCGGCCGGTTCCAAACCGGCCCAATTCAAAATTTAAAATTTAAATTTAAAAAATTTGAAAAGTAAAAAAAAATCCTAAAAATACTTCAAGGTCATAGCACCGATTGTGGTATTCATGCCAATCTTCGCGTTCTTGCTGATAGGCTACCTCATCATGCCAGCTGCATCGACGCCCAAATTCCAATCGGTCATGCACGGATTGACGCTTCCTTTTTGAATCCCTATAGCTTTCATATTGATCGCTGCACTCTGGACAATCATAGATTGATAGGAGTCTTAACTTTTCATTCCAACAGAACCTGAAAAACGGACATCCCCAACGATTTTCATTATCAAATCTCCCTGTCGGATGACTCCGATCCCTTTCCTGTTGGCACATATATTTATCAATGAGCTGCCCCGATGTAACCCTAGTCTTCTCGCCACGTCAGTGATCATCCCGATAATGCTGGTGATTCCGATTTTGCACGTCATCGGCCGTTACTTGACAATCCGGGTCAACAGCTCCCGATTTCTTCGCATTCTCCGATGTAAGGACTTTGGCTTTCATTTTTCTGTCAGGCGCTCCGATTTTGACCATATTTTGAGGAAATGGATGCCCATCAAGCTTCATTGGTTTTTTGCCAGTTTCAACTTTAATAATTCCTTTTTCAATTGCCGATTGAATCTCATTGCAGAAAACTTTGCAGTCATTGGTATGATGAGAAACTGAGTTATGCCACTTGCAATACTTCTTTTTCTTCAACTCTTCGGCAGAAGGAATTGTATGATTCGGGGAAAGCCTGATTTGTTTTTCTGCTAGCAATAAATCAAATATTTTATCGGCTTTTGTGATATCAAAGCTGTACCTTTCTGGCTCGACCTTCACCCACGGGCAGGCAACAGAATTCTTGTTCTTGGTCCATTCAGACAAATCGACTTCAGCTTCCTCCCTATCGGAATCATATTCAATATTGGCAATTTTCCTCTGGAACTTCTCTCTCCGATAGTCATTGCCACGTCCTTCATGCTGAGAGAGCTTTTGAATCATGTGCCCCAAGCCTTCAAAATCTTGACTTGTATATCGGTCTCTGACCTAAGGCAACAAACCTTGAAATGCCAAATCGACCAACTGTCCCTCCGATAAATTCAATGAGTAACATCGGCTGCGCACGTCTCTGAATCTTTGGACAAACTCACTAACCGATTCACCGTTTCTCTGTCGGAGTGCTGTCAGATCGGACAATCTGGTCTCTTGTACTCCCATGAAGAAATAAGCAAGGAACTGTTCTTCCAAATCGGTCCAATTATTAATAGAATTCGGTGGTAATGATGAAAACCACGAAAAGGCCGATCCAAAAAGCGACATAGGAAACAACTTAACTTTCAATGGATCAATCGATGCAACTTCACCACACTGAATTGTGTATCGGCTGATATGCTCAGTGGTGGTAACATCTCCTTGTCCAGAAAATTTATAAAAATCCAGAATCCTGAATCGGGCTGGCATAGGCAATGTATCAAACCAGTTCGGATACGGCTTCCGATACAGATAAGATTGACCCTTGGGCTTCAGACCAAACTGATTCTTCATGACGTCAGCAATCTTATTTGCCCAATCCTCCTGAGTGTAGTTTCCTTGACTAATCGGAGCATGATTCATTATGACAGGTGTCTCATTAGGTCCGATCGACGGCTCCCGATTGTCAGCTCCCTTGTTCTTGGGTGAATTTTTAGTATTGAAGAAAACAGGATATACCATCTTGCCCTCAACCACAGGAATTTGGCTGCCAAACTGGTCGATATGTTGAGTTCCACCGTATTCCTTGTCTTCCGATTCCTCTTTCTGTTCGTTTTCTTCACCTCCTTCTACCGCCTTAGCTTTTGCCTTTTTTATCTTGGGAGCTTCATAACACTCAGGGTGAGTTTCTGGTGATGTAGACGAAGTAAATTGTGTCATCTTCTTCTTGAGATCCTTAATTGCTGCAGCAGCTCCAGTATCAAAGTAAGCAGGTCCCTTCTAGGCATCCTTTAATATAGCTCCATCCATCAATTGGGCAATCAGTCCCACCACCGTGTTAACCAATATTCCAGATTGGTTAATCAAAGCATGACTCAAACCAGCATCAACAAAATCTTGAAAGAATTTTCTTTCCTCGGCAGTGATCCGATCGAACGCTTCCTGAGGAACAGGAAACTGATTTTTCTTAATCACTGCATTGCGAGTTTTACTGAATGAGTCTAGGCACAGATTCTTGAAATCTTCAATTTGTGCTTCCACGAGTTTCTTCTGCTCGTCACTGAGATCCTCCATCGTGATCGTAGGGATCGCAGCTGCTTTGTCTCCAGGTGCCATCGCGGAAGCTTTCTTGTCCCACTGGGCGTGCCAAAATGTGTTGACGTCCAAAAAGTCAGGCATTGACTCTCGGAAATTAACACTGTGGCCTGGAAGATTTGCTTCACTTCAGTGCAGGTCCAAAATCTCGAGGTTCGCGGCGTGCCAGTCAATTTGACCTGAAATTGACAAGGTAGAGTTTAATCAGTAAACAACAAGGAACTCATCAGCCAAGGCCCCGATTTGTCCCAACGGATCGGATTGGCGTAAAACGGAAGTCCGATTTGAGAGCATAAACCATCGGTTATGAGTCCGATTTGTAAAGATGTAGCATGTATTAAAACAGACCATCGGCTATGAAAACCGAATCGTGAGGATATAGCGTTAGGTTAAACCATCGACCATATAGACGGAATCGGAGATAGATCTAATCTAAACTCGTTCTTCAATATGCATCTTTCCAAAGGCGATAAATAAACTAATTCTCGTGTCACTAACAATCGGATCGATTTCGAGACAGCGATGCTAGCAGGGCACTGATTAGCCTATTTATTCCAATAGATCAATTTATATCAAACAACTTATTTAAATCAAATCTACTTGTAACTTGCAAATTAGATCTAAATCAGCTATATAAACAATAAGAACAGATCTATTATGAAGCTTGAATTATGATAAAATGGAATAGATCTTCTCTGATAGATGTAAGCCGATAAGATGAAACAGCAAGATACGGTAAAGGGTGAGCAATCTAAACGAAGAAGGGCGATACGCCTCAATCTAAAGCCTAGAATAACTCGATAAATTGGTGAATTAACTAAACGAAGAAGGGCGATACGCCTCAATCTAAAGCTTAGATTAACTCGATAAGGGTGTCGGACTTACAGACAAACTGGAGGTCAAGATGATGCAGCCCTGCTTGCTGAAGAACTCGACGAAAAGGGTTTGGGTGGCACGTTAGGCTGAAAGTTGTGTTTGATTGAATGGTTGTGTGAACATCTTTTACAATGGCGCAGGGTTTATATTTATACCCTGAAAATCTAGCTAAAACTTTTCGGCTACGATAATATCTCTAATTTAATTAAAGCAATCTAATCTTAAACTACTAAAACTATTACAAATCTTGGCGCACAATCAGGCCCTGAAGAAGCTTCCAGACGTGTCTCCCTGAGAAGTCGTACATGCTCCGGCCTCCTTTGTCTCGTGCCCGATCGAGACTCCTATCGGACGAACTCCGATCGGAATCGGATGGCATTCAGAATCGGACTCGGCCTCTGCATCAGCTCCGTCGCGCACAACTCTAGCCGAGTCAAAATCTGGTGTCAACACATTGTTGAGACGGACATCGTCTGTGCTCCCAACCTCAACTTCCTATGCACCATTTCTGCTCTAACCACCTCGATTTGGAAGACGTGTGGACCCAGATATCCTTGGCGGAATTGCCAGATTTCGCTACAACAAACGCTCCATTGTGGCATGTGGTTAGGGATTTTTTTGTAAAAATCCCCATAGTCCCATTTTTCATAATTCAGGTTCTAGGGAGTGGGTCATGTAATTTTGCAGCCGTGGAAAAAAACCTAGCCCGATTCGATGTCTGGATGGCAGAGTTCTAAAGGTTTTACGTTCATCACAAAATTTGCAATAGCAGTTCTTGGTATCACGGCGATCGAGGTACCCAATCGATATGGTTATGTGGCATTGTTGAGACGGACATCATCTGTGCTCCCAACCTCAACTTCCTATGCACCATTTCTGCTCTAACCACCTCGATTTGGAAGACGTGTGGACCCAGATATCCTTGGCGGAATTGCCAGATTTCGCTACAACAAACGCTGCATTGTGGCATGTGGTTAGGGATTTTTTTGTAAAAATCCCCATAGGCCCATTTTTCATGATTCAGGTTCTGGGGAGTGGGTCATGTAATTCTGCAGTCGTGAAAAAAAACCTAGCCCGATTCGATGTGCGGATGGCAGAGTTCTAAAGGTTTTACGTTCATCACAAAATCTGCAATAGCAGTTCTTGGTATCACGGCGATCGGTACCCAAACGATATGGTTATGTGGCATTGTTGAGACGGACATCATCTGTGCTCCCAACCTCAACTTCCTATGCACCATTCCTACTCTAACCACCTCGATTTGGAAGACGTGTGGACCCAGATATCCTTGGCAGAATTGCTAGATTTCGCTCTTGCAAACACTGCATTGTGGCCTGGGGTTAGGGATTTTTTTGTAAAAATCCCCATAGGCCCATTTTTCACGATTCAGGTTCTGGGGAGTGGGTCATGTAATTCTGCAGCCATGGAAAAAAAACCTAGCCCGATTCGATGTCCGTATGGCAGAGTTCTAAAGGTTTTACGTTCATAACAAAATCTGCAATAGCAGTTCTTGGTATCGCGGCGATGGAGGTACCCAAACGATATGGTTATGTGGCATTGTTGAGACGGACATCATCTGTGCTCCCAACCTCAACTTCCTATGCACCATTTCTGCTCTAACCACCTCGATTTGGAAGACGTGTTGACCCAGATATCCTTGGCGGAATTGCCAGATTTCGCTACAACAAACGCTGCATTTGTGACATGTGGTTAGGGATTTTTTTGTAAAAATCCCCATAGTACCATTTTTCACGATTCAGGTTCTGGGGAGTGGGTCATGTAATTCTGCCGCTGTGGAAAAAAAAACCTAGCCCGATTCGATGTCCGGATGGCAGAGTTCTAAAGGTTTTACGTTGATCACAAAATCTGCAATAGCAGTTCTTGGTATCGTGGTGATCGAGGTACCCAAACGATATGGTTATGTGGCATTGTTGAGATGGACATCATCTGTGCTCCCAACCTCAACTTCCTATGCACCATTTCTGCTCTAACCACCTCGATTTGGAAGACGTGTTGACCCAGATATCCTTGGCGGAATTGCCAGATTTCGCTACAACAAACGCTGCATTGTGCATGTGGTTAGGGATTTTTTTGTAAAAATCCCCATAGTACCATTTTTCACGATTCAGGTTCTGGGGAGTGGGTCATGTAATTCTGCCGCTGTGGAAAAAAAGCCTAGCCCGATTCGATGTCCGGATGGCAGAGTTCTAAAGGTTTTACGTTGATCACAAAATCTGCAATAGCAGTTCTTGGTATCATGGTGATCGAGGTACCCAAACGATATGGTTATGTGGCATTGTTGAGACGGACATCATCTGTGCTCCCAACCTCAACTTCCTATGCACCATTTTTGCTCTAACCACCTCGATTTGGAAGACATGTGGACCCAGATATCCTTGGCGGAATTGCCAGATTTCGCTACAACAAACGCTGCATTGTGGCATGTGGTTAGGGATTTTTTTGTAAAAATCTCCATAGGCCCATGTTTCACGATTCGGGTTCTGGGGAGTGCGTCATGTAATTCTGCAGCCGTGGAAAAAAACCTAGCCCGATTCGATGTCCGGATGACAGAGTTCTAAAAGTTTTACGTTCATCACAAAATCTGCAATAGCAGTTCTTGGTATCACGGTGATCGAGGTACCCAAATGATATGGTTATGTGGCATTGTTGAGACGGACATCATCTGTGCTCCCAACCTCAACTTCCTATGCACCATTTCTGCTCTAACCACCTCGATTTGGAAGACGTGTGGACCCAGATATCCTTGGCGGAATTGCCAGATTTCGCTACAACAAACGCTGCATTGTGACATGTGGTTAGGGATTTTTTTGTAAAAATCCCCATAGTACCATTTTTCACGATTCAGGTTCTGGGGAGTGGGTCATGTAATTCTGCTGCTGTGGAAAAAAAACCTAGCCCGATTCGATGTCCGGATGGCAGAGTTCTAAAGGTTTTACGTTGATCACAATATCTGCAATAGCAGTTCTTGGAATCGTGGTGATCGAGGTACCCAAACGATATGGTTATGTGGCATTGTTGAGACGGACATCATCTGTGCTCCCAACCTCAACTTCCTATGCACCATTTCTGCTCTAACCACCTCGATTTGGAAGACGTGTGGACCCAGATATCCTTGGCGGAATTGCCAGATTTCGCTACAACAAACGCTGCATTGTGGCATATGGTTAGGGATTTTTTTGCAAAAACCTCCATAGGCCCATGTTTCACGATTCGGGTTCTGGGGAGTGGGTCATGTAATTCTGCAGCCGTGGAAAAAAACCTAGCCCGATTCGATGTGCGGATGGCAGAGTTCTAAAGGTTTTACGTTCATCACAAAATCTGCAATAGCAGTTCTTGGTATCACGGTGATCGAGGTACCCAAACGGTATGGTTATGTGGCATTGTTGAGACGGACATCATCTGTGCTCCCAACCTCAACTTCCTATGCACCATTTCTGCTCTAACCACCTCGATTTGGAAGACGTGTGGACCCAGATATCCTTGGCGGAATTGCCAGATTTCGCTACAACAAACGCTGCATTGTGACATGTGGTTAGGGATTTTTTTGTAAAAATCCCCATCGTACCATTTTTCACGATTCAGGTTCTGGGGAGTGGGTCATGTAATTCTGCCACTGTGGAAAAAAAACCTAGCCCGATTCGATGTCCGGATGGCAGAGTTCTAAAAGTTTTACGTTGATCACAAAATCTGCAATAGCAGTTCTTGGTATCGTGGTGATCGAGGTACCCAAACGATATGGTTATGTGGCATTGTTGAGACGGACATCATCTGTGCTCCCAACCTCAACTTCCTATGCACCATTTCTGCTCTAACCACCTCGATTTGGAAGACATGTGGACCCAGATATCATTGGCGGAATTGCCAGATTTCGCTACAACAAACGCTGCATTGTGGCATGTGGTTAGGGATTTTTTTGTAAAAATCTCCATAGGCCCATGTTTCACGATTCGGGTTCTGGGGAGTGGGTCATGTAATTCTGCAGCCGTGGAAAAAAACCTAGCCCGATTCGATGTCCGGATGGCAGAGTTCTAAAGGTTTTACGTTCATCACAAAATCTGCAATAGCAGTTCTTGGTATCACGGTGATCGAGGTACCCAAACGATATGGTTATGTGGCATTGTTGAGACGGACATCATCTGTGCTCCCAACCTCAACTTCCTATGTACCATTTCTGCTCAAACCACCTCGATTTGGAAGACGTGTGGACCCAGATATCCTTGGCGGAATTGCCAGATTTCGCTACAACAAACGCTGCATTGTGGCATGTGGTTAGGGATTTTTTTTGTAAAAATCCCCATAGGCCCATTTTTCACAATTCAGGTTCTAGGGAGTGGGTCATGTAATTCTGCAGTTGTGGAAAAAAACCTAGCCCGATTCGATGTCCGGATGGCAGAGTTCTAAAGGTTTTACGTTCATCACAAATCTGCAATAGCAGTTCTTGGTATCGCGGCGATCGAGGTACCCAAACGATATGGGTATGTGGCATTGTTGAGACGGACATCATCTGTGCTCCCAACCTCAACTTCCTATGCACCATTTCTGCTCTAACCACCTCGATTTGGAAGACGTTTTGACCCAGATATCCTTGGCGGAATGGCCAGATTTCGCTACAACAAACGCTGCATTGTGACATGTGGTTAGGGATTTTTTTGTAAAAATCCCCATAGTACCATTGTTGACGCGAAAAATCGGCGGTCGTATCCTCCGCGATCAGCACACGAAGACCAGGGAGATCTGCTTCGCTCCAGTGCCAGCCCACACTCCAGTTCAGGTTCGCAGCGTGCCAGTCAATTTGACCTGAAATTGACAAGGGAATAAAACAGTTAAATTACTCTTTGATTGTGCCGGCTCTATTTCAGACGATGGAGTAACGTCGAATTTTAGCCAAGACCCAATCAGGCACGTGTCGGCCGATACCAATCGGACCTCAAAATCGGACTTCATTGATGACGTCAATCAGACCGAGTAATCGGACTTCAATCAGACATCGAATCGGACCTCAGAATCGGACCAATCAGGATCGGACCTTGATTGATATAACAGATCAGCCTTTGAATAATAAAATAAAGCATAAAACAAGGCCGATGTGTAAAGTAATGGATCAGCTGTGTCTTTAAACAAGATATCAAATAATCAAAGTGTAAGCCGATACATTGTCCACCTTGCCTAGTTACCAGTTTGACTTATCTTATCGGACCGTCTAGCTAGCCAATCGGACCATAGCCTTTTCAGAGAAATCTAGCTCCGACGTAGGGAATCTAGATTTCTCCAGCTATGATCAAATCAGATAGCTAGATAGTCAGATTCAACTCATCAATCTGACAACTAAACAAGATGCTCGCACAGATGTTAATCAGATTAAGCAAATAAACAGACAAAGCAGTAACAGGATCGTTCTGATTCTAATATATGCTATCAAATAATTAAGCAAGACCTAGCTCCGACGTAGGGAATCTAACCCACACTTAACATTCAAATAGCAATAAGGCATAACCAAAGCTTCCTTTGTTTAATCAAGATGAATCTAGCTCCGACGTAGGGAATCTAGGCCAAACATGATAATCAAAGATTAATCTAATCGTATTGCAAAGATCCAGCTCCGACGTAGGGAATCTACACCAGTACAATACTCAAAGAACAACCAGATTAAACCACAAAGCAGGATCGGACTTAGAACGATGCTGTAAGATAAATATTGCTTAAATCGGACCAAGACCAATGCTCAAAGCCGTTGAAGAAGTAGAATTGATTCACATGGCGTAGATCTAAACCAATCTAGCAACTCCAAACAAACCGCAAGAACTGCCTTTAGTAACCAAGATTATTCTAGCTCCGACGTAGGGAATCTAGACTAATCTTGATATCTAGCTCCGACGTAGGGAATCTAGACTTAAAGTACAGTCCGATAAACGATAATCTGTTGAATAATCAATATTGATCTAGCTCCGACGTAGGGAATCTATATCAATCTTGATTATCCAGAGATAAATCGGTTGAACAGTATAAACGAGAAAGGGCGATGCGCCTCAATTCAAAGCCTATAATAGTTCGATAAATTGACTAACTTACTGGTAAGCCGGAGATCAGAACTGATGCAGCCCGTCCACCAATGAGCTTCGTCGGTAACTACTACTAGGGTTTTTGGCGTGAAGCGGGTTGTATTGATTGTGAGAATAGTTTTTACAATGGACGAGGGTTCATATTTATACCCTGGTCATGGAGAGTCCTGATCGGACCAGACTAACTTGCGAACAAAGTAAACTAAATCTAATATAGAATGGGACTCTCAATGTTTCTTCAAAAAAGGAAATAGTCCCTGCATCTGATACGCTTCCTCCTCAGCCGATATGCCTTTCCCTTTGTACTTGTTATTGGGTCGGACTCTTGCCTCATCAGATCTCTTCTGCATATCGGCTTCCTTCTCTGTCATCTTCTGTCTGACCATTCAACGGGCCCACTGCGCAGTCTCAACCTTACCACGTCACCATCTGACTCAGCATGTCAGGTGCGAAAATCTGGTGTCAACACATGCCCCCCAATTTTGGGATAAAATATATTTTATTCCAAAATTCGTATCTGTGATCATAACTCTTTCACCGATTTTCGTGCCGAAACTTTCCATCCTTGCACCATGTAATTCCTTGATTTTTGGGCTATTATTTTTCTTTCACCATCAATAACCCGTAGAGCTTATCTTCTTTCTCTATCCCGAGTGATAGCATCTCTGACAACGAATAGATATGGAACCCTGCATCTACCTCACGGGCATCCATGCGTCTATTGACCCAGTCGAAACGACTTTTCAATGTAGCTCCTCAAAAGACGCCCCTCCTTTAATTACAGCAGCTCTGAATCAATGACATATCTTCACGAGAATACTGTTCTCTTACTTGGACAGTTTCCACGAGCACCCCTTGGATTCCATTTTTCCTTTAATGTTCCCATCGATCGCCGGCTATAAATACCTGCCTGAGGTCTTCTTCTTCCACCATCCCTTAGCCATGGCGCAGCTAATATTCTTGATAGAACACAAACTCCTTCTGTTTGATATAGGATCCAACTCCTTCTCCCTCTTCTGCTAGAAGAATTCTCGTGAAGTAACATAGGGTTCTCCCCCCTTTTTCCGATCCTGCAGTGAATCCAGGTGGAACTCCTGCTAGAAGAATCCTCGTGAGGTTTCTTCATGATTCACCAAAGGGAAGGTTTTTCAGAGGGGTGTAATAGAGTGCCCTTTACAAGTTAGGGCAAAGCCGGTCCACCGGCGCGTTCTTCAAGGGACTGCAACCAGAGCGGATTTCTTTGACTCAAGGAAGAAGATATCTCCTCAAACTTGCGCTTCCTTTTGCCCTTCCTTTTCTAGTCTTGATCTGGCAATGATGAACAAAGTACATCGGCGCCTACTAGATCCTTTTATCTTCTGAAACCCTCCTGTATGAGAAATATATGAATATATATGCAATCCTTTTTCAGTAGCCTGTTCTGCCGTCGAGCGGCTTGATGATGTAATATACTTTTCTCTGTTTGTATATAGCCCTTAAGGCGATGCATATCGCATCGGCTCTTATTTTTTGTTCTTGAGGCGATTTTTCATCGGCTTCCTAGCCTGACGCACAGCATCGGCCTTACGAGTTTACCCAAATACTAGGGTAATACTTCTTCAGATATTTCCCGTTTAATGCCTTAGGAAACACTTCCCCTTCAAGTGTTTGTAGAATATAAGCATTTCCAGGAACACATCGGACGACTTGATAGGGTCCCTCCCAATTTGGTGACATTTGCCGTACTTGGGATCTTTAGAACCAATTGGCAGAATAACTTTCCAAACAAGATCGCCCTCTCTGAATTCTTTCTCTTTAACTTTTTTATCATAATGCCTCGCCACTCTAAGTTTGTTAGCCTCAATATTTTTGAGAGCACGCAGCCGACGAACAGCTAAATCATCGGACTCACTATTCATGAGTTCCATGTATTCGCCGGCCTTCAACTTATTCTGAAGCTCGACACGTCTTGATCCAGTACGAATTTCCCATGGAAGAACGGCTTCATGTCCATAAACTAGTTCATACGGAGAAACTTTGATCGATCCATGACAAGCCATTCGATAGGCCCATAGAGCTTCAGGAAGCACAATATGCCATTTTCTTGGATACTCCTCAATCTTTCTATCAATCAACTTGATCAAACTTTTATTGGAGGCTTCAGCTTGACCATTGGCTTGTGCATAATACGGTGACGAATTAAGAAGCTTGATACCCATATCAGCAGCAAAATTTTTGAATTCGTCCGATGTAAACATCGTACCTTGATCTGTTGTGATCGTCTGTGGAATTCCAAATCGGTAGACAATGTGTTCTCTAACGAACTCAATAACATTCTGTGACTTCACCTCCCTCAAAGGAATAGCTTCAACCCATTTGGTGAAATAATCTGTCGCTACCAATATGAATTTGTGCCCCTTGCTTGAGTGTGGAAAAATTTGGCCGATCAGGTCAATTCCCCATCCTCTAAACGGCCATGGCTTGACAACAGGGTTCATAGCCGATGCTGGAGCCCTTTGAATATTCCCATATCTTTGACACTCTTGACATCCTTTATAATATTCAAAGCAATCTTCTAGAATCGTCGGCCAATAATACCCATTTTTTCTGATCATCCATTTCATCTTGAATGCCGATTGATGAGCCCCGCAAACACCTTCATGAATTTCTCCCATTAAAACCTTGGCTTCTTCAGGTCCGATGCATCTCAATAGGACTCCATCAATCGAGCGAAAATAAAGCACTCCTTCAACCAAGACATGCCTGATCGATTTGTAACGTATCTTCCTGGAAGTCTTGATAGAAGAATCTCTCAAATATTCAACGATTTCTTTCCTCCAATCTCCCCCTGGTATCTCCTGTACCATCACATCGGACAGAGGCCGATAGCCAGACGCTTTTTGCGCCAGCCGATTTGCTTCTTCGTTATGATGTCTTGGAATATGCTTAAGAGTTACCAAGGCGAATTGGCTAATTAAATCTCGGCACTTCTCAAAGTAGGACAATAAAGCATCCATCCTGCAATCATATTTGCCGAGTAACTGATTGATAATCAGCAAAGAATCTCCGAATACCTCAATAAACTGAGCGCCGATTTCTTTAAGAATCTGGAGACCTTTCATCAATGCTTCATATTCCGCCTGATTATTTGTGCATTTTTCAATTAGAAAAGCAAACTCAAACCTTGCCCCCCGAGGCGAAATAATAATCAGGCCGATTCCGCAACCATCACTGCAAGAAGAACCATCAAAGAATATAGTCCAAGGAACCGCGTCAACCACATTGGCCTTTTTTATCGGACCAGATACATCAAACTCCATAGTGCATTGCTCAACAGCATCAATGTTAGGTCCACAATGATCAGCAACTAAATCAGCCATTATCTGCCCTTTTACCGCTTTGGCCGATTCGTATCTAAGATCAAACTCTGTCAGAGCAAAAACCCACTTGCCAATTCTTCCTTTCATGATTGGCATTGATAACATATATTTGATCACATCCTCTCTACAGATCACAGTACATTCGGCTGATAGCAAATAATGCCTTAATTTTGTACAAGAAAAATACAAACAAAGGCAAAGTTTCTCCACATATGAATACCGAGTCTCAGGATCTAGTAACCTTCGGCTTAAATAGAATATAACTCGTTCCTTCCCATGAACCTCTTGAATCAAGACAGAGCCGATTGCATGATTAAAAGCCGATAAATAAAGCTTGTACGGCTTACCCTTTTGTGGTGGAATAAGAACTGGTGGGTACGCTAAATATTGCTTGATTTCATCCAATGCCTTTTGATGTTTAGGCTCCCACACCAAATCTTCTTCATCTTTCAGCTTCAACAGAGGGGTAAACGCCTCCAATCGGACCGACAGATTTGATATAAACCTCCTTAGGAAATTAATCTTTCCAATCAAACTCTGCAATTCCTTCTTGTTTACTGGAGGTTCAATATCATCAATTGCTTTGCGGTTCCGATCATTTACCTCAATTCCTCTCTCATGTACCAAGAAACCGAGAAATTGGCCGGCCGATACGCCAAAAGCACACTTGAGTGGATTCATCTTCAATCCATGTTGCCTTGTACACTCCAACGTTTCCTTCAAATCGGCCAAATGATCTTGATAACCTTTTGATTTGACTACCACATCATCAATGTAAATTTCAACTATTCTGCCGATCAGCCTATGAAAAATATAATTCATAGCACGTTGATAAGTAGCACCGGCATTTTTCAAACCAAAAGTCATAACAACCCACTCATATAAACCGAGAGCACCTGGGCATTGGAATGCAGTCTTGGGAATATCTTCTTCCACCATGAAAATCTGATTATAACCAGCATTACCATCCAGGAAACTCATCACTTTATGGCCTGACGCGGCATCAACAAGCATATCGGCCACCGGCATTGGATACTCATCCTTCGGGGTTGCCTTGTTCAAGTTCCTGTAATCAATACAAACACGTAGCTTTCCATTTTTCTTATAAACAGGAACTATATTTGATACCCACTCAGCGTATCGACATGGCCTGATAAACTTAGCTTCAAATAGCTTCGTTATTTCGTCTTTAATTGGTTCATGCATCTCAGTCTTGAACCTTCTTGCATACTGTTTGTGCGGTCGATACCCTGGTTTGATGGGTAGCCGATGTTCAACAATATTACGGCTTAAACCTGGCATTTCATAATATTCCCAAGCAAAACAATCAGAATACTCTTTCAAAAGTTTTATTAACTCCTGTTTATACTCGGGATCCAACTTAGCACTGATATACGTCGGCCTTGGTCTATCACCAGATCCTATATCTATTTCTTCTAATTCATCGGCCGACGTAAATCCAAATCCTAATTTGCCGAACTCACTTCGGTCTTCAAGATCTTCTATACAACCATCCATTTAAAACAAAGTCTCAGAGCCGACTGCTTGGATCGGCTGTAGTCCCTGATCGGACACCTTGAGGAAGTCACCATCCCATGTTTTTCCTGACAGGCATTCAACTCCTTCAAACTCCCAGATCGTTGACTCAGCTGTTGCAATGCTAACTGAATCATCAGCTGGGACAATCTCCACATTGTTGCCTTGCCATTGAATTAAACATTGATGCATTGTGGATGGGATGCAACAATTGGCATGAATCCAATCTCGCCCGAGGAGCATGCTGTAAGAACCTTGGCCATCAATTACAAAAAAGGTGGTCGGCAATGTTTTTCTGCCGATGGTCAATTCAACATGAATTGCCCCCCGAGGCTCTGAAACGTTTCCACCAAAATCCTTGAGCGTCATATTGGTCTTGATCAAATCATCAATCCCTTTTCCCAATTTGCGGAACGTGGAATAAGGCATGAGATTGACTGCAGCTCCTCCATCAACCAGCATCTTGGTCATCGGCTTCCCATCAACGTATCCCTTGATGTACAGAGGTTTCAGGTGCCGATATCCGTTTGCATTTGGCTTCTCAAAGATAGCCTTCTCTGAATCAAGAACCAAGCATGCAGCGGCTTCCTCCAGTTCATAATCGACCTCATCATCATCTTGTTCATCAGGAGCAGCAAAATCAAAAGGCAGCATCAAAACCATATTAATTGCGGCCGATGTGCTTGCTTCATCATCATTGGCCATCTTAATGCGCCACGTCTTCTTTTCTTTTGCCAATTCCTGCTCCTGAATCTGCTCATGATAGCGCAAGCGTTGCACGCGTCTCTTCTTGGACCTAGAAATCCCTGATGGGCACCATTGTCCAGGCCTCATCCGAGGTTCTTTAGTCTGATTCCGAACTGGAGCTTTTTCTTCCATTTTTTCAGGGCCAAGAACATCAACCTGGCCTTCAGTATTTTTATGGCCATGAGCATCAACTCGGCCTTCATCTCCTTGATGATGATCATCAATTCTAACTCCGATTCGTTCATGAACCGATCGTCGACCTCTCTTGGAAGCTCTGTATTCTTCATATTGGAAACTGCATTCAGGACAATCCGCTTTCGATGGCAGTCTAAGCCTCTCGTTCCAGCAGTATACGAAGAAAGGACACCCCCAGTGATCATCATCCTGATCATATCGGTTATAACTTTGACGCCTGTCTATATTCCAATCGGACCTATAACCGTACTGACGACGATCATCGATTCTATCATCATACCAACGCCTGCCATCAGTCCTGTCATCATGTCGGCGTCGGCCATCGGACCATTCATTATATCGGTGTCGACCATCGGACCTATCATCACGTCGGCGCTGATCATCAAACTCTTCATCAAGCCGCCTTGTTTGATACTCGCGCCTCCGACGTCGTCGTTCCTCGCGTTCTTCCCACGCTCGGGCTGCTGCTTGCTGCCTCTTGTATTTGTTAATCAGCATTTGGGAAGTCACACGTGGTCGATATCCACCGGGAGCATTAGATTCACGCCCGAATGCCTGATGATTCCTCTGCAATTCTTCAACGGTAACTTGTACTGCAGGATCAACGGCACCAGAACTCTTGGCGTGGTCCGATGTAAGCACTTTAAACTTCCCCTTCTCATCAGCATCAACCATATTAATAGAAAAGGAGATATTAGCAAAGTTATTAGGAAAGGGATGGCCATCGATCTTCATGGCTTTCTTGCTGTCTTCAAACTTGATCTTGCCTGATTCAATAGCCAATTGGATCTCCCTTCTGAACACTTTGCATTCATTGGTCTCGTGAGAAGTTGAGTTGTGCCATTTGCAATATTTGCGTTTCTTCAACTCATCGGCCGATGGAATAGAATGATTTGGAGAAAGCTGGATAAGCTTCTCACTGAGCAGTAAATCAAAAATCTTATCGGCCTTTGTTATGTCAAATCCAAACTTCTCAGGGTTCTGTTTGATCCATGGGAGCGATACCGGCTTCTTAGATTTGGTCCATTCAGCTATGTTGACATCAGCCTCTTCTTCAGATTCAGAGAGATAAGATACTTGCTTGGAAAACTTTGTACGCTTCATCTCTTGATATCGGACCTCATGGGCTGACACTTTCTGCACCAATTGTCCCAATGTCTCAAACTCCTGAGCAGAAAACTTTTCTTTGATTGGCACGAGCAAACCCTGGAATGCAAGCTCGGCCAACTGCATATCAGACAGCTTCAAACTGTAGCATCGATTCCTGGTGTCACGGAATCGTTGAATATACTCCTTAACGGTCTCATCGTTTCTCTGCCTGATAGCAATCAAATCGGAGATCTTCATCTCATTGAGACCAGAAAAGAAGTATTTATGAAACTGCTTCTCCATATCGGACCACCCTGTGACTGATCCTGCCGGCAATGACGTAAACCAAGTAAATGCCGGCCCCGATAGTGACAGAGGGAAAAATCTGAGCCTGAGTCCCTCCTCAGAAGCAGCCTCACCACACTGAGCCAAGAATCGGCTCACATGTTCGATGGTGGTCATATCATCTTGCCCGGAGAACTTGGAAAAATCTGGCACTCTGTAACGTGGAGGAAGTGGCACTGCATCAAAGTAAGACGGGTACGGGTGCCGATACAACCTCGCTTCATCTTTAGGCTTCAAGCCGAATTGATTCTGGATCACCTCGGCTATTTTCTGCGACCAATCGGACTGTTGATTTTCAGGTGGCATCCCATCAGCTATATCCATCATATAATTATTGTAATCACCGATCATACGCCGATGTGCAGGGATCTCTGTGCGTAGCCTTGCAGCTGCAGGTTGTTTCTCTCCTTCGTTCAGAGTCCTAGCATATTTTTCACCATGTGGGCCGACAATAGATCCATCGGCCATCAACAGAAAACCGTTGGCCAGTTCAACAGGAGGTGGTGAAGCAATCGGAATTTGTGGAGCAACGGTCATTGCATTATCCTCAGTTTCTTTGCCTTTACCTGACCCTGATGCCCCTGTAGAATCTGCTATAAACACTGGTCCTTTCAAGCAGATAGCATCATCCACCGCCTTCTTGATGAGATTATCTAATGAATTCACCAAAGTGCCTGACTGGTTAATCAATGCATGGTGAACAGCTTGGTGAATCATATCTGTCATGTTGACCTGATACTCTCGAGCATCAGTTGTCTTCTTGATCAATTCTGGATCTGGGAGAGGACCTTTGAGTATTGGGCCTGAACGATTACGCCCAAATTGGCCAAGGCAGAGTTTCTCAAATGCATCTATCTGAGCCTGAACTGCATCCAATTGAGCTTTAGACAGATCGGCCTTTGTAATTGGAATGGCCGCCTCAGGCGTCTTGTTCTTGTCATTCTTGGCCTTTTCAGCAGCTTCTTTTTCAGCAGCAAGTCTTGCTGCAATTTCTTGTTCAGCATCAGATGACGACATCTTGGAATTTGTTTCTCGTGTCCCACCGAGCGTGCCAAAAATGTGTTGACGCGGAAAATCGGCGGTCGTATCCTCCGCGGTCAGCACACGAAGACCAGGGAGATCTGCTTCGCTCCAGTGCCAGCCCACACTCCAGTTCAGGTTCGCAGCGTGCCAGTCAATTTGACCTGAAATTGACAAGGGAATAAAACAGTTAAATTACTCTTTGATTGTGCCGGCTCTATTTCAGACGATGGAGTAACGTCGAATTTAGCCAAGACCCAATCAGGCACGTGTCGGCCGATACCAATCGGACCTCAAAATCGGACTTCATTGATGACGTCAATCAGACCGAGTAATCGGACCTCAATCAGACATCGAATCGGACCTCAGAATCGGACCAATCAGGATCGGACCTTGATTGATATAACAGATCAGCCTTTGAATAATAAAATAAAGCATAAAACAAGGCCGATGTGTAAAGTAATGGATCAGCTGTGTCTTTAAACAAGATATCAAATAATCAAAGTGTAAGCCGATACATTGTCCACCTTGCCTAGTTACCAGTTTGACTTATCTTATCGGACCGTCTAGCTAGCCAATCGGACCATAGCCTTTTCAGAGAAATCTAGCTCCGACGTAGGGAATCTAGATTTCTCCAGCTATGATCAAACCAGATAGCTAGATAGTCAGATTCAACTCATCAATCTGACAACTAAACAAGATGCTCGCACAGGTGTTAATCAGATTAAGCAAATAAACAGACAAAGCAGTAACAGGATCGTTCTGATTCTAATATATGCTATCAAATAATTAAGCAAGACCTAGCTCCGACGTAGGGAATCTAACCCACACTTAACATTCAAATAGCAATAAGGCATAACCAAAGCTTCCTTTGTTTAATCAAGATGAATCTAGCTCCGACGTAGGGAATCTAGGCCAAACATGATAATCAAAGATTAATCTAATCGTATTGCAAAGATCCAGCTCCGACGTAGGGAATCTACACCAGTACAATACTCAAAGAACAACCAGATTAAACCACAAAGCAGGATCGGACTTAGAACGATGCTGTAAGATAAATATTGCTTAAATCGGACCAAGACCAATGCTCAAAGCCGTTGAAGAAGTAGAATTGATTCACATGGCGTAGATCTAAACCAATCTAGCAACTCCAAACAAACCGCAAGAACTGCCTTTAGTAACCAAGATTATTCTAGCTCCGACGTAGGGAATCTAGACTAATCTTGATATCTAGCTCCGACGTAGGGAATCTAGACTTAAAGTACAGTCCGATAAACGATAATCTGTTGAATAATCAATATTGATCTAGCTCCGACGTAGGGAATCTATATCAATCTTGATTATTCAGAGATAAATCGGTTGAACAGTATAAACGAGAAAGGGCGATGCGCCTCAATTCAAAGCCTATACTAGTTCGATAAATTGACTAACTTACTGGTAAGCCGGAGATCAGAACTGATGCAGCCCGTCCACCAATGAGCTTCGTCGGTAACTACTACTAGGGTTTTTTGCGTGAAGCCGGGTTGTATTGATTGTGAGAATAGTTTTTACAATGGACGAGGGTTCATATTTATACCCTGGTCATGTAGAGTCCTGATCGGACCAGACTAACTTGCGAACAAAGTAAACTAAATCTAATATAGAATGGGACTCTCAATGTGTCTTCCAAAAAGGAAATAGTCCCTGCATCTAATACGCTTCCTCCTCAGCCGATATGCCTTTCCCTTTGTACTTGTTATTGGGTCGGACTCTTGCCTCATCAGATCTCTTCTGCATATCGGCTTCCTTCTCTGTCATCTTCTGTCTGACCATTCAACGGGCCCACTGCGCAGTCTCAACCTTACCACGTCACCATCTGACTCAGCATGTCAGGTGCGAAAATCTGGTGTCAACAACCATTTTTCACGATTCAGGTTCTGGGGAGTGGGTCATGTAATTCTGCCGCTGTGGAAAAAAAACCTAGCCCGATTCGATGTCCGGATGGCAGAGTTCTAAAGGTTTTACGTTGATCACAAAATCTGCAATAGCGGTTCTTGGTATCGTGGTGATCGAGGTACCCAAACGATATGGTTATGTGGCATTGTTGAGACGGACATCATCTGTGCTCCCAACCTCAACTTCCTATGCACCATTTCTGCTCTAACCACCTCGATTTGGAAGACGTGTGGACCCAGATATCCTTGGCGGAATTGCCAGATTTCGCTGCAACAAACGCTGCATTGTGGCATGTGGTTAGGGATTTTTTTGTAAAAATCTCCATAGGCCCATATTTCACAATTCGGGTTCTGGGGAGTGGGTCATGTAATTCTACAGCCGTGGAAAAAAACCTAGCCCGATTCGATGTCCGGATGGCAGAGTTCTAAAGGTTTTACGTTCATCACAAAATCTGCAATAGCAGTTCTTGGTATCACGGTGATCGAGGTACCCAAACGATATGGTTATGTGGCATTGTTGAGACGGACATCATCTGTGCTCCCAACCTCAACTTCCTATGCACCATTTCTGCTCTAACCACCTCGATTTGGAAGACGTGTGGACCCAGATATCCTTGGCGGAATTGCCAGATTTCGCTACAACAAACGCTGCATTGTGACATGTGGTTAGTGATTTTTTTGTAAAAATCTCCATAGTACCATTTTTCACGATTCAGGTTCTGGGGAGTGGGTCATGTAATTCTGCCGCTGTGGAAAAAAAACCTAGCCCGATTCGATGTCCGTATGGCAGAGTTCTAAAAGTTTTACGTTGATCACAAAATCTGCAATAGCAGTTCTTGGTATCGTGGTGATCGAGGTACCCAAACGATATGGTTATGTGGCATTGTTGAGACGGACATCATCTGTGCTCCCAACCTCAACTTCCTATGCACCATTTCTGCTCTAACCACCTCGATTTGGAAGACGTGTGGACCCAGATATCCTTGGCGGAATTGCCAGATTTCGCTACAACAAACGCTGCATTGTGGCTTGTGGTTAGGGATTTTTTTGTAAAAATCTCCATAGGCCCATGTTTCACGATTTGGGTTCTAGGGAGTGGGTCATGTAATTCTGCAGCCGTGGAAAAAAACCTAGCCCGATTCGATGTCCGGATGGCAGAGTTCTAAAGGTTTTACGTTCATCACAAAATCTGCAATAGCAGTTCTTGGTATCACGGTGATCGAGGTACCCAAACGATATGGTTATGTGGCATTGTTGAGACGAACATCATCTGTGCTCCCAACCTCAACTTCCTATGTACCATTTCTGTTCAAACCACCTCGATTTGGAAGACGTGTGGACCCAGATATCCTTGGCGGAATTGCCAGATTTCGCTACAACAAACGCTGCATTGTGGCATGTGGTTAGGGATTTTTTTGTAAAAATCCCCATAGGCCCATTTTTCACAATTCAGGTTCTAGGGAGTGGGTCATGTAATTCTGCAGTTGTGGAAAAAAACCTAGCCCGATTCGATGTCCGGATGGCAGAGTTCTAAAGGTTTTACGTTCATCACAAATCTGCAATAGCAGTTCTTGGTATCGCGGCGATCGAGGTACCCAAACGATATGGTTATGTGGCATTGTTGAGACGGACATCATCTGTGCTCCCAACCTCAACTTCCTATGCACCATTTCTGCTCTAACCACCTCGATTTGGAAGACGTGTTGACCCAGATATCCTTGGCGGAATTGCCAGATTTCGCTACAACAAACGCTGCATTGTGACATGTGGTTAGGGATTTTTTTGTAAAAATCCCCATAGTACCATTTTTCACGATTCAGGTTCTGGGGAGTGGGTCATGTAATTCTGCCGCTGTGGAAAAAAACCTAGCCCGATTCGATGTCCGGATGGCAGAGTTCTAAAGGTTTTACGTTGATCACAAAATCTGCAATAGCAGTTCTTGGTATCGTGGTGATCGAGGTACCCAAACGATATGGTTATGTGGCATTGTTGAGACGGACATCATCTGTGCTCCCAACCTCAACTTCCTATGCACCATTTCTGCTCTAACCACCTCGATTTGGAAGACGTGTGGACCCAGATATCCTTGGCGGAATTGCCAGATTTCGCTACAACAAACGCTGCATTGTGGCATGTGGTTAGGGATTTTTTTGTAAAAATCTCCATAGGCCCATGTTTCACGATTCGGGTTCTGGGGAGTGGGTCATGTAATTCTGCAGCCGTGGAAAAAAACTAGCCCGATTCGATGTCCGGATGGTAGAGTTCTAAAGGTTTTACGTTCATCACAAAATCTGCAATAGCAGTTCTTGGTATCACGGTGATCGACGTACCCAAACGATATGGTTATGTGGCATTGTTGAGACGGACATCATCTGTGCTCCCAACCTCAACTTCCTATGCACCATTTCTGCTCTAACCACCTCGATTTGGAAGACGTGTGGACCCAGATATCCTTAGCGGAATTGCCAGATTTCGCTACAACAAACGCTGCATTGTGGCATGTGGTTAGGGATTTTTTTTGTAAAAATCCCCATAGGCCCATTTTTCATGATTCAGGTTCTGGGGAGTGGGTCATGTAATTCTGCAGTTGTGGAAAAAACCTAGCCCGATTCGATGTCCGGATGGCAGAGTTCTAAAGGTTTTACGTTCATCACAAAATCTGCAATAGCAGTTCTTGGTATCACGGTGATCAAGGTACCCAAACGATATGGTTATATGGCATTGTTGAGACGGACATTATCTGTGCTCCCAACCTCAACTTTCTATGCACCATTTCTGCTCTAACCACCTCGATTTGGAAGACGTGTGGACCCAGATATCCTTGGCGGAATTGCCAGATTTCGCTACAACAAACGCTGCATTGTGGCATGTGGTTAGGGATTTTTTTTGTAAAAATTCCCATAGGCCCGTTTTTCATGATTCAGAGCCGATGGCTACTGTATCTTTGAGCTGATATCTCCCTTCAGCCGATGAGGGGCAGACCTGCAACCTGATCTAATAGGACTGTCTATCAGCCGACTTCCATCGGACTCTAAATTGCACCATCGGACCGGCAAGCTGCATCATCAGACCTCCATCGACTCCTCCATCAGCTATCTTTTCTTTCTTTCCTTTTTTTATCTTCATCGGCTTTTCCTTCCTAGGCAAGCTTCATCGGCCATTCTATCAGCGCATGCATCTCTGACGTATATTCACACAGCAAGTGTGCACGCAGCCGATGACATTGCTCCCTTTGCAGAAATTATTTTAATAACACAAGTCCTCAGCGATCGAAGCAATCACATGCTAACAGCATCTGTTCGAGCAACACCAGCCTCAAGTTTTAAATGTCCAACAGCACATAGCCGATTATGAATCCAATAATATTCAATCTATTAGCCAGACTTCCATCGGCTTGATGACTTACGCCTTGATATTGATCCATCAAACTCCAGATCGTCTCCATCAAACCAGCTCATCGGACCATGGTGTCTCTGTGTTCCCATCGGACCATGGTTTGATGTCTTGTGTCCCATCGGACCATGGCTTGATGCGTGCCTATCGAACCACCGGCTTGATGTCTCTGCATCGACCCATCGGACTGTGGGTCGTCTCCATCGGCTCTTGATATTGGAATATAAGTTCTGAGATTATCCCAAAACCGATTCTTCTTCTTCCACCTGATGAATTGATAGGTCCCATCGTGGTTGCCAAAATATGTAACATATTAAAATATTCCGTCAGACTCCATCGGCCACCATCAGTTGTCAGAAGCCAATGCCCCATCAACTACATGAATTCTGCCGTGTATATGCACCAGCCGATGAGGTACCTGCTGCTACGATCGGACCATCCTCAAGTCTTAACGAGATGCCTGCTGCTCGAGAAGAAGCCGCAATCGGACCATCTTCAAAGACTCCAGCCGCCTAAATACTATTATAATATTTTTCTCTTTGGTCCAATGCTCCTCTGATCAAAGTAGCAACCTGAAGGAAACGGTGGAATCTTTGAACGAATATAGACGGAATCATTGAATATTATCTTTAGCCGATATTTTTAATATATGTCATCAGCTTTCAATATGGAATCCAATCTGCTGAAATACATCTGGCGATTTTTTATTCCCCTGGCCGATAGGATTGTATACCTTCACAGTAATATTGAACCGGCCTCTATTGTAGCAGCAAATCAAGAAATCCATCAGCTTACCATACAGAAATATAATATAATATCGGATCTGAAAGCTCCAGCCGATGTCTCCTCGCATTAATCAAGAATCGACTGATGTAATGATGGTGGATATATCTGACTTTGATCATACGATTGTTGTCCCCCCGGGCGTGCCAAAATATGTTGACGCAAAAAACCCGGCCAGTGGATTTCCATGCATGCAACACGAAGGCCTGGGAGATTTGCTTAACTCCGGCGCAGGTCCTGTATCTTCAGATTCGGGGCGTGCCAGTCAGTTTGACCATTCAACTGACAAGGAGCATAATCGATATCATATAGCGAACCGGCCATGCCTTTGCCGAATATAATCAGTACAGAATAAGGCCGATACGTTGTTCACCTATCTTAGCTGCTTGATCATTATCTCTAATACATCTGCTAGCTTTCCGAACTCTCATAGCTGTTGAAGAATCAGATTAATTCACATGGCGCGGATCTAAATCAATCTAGCAACTCCAAACAACCGCATAAGCTGCCTTCAAATAACCAAGAGAAATCTAGCTCCGACGCAGGGAATCTTGATCAAACCCGAAAACTCGAAGAACAACCCGATAAACGATTAATCACTGAATAATCAAGAGAAACCTAGCTCCGACGCAGGGAATCTAAACCAATCTTGACGATCCAAAGATTTGCCTCACGTAATTGCTTGCAGATCTAATAAAAGACAACTCTCCCACGACCAATCTAGATGCAATCATAGTAACAGATCGGCTTTGTCCGTTGCAATATGTTGAATAAGCTATGAGAGCCGATATGTTGTCCCTCCTGCCTAATTGCCTCGCAGATCCATCTCATCAGACCCGACGATCGACCAATGTGAGCGTAACCGTTTCGATACGGTTTCACAGACGGATGCAGCGCACATACTTCAGCCACGATCAGACCAAAAGACCACCTGATCAGACTTGCCTTCTCTGCTTGACTCTTGGACAGGAAGCTCGCAATGATAATCATCCTGATTTAAGCAATTATAACAGTAGAATAGTAGCAGGTCGCTCGATATCAAAATAAACAGACAGATCGGACCTTAGAACGACGATGCAAGATAGATATTGCTCAAATCGGACTAAAACCAATGCTCATAGTTGTTGAAGAATCAGATTAATTCACATGGCGCAGATCTAAATCAATCTAGCAACTCCAAACAACCGCATAAGCTGCCTTCTAATAATCAAGAGAAATCTAGCTCCGACGCAGGGAATCTAGATCAAACCCGAAAACTCGAAGAACAACCTGATAGTAACAAATCGGCTATTATATTGAATAAGCAAAGTAGAGCCGATATGTTACCTGATTAATCACCAAATACTCAAGAGAGATCTAGCTCCGACGCAGGGAATCTAAATCAATCCTGACGATCCAGAGATAAATCGGTTGAATAGCATAAACGAGAAAGGGCGATGCGCCTCAATTCAAAGCTTACGCTGATTCGGTAATTGAACCATCCAAACGAGAAGAGGGCGATGCGCCTCAGATCAAAGCTTGGATTGATTCGGGTGACGGAACTCACGGCAGACTGGAGATCAAAGATTGATGCAGCCCAGCTTGCTGAAGAATTCGTCGATAAAGTACATAGTTCCTAAGGTTTTGGCGTGATGCCGGTTTGTATATTGATCGAGAGATAAAAGATTACAAGCTGCCGGGGTTTATATTTATACCCTGGGCAAATAAGAGTCCTGAAGGGACTTGCCTAACAAAATATATCTAAACAAAGTAAATATAAGATACATGTTCAGCCACG
>CM014278.1:68443661-68461002 GCA_004135705.1 Alloteropsis semialata | reverse complement strand
GAATCCATGATTTCCCGTAGTGAATTTCTACTACTGCAATTTACTTTGTGGCACAACCTCTGGGCTGACAACTGTTTCGTGTTTGTGGAGCTTATCTCAGAGATTGAATATGTTTGGAATGGTTTCACTCCTTTTCTTTTCATCAACTGCCTTTTACTTTCACTAATTCGTGTCCATCTTATAGCAAGTACAACTTGTGTGAGTTAGACTATGTTTTTGCCTTTTTCAGTTTTAGCCTTGGCCAGCATCTTAGGTTTGTGTTTATATCCAATCATAAAGTGCTTTGCATGATATTTTTGAATAGTTTTTATTCTGTTTAAATTTTGTATGCTCGTGGTAATTGGTTTCTGCTCAGGTACAGCCTACAATGAGATGTTATGCCTTGTGTTGCATAGAAGAGAGGCACTGTGAGGCTAATAATATCAGATAAGTACCAACAGGATTCCTTTAAGCTTCTACCTTCATGTATGTGCTGCTTCTTTGTTCTTTGCTTTGTTCTAATTTACATCAATTTGTGTAATGTAGGTGTTGAGAAAACTGAGAGTGATTGTATAGAAAAGTGAGCTCTCAACTATAGTACTTGTTTATGAGTTAATAGGCTGATGTATTCACATCATGGATGTAGGTTGCAAAGCTTTATGGATCAAATAATTAATTCATTTTGATGGTGCAATCTTTGGTGGTAATTATAGCAGTGGCCACAGCCACCGGCCATATGGGTAGCGCAATTGGCCTGTATGCTGGCGGCCATATGGCTAGCTGCAAGGTTTCTGATAATGGAAATATTTGCTGGCCTGCTCCCGAAGTCGATGCGCGCCTGTGACTTGTGCTTGGGTGAAGACTGCTGTCTCATTTAGCTTGGCCTGAAGCTCCTCTACCTGCTTCCTTGCTCGCTCTGACTGTTGCCGAACCAAGAGTGTTCTTGTATTGCAGTGCTTGTGCTTTGTCTCTCTTTGGCTTGCTAGAGATCTGCCAACTTTTCTTGTATTTTTAGCAGCTCTTGCCGCTGCTCCTCTTCGCGTTTGGCCATCTCTTGCTCAAGCTCCCTTCCAGTGGCTTTGATCTCCCTTTGTTTTTCTTGATTTCTCGCGACAGACCCTCTTCAATTCTGCGCAACCTCTCTGCATGTGTGGTGGTGGCTTCGTCTGTTATTACTTTCTCGATGACTCTATCTGTTGCATGGTCTGTGGTGTTTCGGGTACTAGGTGAATTCCCTACGCGTTGCGGCGGGATTTTCTAAGTTACTTGTATAAATTTGTTGGAACACACAAAAATAGGATATGTAAATGACGTGTGATTGCAAGAAGTAATCATCAATGATAGAAATTGGCAGAACTACACGGATGCTTACGGGAGATGAGCCGTCTGTTGGATTGCGGATATGGATGGAGCGACCGAGGGAGAGGGGCGGACAGTAGGTACCCACATGATGGAAGTGATCGAATTTATGGAGGTGATGACGACTGTGAAGTGATCTGAGCCCACATGAGGTTAGGGAGTGGGAATGGGAATTGATTTAGGGATGATAAATTTTGCATATGGTGGTGGATGATGTGGACAATTTTTGTGATTAGTGGAAGATGAGGTGGATAGCTTGCATGAAGAGTTTTAGAGCTGGTTCTCTGTGGTTTCTTGTGGAGTTTCCTCACTCAATTTTTTGGTTCCTCTCCTGGGTGGCATCGTACGTGAACTTTCCTTCGAGCATGCACAAATGGTGGGCGCCAACTATAGGATGCGAACCGAATCCAATCGCAGACGGGAACGCGAAGGAAAACAATGAAACGTGGGAACGAGGTTCACTATTCCCTATTCACTCAAGGATTCAACCCTTTAACATATAGGGGATGGCGTCCCTTTTATAGCAAGTCCAAAGGGCATTTTATATTCCAACTCTACCCCTAAAAATACAGGCATGTCCCTCGTGATCCATGTACAAAATGGTCAAAAGATTACAATGGTAAATTTACAGGAGTTCACGCAAATAACGTGACCCAACGTGCCATGTACAACTTTTCCATCCTTAGGCTTCGGATGTTGACCAACTCATCTCATCACCTTTGTTCTGAGTTCCTTCTTTTGGGATTGGCTTCCTTAGTCAGCTTCGCAGGTTCTTCTTCTGGCTCATCCGCGAGGCCGTTCCCAGGACTAGCTAGAGTCGTCTTGACGCTGAAGGAAGGTAATGCCCAAGCCATCTATCTTGTTGCCTCTAGTGTTTACCTTCAAGCCAGCATCTTAGGGCTCCAAATCACATCATGCCAAAGACAACCTGTTGGTTCAAACACCAAAGGAAGGTAATTGAGAATGTTAGGGCTCCATCTCTAACAGAAGGAGGCTTTTAATTAGCGATACCTAACAACTAGTTATCGTGCACATATAAATAACGTATCACAAAACAAAAATATTAAAATAAAAAATACCAAAGCATTGTGCGTCGAAACTCTTTTTTGAGAGAACACCGGTGGGGACGATTGTCCCCACCTGAATATTGACCATTGATGCCAGATAACCGATGAAGATCGGCACAAGTGCCAAGTTACGTTGTAGTGACGGTGACGGTGAGATGAGAAGCTGACAAGAGAGAGGATGGGATAAGAGCATTTTTTATATTTTAATCCTTTTAAAGCTGAAATTTTAATAATAATCTCTACCCAACTAAATTTTCAAGAACTAACCCTTTTGGTCACGCCAAACTCTGTGGCGCAACTCAGTTAGCGACTCATAATTGAGTCGCGCCACATGCAATGGCGTGACGAAAATGACATGGTGGCGCGCCCAAAATCGATTTCCACGTGTCGCGTGGGAAGGACGTGGCGGGGCTAGCCGAGGTAATCACGCCAAACCGTTTGGCATAACCGAGGGCTGAGTCGCGCCACCGCGCTTGGCGTAACTAGTTCGAAAACTGTGATATCATCTCTACTTTGACCGCGTATAACTCCTAATACATGCATAATTTGGGCGAGTTCCAATTGACAAATTTGTAGAACAAATAACCGACTAAAACTTTTATTATATGAACATCTTCTAATTCTCAACAATTTGAGAGATCAAGGTCAGTAAATTTTGAAAAAAAACACGATTTTCTAAATTTCATTCAAAATTGCAGTTTTACCAGATTTCAATCGCAATTTTCAATAAGATAAATTCATTTACACCAAGTATGTAGCATACCGTTAGAAAGTAGAGGGAATGTAGATTCTATTTTACTACTTTGAAACTATATGTATTTAGTCATAAATAATTTTAAAACTTCAGTTAAAGATAGCTACTTGTAATAGTTTTTAGCAATGAGTCGCGCCACGGGTCTTACGTAACCAAAAGGGTTAGTTCTTAGATTTAGTTGGGTGGAGGTTATTATTAAAATTTCAGTTTTGAAAGGGTTAAAATATAAAAAAAAATCGGGATAAGAGTCCCTCGGGTGGGTATGAAAGTTTAGGAACAATAATATAATAATTTTATAATACATATGTCATCGTCATTTCTTGTGAGTAATTCTTGATGAATGAGAATCACACGGCCCCAACTCAGAAATATCTGTCGCAGGCGGCCCCGACGGAATCCGGCAGCAGGTTGCCGTCGGCGCCGACGAGCAGGCCGCAGCTGACGTGCATCCTCTGGCGACCGGAGTGGAAGGCGTTGGTGACCCTGAAGCGGATAGCCGTGGTGAGCTGCAGGCGCAGCGGGACGCGGCCGGCCCGGACCGCGGCGGAGAAAGAGGGCCAGGAGGCATCGGTGGTGGCCGGGCCGAGGACGTCAAGGAGGCCCGTGATGGATGTGGTGGTCTTGTTGGGCTGGTACCAGCCGGCGGCGAATGCCGGGCCCGCGGCGACGAGCGCGTCGTAGAAGTGGACGGAGGCGTGCATGGCGTCGTAGTAGATGCCGATGTGGCGGTTGGGATTGCGGTCCGTGACGTTGAAGGCAATGCTGGTACCGGCGGGGCTAGAGTCCGGGTCGAGTCCGCCGGTGACGGAGAAGGAGGCGATGTTGAAGCGCGGGCGGTGCGGGCGCAGGCCGAGCCAGAGGACGAAGAGGACGACGGCGGCGACGAGGAGGAGGCCAAGGAGGAGGGAGCAGAGGGTGTTGGCGAGGGCGGCGGCGCAGCTGTCCCGGGTGCGGCGGGCGATGCGGCGGGCGCGGCTGTTGGTGGCGGCAGTGCTGGGGCCGGTGCCGCCGCCGCCTTGGTACATGCTAACCAGCTAGCCAGTCGATTGATTGATTATTAACTGTTAATCATGTACTAGTACGCGGGTAATAAAGCAACCAGCAGCAGTGTGGTGGTTCAGCATAGCAGCGATGGGATGTTATGCCTTGCAAGGATACTTGAAGAAGCTCATGGCTTCCACTTGCATTCCCTTCCCCTTAAAGTTTCTCTCTCAGCAAGTTTGGAATCGCCTCGGCCCCAAAGCACGCAAAGCATCCATTGCATCATGCCATCTCTGCTGCTCTCAGCTGGGAGGCAAGCCGGCAACTAAGCCTGCCAATCAGGGAGGGAGACTGACATCGACTAAGTGAAAAGGCTCTATCTATACATCAAATGAGTGGCTGTAGTTTAGTGGTGAGAATTCCACGTTGTGGCCGTGGAGACCTGGGCTCGAATCCCAGCAGCCACAACATCATATACCTTTTTTAGCGCTTCCTTTTTTTTTTAAGCATGCGGACTTGTGGAGCAAGTAGTAGAGGAATAAGTGGCAAACAAAAAGCAAAAAATTTATGTATTTTTCATCAATGACCCCAAGTCAACAACTTTCGTAATACATTTCAACTTGCATCGTTGAACCAAAGCGGACGATTACCTTATTGTGTCTTCACTCAATGCATGGAAGCCGGGAACAATCATGGTGTTAATACTCTTTACATAACAATAGCTACTCTGAAATCCCTAGATATGCTCTTGCTCTATACAAACTCGTGTGGCAATTACCATATGCAAGCAGTTGCAGTCTCGGTATCTCACCATCTGATCAATATTAAGTTTTCTTTCCCTGCAACTGCCCAAGAGAACAACTTTTGCGTAAGATCAGCAGTCAACTAACAGCTTCAGAGAAAGAAAATTTGTCCACAGCTAATCACCTTTTTGAGGTACTTCCTGTGAAGCTTCAGTGCAGTAGCGCAAGCCCTTTTCGCATCCAAGTCCCCATTAACATTGTTCAATATCTGAATTAAGCAAAAGAGAAAGCAAGGGTTACATGAGGCTAAAACCACTTAAATGTTTTCTCTTTTTTCAGAAAAAAAAAGATCCAGGAGCAAATCCTGTGGCAGCGGCCAGTGTTCCCCTTTTCCTGCTCATATGAGTCTTTACTTATGTGTCATCCTACACACTGCATGCCTGTTTTCCTCATTTCACAATGTGAATCAAATGATGCAGCACAATGCGTTTCTTCTGTAAAACAAGAGAGGGAAGAGAAAGATTCTAAGGAAAGGAATCGCTTGATCCAGCTTACCTTGATAACGTCATCAATTCCTCGAGCTTCTTGCAGAAGCTTTGAACTGTTCTCTTTCAGAACACTAGCAACTAGGAAAACTGACATAGGGACAGGTCCATCTCCATCATTTGCCCCATTCTTCATATTCTCCCTCTCGTACTTGCCAAACTCGCGTATTGATTTTACCTTTGGTTTAAATCCTTCAGTTTTGCGGGTTGCGGCCCCAGTTTCTTCATATGTAGAGAAGATGTCAGGATCATATTCAAGAGCCCACATCATCTGCAGATAGGATTCAGAACAATATGATCATCAGTCATAAACCAATTTATTCTCGAGCCATATATTAAATATGATTGGCTAACTTCCTATGGTCGCTGTTAAAAAAAAAGGAGATGTCATGTATGTTGAGCTCTCCAGTTCGCAATTTTCAAAGGTTTGCCTTATTTTCTTTTGGTCGGGCAAAGTCAGTTCCAATGCAATTGAAGATAGAACTTCATAAAATCTTCGTTCTTTTGGACAAAGTGTGCTGGCGTGCAGGATACCACAAACCCAGCTTGGATCGATTTGCATTCATAACTCAACCAAAAGTTCAAATGATGACATGTATCCTAGTCCCTAACACTCAACTAGCTTGAGTTTATGATTGTTTACTGGTGGTAACAATCTTGACAGTTTTCAAACCCTAGTTAGATCATGAAGGGTTACACTGGCAAAACCATAGTATAGTTATCAGTGGAGAGTGGAGACATGTTGCTATCAACTATTTTTAATTGATCTTGCATTGACATTCTTACATGTTGTATGCTGTAAAGGGTTCTGAGATGATTTTGAGAGAAAATTGAGGATGACTGGTAACCACCAGCTGTGGTCTCCTAAATTTGTGGTCTCATTTTTTTTTTAATAACACCTTTTAAGACCATATTGTTAGAGCATATGGACGAGATCTGATAGGATCCAGCTATTATAGTATGATAGAATTAGTTGGGATTGATTTATTGTAATCTCCTGATTAATTTCTATCTCTATCTCATCTCTAGGATAACAGCCCAGGAGGCTCAATACGAATCATCCAATAATCACAGTATTCATATTCTCACACTTATAACATGCATTTTGCATGTGGACACATTGTGAAATTGAATGTAACCATCCACCATGTTGGATGGCACCAGTGACCAAAACTTGTTTTTCTTATATTTGAGCATGAGTCTGATATTGTAGACGAGAAAAGAAGTAAATAACAGAACACAAGACTGAAAAGGAAAAAAGAATCAGTCCTTGACAATTCTCTAATATTTAACACTTACCTCCCAAAGGTACAAGGAGTCCCCAAATGATAGTTCTCGCCGGAACAATACCATGAACATGCGAAATGCAAAGAGATAGTCAACCCCACCAAGTGTTTCTGTGTTCAGGAGTCAACAAGAACCAATTGCAGAATATAAAACCAGCAAATCGTGACACAGGTTGAATGTCTCACAGCTCTACAAGTGTCTGTTCCGTACCTAGGTGGTCATGTAACTTTGGGTCCAGAACCTGAATAATAGAAGCGAGGTGCTGAAGCTGGTTTTCCACTCCAATAGAGTGCTGTGTGCATCTGAAATTCCCTCGCTTGAAAATTTCAAACAGATGACCATTAAAGGGATAGAACAATCATGTCACCCAAAAAAACTGATGGAGAAGCAGTGTATACCAGCCTACGCATCAACCTCTCAAAGCACCAAAATGCATCTGCTTCATCATTGAGCAGTACTATCATGGGTGAACATAAATCACTCATTCCTAATCGAGATGAGGAAAGGGGGAAAAAGCTTATGTAAGATACCTTCCAGACAATAAACAAGGCTACCATGCAAGTGTGAGGCACCCACCTTGACAATAACCGACTTCTTTGTCAATCCATGCATAGACGGCTAGAATATCCCACAGCTTTGAAAGATTTCCTTTGTTCTCATAGAATACCATGGAGCGGTCAGTGCGTAGAACATCAAGGCCTATCATGCAGCTTCCTTTAGGAAAGAAGAAAACAGTGGCACAATGGCAGGCAACAAGAGTGAAAGAATCGCTGGTTAGGCCTTACCGATCTGATGCAGTGTAAGCTTCCAGTCAATGATTTGCCTATCCATGACACGGTTCATGGAGTCGTTGACCTCAACTCCACTGCTGCTGGTGGAAGTACCTTGGGCGTCTGAAGCAGCCTCAAGTAAAACTAATGGATCCTTGATAGGGAATCCATCCTCTGTGATAATTGGGGCAGTGATAAATTTACCACTGCCAATGTGAGAATCCATCTCTCTGCATTCTTCCTTCCATCTATAATACTGCATCCTGTGATATTCATTTGCAGCAGAAATTTGTTCATCCGCTGTGGGCAGGAAACCTAAAAAAAGTGAAGTAGTTTACAGTTAGAGAGGGAGAGAGTGGTCACCTTCTCCTGTGCCTAATCTGGTCCCGCTCATCGAAGGTGCTCCCAGGGTCATAGCATCCAAGCAAGAACTCCCAAACCTCTCCCCTGATGGCAGGGTGGACACCCTAGGATACAGATACAGAGGTGGAGACACGATTGAGGTCCAGATGAATTGGGTTTGAGCAAGGAACAGAGGGTACTGATGTGATGTACCGTACCCCTCTCTGTATGCGGCTTAGAACCGAAGCGATATCCAGGCAGCCTTCACGCGTAAACGCGGCATGCCATTTCCGAATGCTCAATGTCTTGCCGGCCTGAAACCAATGCAGCTGGGCGGCTTGGATCTCGAATCAATCGGGGACGGGTAGGAAAGAAGAAGCATAAGCTCACCTTGATCTTGAACTTGGTGCTGGGGACGTTTTGGCTGCAATCAGGGCGGACCTGGTAGAAGGAATCCGTAGCCTGCCCGCTGCTCCCCCATCTCATCATGGATCCCTTGTTCTTGTTACCGACTCCAAGGAAAGTGAGCAATTCTTCTTCTTTCCCTTCGCCTTCCACCCTTCCACCCTTCCTCTTAGTTGTAGCTAGCAGCAGCAGCAGATGGGTCCGGCTAATTCCTCTCCTCCTCCTCCTCAGCACGAATGAGTGAGCGGATCGAGAAGAGTACAGGGCGAGAGGAAGAGAACTGAACTGGAAATGGATCGAGGGTAGCAGGTCAGGGGAGGGAGCCAGGGAGGACCGGAGGAGGGAGGGACCGGAAACCAGCGGAGCGGTGGTTGGTTGGATCCGTTGGCTCGGTGGTCAGCCCCAACTGGAGTCCAAGCTTTCTCGGTCTCTCCGAAGGCCAGGCTAGGCCACAGCCCATCCCGCGGTGCGCTGCCGCCTTCCATGTGGTACTGTGTGATTCCCCACGTTGCTGCGAGAGAGTTTTTCGATAAAATATGAATTAACGTGGTTATTTAATTATTCGTATAAATGATATATTTCTAGAGATTACATTGAGCGGTACTATGTGATTTCCCACGCGTTGCTGCAGGATTTGAGAGAGTTTTTGATAAAATATAAATCAATGTGGTTATTTAATTACTCGTATAAATGATACATTTCTAGAGATTACATTGAAAATACGTAATGCCATGCGAGCGACCTCTTGGGTAAAAATCATATACTTTTGAGTTACTCTTTGGTTAATTAATGGATGTTGGATAAAATAGAACAAAAAGCTAGCATGACACTATACGAAGAAGGAAGGCACTCGTTATGGCACAAAACAGAATCGGCACACTGTCGTCACCACTGGGCACGCGGATGTGTCAGGTTTAATAAAGGAGTTGCAACTCGTGGGTAGGGTTGTAGAGTAGACAGAAGGAGACTGGTGTCCAAAAAGGACCGTTCATTTCGTCTACCACTACCAGCTTATGTAATGACCTTTAATTGGTTGGAGATGGCATGAATAGCTTGTATGAAGAGAGAAATAGAGTTAATGACCCTTAGTGGGAAATGACGTGGATAGCTTGTATGAAGAAAAAATTGGCGGAAAATGATGTGGATAGCTTGCATAAAGAAAGAATTGGTGGAAGATGACATGGAGAAGACTTCTCCGTGCGTTGCTGTGGAAATGGATGAATTAAATAATAGAAGTCTTAAGTAATTTAATGTGGAGAATTGCATACACAGAGACTAATGACCTTTAATGGCAGGCCTATGCAATTATAACAAAGAACATTGCATCAGTACATAGATTTTAGATGTGCAACATTCAAATAAAAAAAGTAAACAGGAACTACCTCTGATCTAATAGTAGCACAAGTTGCTGACCATTACTTTTAGTGACAACCAAATCTTTGATCCAACACATGTATGGCGCCTGCATGTATCTGTGCCATCAAACTCAAACAATATGTACATACATTGTGCGCTCTTACGGTGAGTGAAAAATTGTTAACTTACCAAGTGAAAGAAAGGAAGGCTGAACGGTTCTGTTTCTTTGTAATAACGTTGATCTCAATGCATTCACTGCTTGATTACACCATGTAAACAGGAACTACGAGGAAAATATAAGATCTGATGGATCACCATGTATATAACAAGAGTAGGCTTCTTGGAAGTGGATCAGAGTATGGTGAACTCTCACCATATATATATATCAAGAGTAGGCTTCTTGGAAGTGGATCAGAGTATGGTGAACTTCTGGATGCAGACTGCCCAGACCACCTGATCTTCAGCTGTGCATGACGGATAATATGACCCACTGGCATTGGCATGGCAGATCATCGAACGCTCAAAACGATATGGACATACGATCCTGCATGTGCTGGTCTGCTGGAGACCTAGAGTATAGCCCTGGAACGATTATGTGCAAAGAAATTGAACGACTGGATAATATACACTGCAAGGCATGATTTAAATAGTAGTGAAATAGCTGTGGGAGTCGATGTGCCGCAGAGCCAACCAAATGGGCACGCTCGCTGTGGTGGCTTCGGCCAGAAAATAATAATAGTGCACAGGGGAGGTGAGCAGATTGTAGAAGCCGGAGGTGGATTAATAACGTATCAATGGTGGTAGTTACTGTTGAAGGAGACGGATGGCTACCATGATGGATGACGTGGACAGGCTCTGGTGACGTGGAAGCATCAGAGTTGAGCTTTAGAGGTAGTAATTGCAGTTAGTGGGTATATTAATCTGCCAAGGTGCTGAGTAAAGAAGAGGCTCTTCTGCCAAAGGAGCTAAGTAAAGAAGAGGGGAAGCTCTGATCTTCCAAGAACGTGAGTAACTAAGAGGGGCTGACGTGGTTCGCTGAGGTTTGAGAGAAATCTTGTAGTGAGATGTTTCTATATAGGAGATTCCAAACCTCGTTTTGTCTTTTCTTTTGATGAAAATTGGTAGAGAGTCCCGCGTGACACAATTGAAATTCAAGATGCGAAAAAAGGCCATGCAGGTTGAATGCATTTAAACACTCATTTTTAAATAAAAATACTCCATCTTTTCAAAAAAAATACAATTCTAGTACAGTATCATATTTTATCAAGTTTGACTAATTATAGATAACAAAAATATCAATATTTATGATATAAAAATAAATATCATTAGATTAATTATAAAATATATTTTTATAATAAATTTATTTCGAGTCATAAAATGGTTAAACGTGATCAATTTAAATTGTACACAACACATAGTTATATTTTNTCACCGACCAGGGATCTCATGCTAACAGGAGAAAGAGGAAGCAGGATAGTTGCGTGCCCAGGAAAACGCCCCGGCCGACCCTATTTATAGCCCGAAAAAACCTGAGTCAGCACTCAAGCCGGATACGGGAACGCGCCGCGTGGCCCTCCATGCAAAGCAACAGAGCGTCACCAACGAACAGTGACCTCAGAAAGGACGACACGACGGCTCAGAAGGGAGCCAGTGCCTCTGAAAAAAGCGGACCATGCTCCGGTCCATCGGACAACGCACGGCGTCATCCCGTAGGGACCGCATAGAGGTGGTAAACCCAACTTCAGCCTACAGGCGAACCACCGTTCCCCTATAGGCTCGGGGGCTACACCCACCGGGTGCGCTCGGGCGCCCCGGCGGGAAAAAGACAAACTCTACTCTAGCCCATAGGCGAACCAACTGTTCCCCTACGGGCTCGGGGGCTACACCCGGTGGGTGCGCTCGCGCGCACCCCCGAGTGACATATGAACCGGCATCAAGAGAGAGCCTGCACGGAGAACCACCCGTCCTCCGAACAGGCTCGGGGGCTACTGTCGGATATCAATATCCGACCCTCTCACCGACGGGTGGGACCACGCAATTTTAGGAAGAAGATGGGCATAAGAAAACCCGAAGAGCATCGGATTAAGGGAGGATCGGGTTTCCCCTGACCCGACCCTCGTCCGCCTCGGCCGACTCCCGTCCGCCTCGGCCGACTCCCGTCCGCCTCGGCCGACCCTCGTCCGCCTCGGCCGAACCACTCCTGTCACTATCTCGCCCGACCTCTTTTCGTCTCGCCCGAGTCGGCGTGGGCCCGAGACGAAGTGGAGCGTCCGGAAGACCCGGCGTAAGGATGTGTCACCATACGCCCAAGCCATTTCCCATCGGAGGCCGCCCGACGAGTCTCCGGTTCGCCCGAGGGGTTCTCCGCTCCCGAGTGGTCTCCAGCTCCTCGGGTAAAACTACCCGGCCACGCCCCGTCCCGTCCGGCGCCGTACCCACTTGGTACCTGCCGCGTCAGAACATCATGGGCGTCTGCCCTACGCCACGGCAGCCACAGTGGCGCCCGTCTCGTCCCAACAGGAGCGCTACAGTCTGGAGAGGAATGCATGCGCTACACCAGGCGTCCAAGTACGACCCCAGGCGTCCTCGGGCGACACCTGGAACCCTAGCAGGACACCTGGAGCGCCCGAGGACCTCGAGCAAGTCAACCACGACCCGGGAACCTCCCGGGAGCTTACCCAGGAAGACATCGACTCCAACCACTTGGGATGTACGACTCCGGGTCCGGCGGGACGCCCACTTCGTCAACACCTGCTCCCTGTACGGCTCGGCGAGCGGCGCTGGTTGAAGCTCTCGGGGGCAGTAACTCCCCTTGTAATTTTCCCTTTCTTACCCCCCCGCTCCCTTCTCCCCTTGAGGCTATAAAAGGGGACCAGGGGACATCGGTGAAGGGGAATTCGAACACTGGTTGAACACTCAGACACTACACGCAACACACTCACTCACACCGCTCAGGGACTTGGGATCTTCTCCCTCTCCCGACTAGTTTGTACACCCCCACTGCAGACTAGGACGACGAAGAAGAACACACGACACACATACATCAGAACACTCACGCTTAGACGCACTCAGAGACTTGGGAGCCCCTCCCTCTCTCGACCGCTTGTAACCCCTACTACGAGCAACGCGAGTAACACGAGCAGCCTCGAACTGGACGTAGGGCGTTCGTGCCCGAACCAGTATAATCCCTTGTGTCCTCTCGCGAACCATCCGGAGCCCAAACGCGCAATACACTAATTTACTCGTTGGTTATTTCGCACACCGACAGAACTATTTTTGCTTGGTTTTCTTCATTAGCTCCTAGCTCTATTAATTCATGAAATCAATGAGAGCAGAAATTTCATGATCACTTTTATAGTTGATGTACTCAATTAAAATTGACAGATTTAACATCAGTTAAATAATAAAGAGATGAATCTTTTTTATTACTTCAAAGGATTCAAAGAAACTAGAAACCATTGTTTTAATTTGTCGCTTTGAGATAGAGATCTTGCCGATATTGCTTTAATGGTTTGAGATCTTTTGTTAAATAAAACATTGAATGCTTTGATCATTTTTCGGTTAATCAAGTGCAAGTAAGAGCTGTGAGTGCAGAAAACTGAATGAAAAACACTAAGGACACCTATAAAATCCATTGTTCCAATGTTCATATTGTTGACTATGATTCCAGTAGTTTAGATGTTGAGGAAAAACAATTGTATGCTTGTCTTCTAAGAATAAAACTTACACTTGTTCATCTCTTAAGCCAATTCATAAAAATTAGCAAGAAGAAGTGTGATTTACTTTTGATGTTTCCAAATGTGATCGTATATTTGAAGAATTATTAAAGAATGGGAACATTAAAATGACTTGTGCTATTCCTTCACCTGAAGAGTGAAAAAGGTGTGCATATTGTAAGTATCACAATTCCTATTTGCAATTTACATGCTACTAATGGTTGCAATGTTTTTTATCGTCAGGTGCAAACAGCCCTAAATGAAGGACGGTTGACCCTTCATGAGATGCAGGTGGATAAGACGGTTTTCCCTGTCGACACCATTGAGACGCAAAAACCTAAGGTACTTGTTCAGCTGCATCAAGTCGATTCAACCAAAGGCAAAAACGTGTCATTGGTGAAGAAAACCAGAAAATTTGAAGGGGAGGCAAATGATTAGAGAAGTTGTATCTCAGAAGACCTCTAATGGAAGACAAACATTCAAAATCATGGCAAGGACTTCAGACCCTAGGCGCGCTAGCCCTCCTGGGGTCCGTCCCAGACCGGCAAACTTAGGTCGACGTAGTTAGCCCTAGAAATCCGGTCTGACCGGATTCCCAAAACGGTGTGACCGGTTTGCCCAGGAAGCTGCTGTAGGTTTTCGATCCATTGCGGATCCGCGCGAACTAGCGCAAACTTCGGTGTGTTGACCAAAACAGGCATCAACAGGATTCTAGAGGTCAAAAAAAGGAAAAGAAAGCTAGTGAAGTAACAATGGATAAGGCAAGCACCTCCATCTCCGGTGACCTCCTCCTCTAGCCAGCCCCTCGTCTTCTCTAGTGACTAACTAACTCCGGTGAGGTCCAGTTCAGATTAGGGTTCATGGGTTTCAGGTTGGGATGGGGAGCTATGCCGCCGGTGGTGGTGTGTGGGCGGGACCATGGACGGCAGCGATGCTGCTCATCACAGTGGTGCACGAGGCCGGTCGGAAGGGATGGCAGCAGGAAGGCTAAGGCTTGTTGGAGGCAGTGGCAGGCGGGCGCGCGGGAGAGGGGTTGTGGGTGTGGTTCAGCGTCGAAGCCAACAGGGCCAAGTTGGATATGAAGGTAAATAGGCTTAGGCCTGTTTCATCAAGGCACGGAGGACCAAGGTTGACAGTATCGGGATACCAGATAGTATCGTTTTTTGTCTGACTGTATCGGATCGTAGAACCGTATCGTAGTATCGGGATACTATCGGATTATATATAATACATATTTTATACAAGATTTGTAATATATTATATAGATTGAAACTAACAATGCCTATTTTGATTAATTAAATTGACTGTTTGCAAATTTAAGTGCTCTAATTGACATTATATTCAATGCATCTTATCTCAAATAATATTTTATCGCCATTGTATCATTTTACAAAAACATTTATATCAATTATTATATGATATCATAGGATCATAGCATTGGAATATTATGAAATTTCATGTAGGATCGTGTGGAACCTTTCTGTAGGATCAGAACACTATAAAAATTTAAGATACTAGGTAAAATCGGTATCATTTTGTCTACATAGATCGTGGTACGTATAACAACCATGCGGAGGACTGAGGAAGACAGCGAGAGTCGGGACGAAGGAAAACCTCGAGAGCGAGTGCGTTTTTTCTCCCCGGGGAACAGATAGAAGGAGCAGCGAGCGGACACGAAAAAAAAATATAGACTACTATAATAATACACCGTAGATCTATAAGCTATGTATCAATGCATTCTAAGGGTGATCATCTACATCATTCAACTTTTAAGTAGTTTATTTCGAGTGAATGCAGATCCGTGATCGGACCAATCACTTTAAAGTTTATGGACCCATATCAACGCAGGAATAGTTTAGTGAGCTATGTTGAATTTCACTCGTAAATATATCATACTGCAACTTAGTCATAGGCCTTCCGAAGCAGCGGTAACTACTGAAATCCTAAACGGCTCTCGACTAAGATAATACACAGAAACTACAGACCCTTTCGACTGCATTGGCTAGCAATTAAGAGCTAGAACAGATACAAATGATCTCTACTGTCTGTAGAGCTAACGTTTCTGGAAGTTGAGGAACTTGATGGAATAACCAAAGACGAAGACGAATACGATAATGTAGGCGAAATGGACGAGCACAACATAGCCGAGGAAGTCATGACGGATGCCGAGATTATCCTTCAAGAACTGCTTCGCCACCACGGGTTTCCCACCGGGTACTGAAATCAAACCGCCGTTCTCACCATACTGTGACGCCACCACACCATAGATGGTCCAGGAGACTGGGTTCGCCCAGTAGTACCACCTCCACCAAATTGGTATTGCCTGCAACAAGCCAACAATGCATACATAGGTCATAAGATTAGGGAGTCACTCAACTGAACCCAAACGCACACAGCTTAGCCTATGCGATCTGAGTTGCTTGCTCACCGGTCTGACGATGAGGAATCCAGAAAAGAGGTTCCAGAGGGGTAGCGCAAACGTGATGAGAATGCTTGCCAGCAATGCAGAAGGAGTGCATGCTACCAACATCATACCGAACAATGTGAAGTAGTTGAAGCTCGCAGTGATGAAGAACAGGAAATAGAAGAATTTATCGGCTTTCCAATCATATCCAATCATTGCATATATGATGACCGTATACAGAATCCCCTGTAAGATGTTGTAGATGATCTCCACACATGCCTGCCAAAATCAAATGTTCATAATTTCGTGAATTGATGGATCTAAGGGGCAACTGACGGAGATGTTCATGGTCAAATTGTTGTACGACCCCAGCTCATGTCAGAGTGAACTAAACGGGGCTATCACTAAACTGCACTAAGGAATTTCAACCTTGCACTCATTTTAAGTTGCTGAAATTACTCTTCATTTATCAAGTATACCCTGCTGTTCATTACTAAATTTTGTAGTCTGCCTTTTTCTTTAATTATTTTAGCCCGCATTTGAATATAATTATATAGTAGTGCTAGTATAAGGAAAGTGAGAAAGCATATTAAATCAATTACTAATATACATGGACCAGTAATACACTGGTTTGGGTATTAATGTTTTCATCTGATCTAGCAGCCACCGAATTTGTCCTGTCTAAGAACTTCCGATGCATGGGCTCAAACATTTTTTTGCAACAAGTTATGCATCCAAAATTATTATACTTCAATCAAAATGACTTAATATACCAAAAAGGTTAGAGGTTACCTGAGCAAATGCATAGGATAGTGGAGAGTACATCCCCGCTGCCTTTTCGCGATAGAAAACTGCTCGCTCAATCGATACAACAGGCTGAACCGTCATGCAATTGGAAGCCCCAAGAAAGAAGGTAGCAGCATAAGTGGCTCCAAGTAGGTTGTACAAATCTTGTTGTGAATCTCTGTGCATATAATAAATAAAAAAAATCTAAAAGCATTAGTGCCAAGCTAATATAGAATTATTCCAACTAGTTTCAACTACAGCATTGAAGAAGGGTCATACATGGTCTTTCCTTTTTGCCAAAATACTGTACCAAATACAAGGCCAAAGAGCAGTGTCATCAGATAGCGCATGGCATTGTAAGGTGGATTCTTCCAGTAAGAACAATATTGCTTCCAAAAGTTTGCAACACATTGACCATAGAAATTCTGCGAATATTTTGTAGGAAATGACAGATCCTGGTAGTCTGGTGAGGGAGTACTCAACTCCTTGATAAGCTCTTGGTTTTTCCTGATCATAGTTATGAAGGGAAAAATATGTGTCAGTAATATGAAACTATAACTCCCTCCATTCCACAATTTGTCCAAGCACACTCCTAGCAAAAACAGATCCCAATTAAATGGCATGCTATCACCACTTAATCTCATCCAATAACATTAAATAGGTGTGGAGAGTCAAAATATTGTGATAACCATATTTTCAATTCCTCAATGGACAAGTATTGTGAAACCATGCTTCCCAAGAAAATAGACAATTATATGAATGTGGGGAGTAATGACAACAGCTGCCATTTTTCACTCTAATCTTTCAGGGATTTTTTTTCCTTGAAGAAACAAGTATTGGTAGAACA
>CM014278.1:68388904-68443288 GCA_004135705.1 Alloteropsis semialata | reverse complement strand
AGAATGGCCTTATTGAGAAAGTTAGGATAGTTACCTATAAAGCACAGAGTTAGCATAAATTTCAGCAAAATTCATGTTCAGTTGAGCCTCAGATAGAGGAGAGCTAACTTCCAGCACCCACGTTGCAGGATTATATCCTTCTGTGATCTTTGGAACACCTGGAATCGCCTGCAGGAAAATGAGATACACGTTATTATATTTGTGAGCAAGTTATGCCTTCAACTTGAGAAACAACTAAAATTTTGTCATCCCCAAACTGAAACACATAAGAAAGGAGAACTGACCTCAAAATATTCAACTAGTTTGTGAGAGTGTCGACCAAGTTCGCCAGCATAAATAACCTGCCCTCCCCGTTTCAAAAGCAGAAGCTGGAAAAGAATTCAGATGTGAGGATATCACATTCGTAAAAATTAAAATGTGTGCACAGGCACATGGTTTTGAGATATAGGGAGTGTGGGGGAGGATAGAGAGATCAGAGAACCTCATCAAACGACTCAAATATATCAATGCTGGGCTGATGGATTGTGCAAACCACAGTACGCCCAGTGTTAACTGTATTTCTCACTGTGCGCATGACAATTGCTGCAGCTCGAGCATCAAGACCAGAAGTAGGCTCATCCATGAAGATGATTGACGGGTTCGCTACCAGCTCCACGGCAATTGTCAGCCTTTTTCTTTGTTCAGTAGATAACCCACTAATTCCAGGGAGACCCACCAGCGCGTTGCGCAACACATCAAGCTCTACAAGGGCCATCACTTCCTCCACAAACATCTAAGCAGGCGGAGTTTAAATAACTTGGTCAGAAACAATTGCTATTTAGAGTTCCAAAACTATATTGAACAGGGTGTATTTACTTCAGTGAGGAGCTTGCCTTGAGTAATTACCTTTTTCGTAGAGTTGTCAACATCTGAGGAAAGACGCAGCCAGGCAGAGTAGATAATGGATTCATATACAGTAACATTCGGAGAATGGATATCATTCTGTTCACAATAGCCACTAATCCGGGCAAAAGTTTCTTGTTTTTTGGGGTAACCAGAAAGGGTAATATCTCCTTCAGTAGCTCCACTAGTTTTCCTTCCTGCCAGGACATCCATTAAAGTGGTCTTTCCAGCTCCACTCACACCAACTAATGCTGTCAGAACCCCTGGCCTGAAAGTACCACTGATATCAGAGAGCAGCTGTAGCCGGCTTTCTGTGAATCCTTGTTCCTTCATTTCCTGAAACAAAATGAGATATTTCGGTCTGAAATACAAGGAACGTGTGTCACGATATGCGTGAGAACTCAGGAGGAATGTAGGCTTACTGCAGGCATGTCCACATAATAGTTTACATGGTTAAAGCAAAGTGAAAGAGGCTGGAAAGGCAAAGCGATGCGTGACTGAGCTGGTCTCTTTGTTCCTCCATTAGTGCCTGCAGAAATAGATATGAAGATATGCATAAACACTCCTGCTTAGAATATCCTCGCATGGGAGACATCAGGCATCAATATCTTGTAAATTAATACAGAAAAAGTCCAACCTGACTGGACAAAAGAATATTACAGATGATGCACTAGTCTGATATGCAGATACAAGAGTAAGCTAAAAGAGATTGAATGATGATGCTACATGCATTGGCACCTGGATCACTGCTTAAATCTTGGGATATTTCATCTTTGTTTCTTCCTTTCACTACCATTTCATTTTCATTATCTTCAGCTTCTGAAACTTGGGCACTGAAGCCACTACTCGCTGGAAGGAACAAAACATATTAAGTTCCTCCCCCTCACCAAGTGTCCACAATGAATACAAAAAAGAAAAAAAAATAGTATTGCTTACGACTCAAGTAGGTAAGGGCCCAAAGGTAGAGGATGTTGAACAAAATAATAAATCCTACAAGGGCTCCGATGGAAAGCCAAAATCCCCATTCTCCAGTAAACAAGCCTTTGGATTTGAGAATAGCTTTCCCTACCGTTGGTGCATCAATAGTCGTGTCATTATTTGGCTGTATTAAAAGGACTGAGGTTAATTCAAAATCGCAAACACCTTTACAAGATAGTATATTGAATCCCTCATATGCGAGCCTCAAGAAAAAGAAAATGAGTAGGTTCATAGAAAAAAAAACTTACAATAGCCCATCTATTGGCAAGGAATTCGTTGATAGATATTGCATTTTGGCTGTACATCATAGGAGATGACCAGTAACCCCAGATCCACCATGGTCTGATGTCATCTGCCCACATCATACTCAGAGATCAAAAGGTTTACTCCCATCCATATGAATGACATGATTTTGCTGATTTCCTGTGCGTCTAGGGAAATATAAATGAATTTTACACAACACCATACTTACTTCGACGGATGACAAATCCTCCAAAGATGAAAATAATAAGCAGCACAAATATCCCGAAAGTATTGGCCACAACCATTGTTTTCAAAGCAGCACCAAGAAATCGGAATAAAGCCATTGCCACTTGGTGTGTGGCAAAGAAAGCTATAAACTGACGAAAGAACCTATTACCAACACAGATAAACTCATGAAGCTAACTGTCAAGGCCCATGATATCAAAATGACAAAAGCCGAATATAGAAATTGTGAAAGTTAGTAGAAGGATTATGGATACCTTCCTGCAGCAGGTGCAAAGCCCGTCACATAGTATGTGAGAATAACCCATACTGCTGATTCCACGAGTGAAACAGGAACTTTTAATATTATGTTTGCCAATCCAAAGGTCCACGCAGGGAAGAATAAGAAATCCCTATGTTTGTAGAAAACTGGAAGCTTCTTTATAGTCAATTGTAGCTCAGCAAACCCATTGAACATGACCGTTATCAAACTAAAAGTAAGAGCCCCGAAGAATTTGTTGCCATCAGAAATCTGCCCATGGGGCATCTTTGTTCTGAGGAACACAGTCATTGACATGAGAGCAAGGATGATCAACTGGGTGATCTTGAAAATGTAGATGAAGGAGTTGCGCTTCATCAACAGCTGCTCTCTCGACATCACTGCCTTAAGTGATTCCCAGCTAGAAAGCCCATATTTTCTGGTGGTCAACGCAGCAGGATGGGTCTTGGACTTCTCAAAAGGAGTTTGCAACTCCCTCTGCATCAGCTGGCCTACATGGAATGACTTGAAACGTTCTGCAAACTCTGGTACGGATACATAACAATACTGCTCCTGATCAAGGTACCAGTATTGCTGCTGGTCTTTCTTGGAAGTGACCTCTTGAAGAAAGTCCGCAACACCTTTCCTTTCAGGGCACCGGAAACCAGCAGACTCAAAGAATTCCAAGATGTTCTCGCGTGGCCCATGGTAGACTATGTATCCTTCTGATAGTAGGATTATGTCATCAAATAGATTGTAGGTCTCTGGCGGTGGCTGGAGCAGAGAGATAATGACAGTCTCATTCATTACATGGACTAATTGTCTCATAAACTTTACAATCTGAAATGTGCTCGAGCTATCCAGACCAGTGGATATTTCATCCATAAACAAAGCCATTGCTGGGCCCGTTAACATCTCCCCTACATTTGGAAAAGAATAGAAAATCGCTTGGTTAATTTGTATAGAAAATGAATTGGCATCTCAACTATAAATTGGTGAGATACACATGATTTGCAGGCTTTGTATTCGTACCAGTAGTAACACGTTTTTTTTGCCCACCAGAAATGCCTCTGATCATCTCATCACCGATAATAGTATCAGCACAGATGTCCAGCCCAAGCACCTGAGAGAAGTTTTAATAAACTCAATAAACACGTTTTTTTAGCCTATCAGTAAAATCAGAACCACACCTTGAGAGTAACATCTGTTACTATATTAGTCTCCTGTCCTTGTACTGCTGTAGCTTTCATGAAAGCATCAATCTCAGGATCTGGCTTAATGCCTGCATCCCTCTCCCTTCTAGCAAGTTCTGCGAGCATCTCATATCTGGCACCAATGCCTAGGCACCTCCTGGAGAAATCCAACGTCTCTCTTACTGTCATCTCTGCATTGTGGAGATCATATTGACCAACATATGCACTTGTCCTCTCTGGATAGAACTCTGAAATTGGATGGCCACAGTATGTGATGCTGCCAGAGACCTGGTTTTGCAATAGAACGATTTAGCATGTGCCAGAAACACATAAGCAAAACTGACAGAATGTTTTCATATTAAACCTTGAGATTTTTGTCAAGCTTTCCAGTGAGTGCTCGCATGAGCGTGCTCTTTCCTGAGGATGGAGGCCCAAGAAGAAGCGTCATCCTGAAAACATCTGGTTTAGTTGCTTTGCTTCTAAATGTGCAAGTGGGTGTTGTTCGAGGTAATCAGATTATATTGCATGATGAAGAGCCACAAAACTCTTCTAGGAAGATTGATTGGCAAATGCGTGTATTCTGACCGACGCCAAGTACACAAAACAAAAGGCATGGCATCATTTGTGGGTATCACAATTTTTTTTTAACTTTTTCATAAAAGGATAAAAAATGTGAATGTTGCTCTCTTAAGAAAATGATACTGCTAGCCAGACAGACCACTTTCGGTTAGCTGAAGGAAAGGACATGGAAAGTGGGTTCAGTTGGGTTGGAATCCAGGGAGCAGTTGGATTGGATGGTGACGCAAGCACTAAATAATTAAGTGAGGCCTTGTTTAGTTTGCGCGAATTCGATCGAATGCACTGTAGAAAAATGCATTGGGAATCGAAAAAGCAGAGAGGGGGCACGTTGTTCAATGCGTAAAACAGAGCGCGAATTCGATCGAATCGAGCGAACTAAACAGGGCCTGAATGTATTTATGGGTACCTGGATGGCTTGAGGACACCATTGACATTCTTAAGTATGGTGATGTTCCTCTTGTTTGAAGAACCAAACCGTCCAATGAGGCCCTGCAATGTTAAATCACCATGACACCATCAGATCATACACAGCAACAAGTCATATCTATTGAATTGATAGGAGATCGCTTCCGGAACATGCTAAGCTAACTGCGGTCAACATTCTTTCTGGAAAGGGGGAAAAAAAAGAAAAGGCAAGGTAAACAGTTGCCGATTAGTGGTAAGGACCGGGACTGATTTTGGGGGGGAAGGGATTGGAGGAAGAAATCCAAGTTACCTCGCAACGAACCCATGATCTGATTCTGATTCCCCGTTCGATCTACTAGCATCTCGGGAGTTTTTTTTTTTATCCGGGCTCCGAGATGGGGAATTTTGGGACATAATAATGAACCCGCGAACCCCAAGATCATCCACTGGTTCCATTGGAACCCAGCTTGTTCTACTTCTCCGCCTCCCCCTCCGGCGACTGGCGGCGGATGATTTCTGTTCTACCGTGCGCCGTTTCGACGGCCGGCGAAGTTTTGCGTTAGTGACCCCCAACGAGTAGGAAATTGTTTCTGTAGTTAGTTTTGTGCTTTTCCAGGGCTTAGTTAGATTTTGTCTATATACGAACTTATAATAAGATCAATTAATCAATGATTAGTCTTATTAAGCCGTGCTAGCAACTATTGCACATATATCTAGCATTAATTTGATCTTTAATTGCTTCTTTTGCCCTTTTTAGCATGCCTCCAGTCCGTAGAGTGTAATACAGTATTCCTCTAAACTCCTGTGGTTGATTTCTTGACCCTTTTCCATACTCTATCCAAACGCCATATAACGTGTAAAGAAAAACAAAGTCACCACTTTGACCGCTTGCTTTGATGCCCATGAGCTAAAACAACACATGGCACAGGGCCTGCTATGCATATGAACTCCAGCTCGATCGTTTCAAAATTGGAGTGATATACATGCATATGCATGAGACGTGTGTGTGTATGTATATGTGTGTGTGTGTATATATATATATATATATATATAGCCTATATATGCAAATATATTAAAAAGAAAACCAATAAAAATAAAACCAAACGACGACAATGCAATTATGTATTAATAATTTATTGATCGAGTGAAGCTAGACAAAATGAGGCATGCATATGCCAGCCAACGAAATACAGTATATCAAACCTGGAGAAAATTGGTGGCGGCGTTCCAGAGCGTGGGGAGGGCGCGGGCGGCGGTGATGACGTCCGCCTCCACCGTCAGCTGCTCGTAGCGAACCTCGATGGTCGGGAGCTCGATGCCCACCCTGCATGCGCATATGGATGGATGGATCGACCATCAGCTTCAGCTAGCGGCCGCGGCCGGCGACATACTATATGACGAACTCGCCGACGTCGGCGTTAATTACATGTCGATGCGGTCCCTGAGTCGGCGCAGGAAGCGCTCGCTGTCGTCCTGGAAGAGGCGCTCCAGGAGGGCGCGGCCCTCGTCGCCGCCGGCCAGCTTCTGGATGTCGACGACCTCGACGCCGCCGCCGCTCTGGCCTTGCTGGTCGAGCGCCCTCCGGAGGATGCCCTGGCGCATGCGGTCGTAGGTGGGCAGCTTCTCCAGCGCCGCCCAGCGCAGGTTCTCCTCGTCGTCGCGGTGCTCCTGCTCCACCTGCGCGCGCCCGAAGGGGTCCTCCGCCTCCATCTGCCGGAACGACTGCGATATGGAGGAGCCCCAGCTCAGGCTCCGACGGCTCGACGACGCCAGCGCCGCCGCATGCTGATGCTGTTGGTTCGACGACTCGGCCATGCGGCCGCGCGCCCGGATGATCGATCGATGGACCTTGCTAGCTGCAGCCTTGAGATGCAGGCTACTAGCTAATTAAGCAGCAGCCATGTGCACGTATATATAGCAGCCAAGCAGCAGCAACGACTTGTGTACTATTAGCACTAGCTAGCAGCTCTATGTTGAATATAATATATATATATATACATACTCGTATATATATAATTAATTGTTTTTTTACCTTGGAACGTACTTCCATTACTCAGATGCCGCACAATCGTCGGTCACCATGACCCGAATACAGCTTGGAAGTGATCCCACAATCGGATCCTCATCCGTCGAAACTTTGCGACCCCATGTTGTCATGGCATACGCTACCTTATTACAATCCCGAGAAGATATAAATATCGAGCACCCACGTCACATATTAATTAATATTGTGGCTAAATCTTGTACACAAGTTTCATCATTAAACCTATCGTCTGTACACAAGTTGAACTATATATCTATATATACAACTTTTAACGTTTTATTTCCATCGATCTGTAGACCACATGATATATTGTTGATATGTATATACGGAAAACTTCCCGCGGTGCAAAGTTCAGACGGTCGATCGACCTCGAGCCAGCCAGCCGGTCGTCGTTGAACGATATTTTTTTAAGAAGAAAAAAGAAGAATTCGCTTACGCGCGCATGCCATTCTGTTGTGCATGGAGCATATATGCACATACTTATATCTACAGTAGTAGGTTTTGAACTGACCGTGGAATGGAAAAAATCAAACAACCAAAAACACCCATGCATCTCTCAATGATCCAGTAGCATACGTCACAGACGGGGGGCGGCGGCAGCCGGCGGCCCAACAAGAGCTAGCAAAACAAACCGTATTTAATTTGCTGGGTCTTCTTGTAGCTGAATTGAATTGTCGTCGGATCCCTTGTTGCTTGAATAATATAATGTGGTCGTCCATCTGCGTACGTAAAGGGTATTCTGGATTTGTCCTAAATCAAATTTTTGAAAGTTTGATTAAATTTGTAGAGAAAAATATTAATATTTAGCAAATCAAATAAGTAAAATATAAAAATATATTTCGCAATGAGTCTATTGATACTTATTGGATATCATAAATATTATTATTCTTTTGTAGAAAGTTGGTCAAAGTTCATTTTATTTGACTTAGGACAAAATTAGAATGTCTTCTGAAATTTCAGGAGAGAGTACTCCACGATGATTTCGATAATATCGGCCCGGGCGCACCATGTGATGAGAAAATTCAACCACCGGCCAGCGCCTAGCGCACGTGCACGTACTAGGGCATTAAAATAATTCATTAATCTGCTGCTGAAGACTAGTCTAGACATAGCTAGACGGTAGTTTCAGTCATTTTGCATAAAGTTTATGCATTGAAAATCGTGTCGGTTTATTTTTTTTCTCTATGCACGTGGCTCAATGCATAAATTTTTCACCCTTTTCACGCATCTAAACACCGCCTCAGTTTTGAGATCAAATGACCCACAGGCACACATGTATATACAGTATAGGCGATGAGCAAGTAAATGCGAAAAATGTTCGTAAAATGCATATTGTCCATTGATGGAGATGACACGTATTAAGTTGGTATAAATTCTGTGCACTGTTTTCTTCTGGTGTAACCTTCTCATCAGGGTTTGGGCTCACTTGGGTTCGAGTACTCGACTCGACATAGGTGTCTATTTTCCTGGATTTAGGGCCTAATTGGTTGGGCACCAAAATGTGCCAAACCAAAATCAGGGCATTCTAAAAAATTTTGGCAATTGTGTTTTGGCATCAAACCAATTGGAGGCCAAAATTATGGTTGCCACATTTTTGCATTCAACCAAGTGTCATCCTAAAACTTTGACCTTAGATTTTGGCAAATTTTGCCCAAATTTTGGCAGGTAATTTTGGCAAGACTATGATTTGGCATGCCCTAATTTTGACAGGGCACATTTTGACGCCCAACCAATCAGGCTCTTATTTCCAGAATTTACCGCCTGTTCGCTTGGCTTATCAGCCACCAGCCAGCAGTACTTCAGTCTCACAACAAATCAGCACCAGCCACCAGCCAGCCAGCAGTACTTCAGTCTCACAACAAATCAGCACCAGCCACCAGCCACCAGCCAACCAAACAGACTCTTAAGCAACATATTCTTTTAGTGGTTAGCGACATGCCCGTCGATAGCAAGGCATTTGTGGTGACTTTATCTATCTCAAGATCGGAACAGCAAGTCCAGTCTCTCGAAGGTGCTCATCGGGTAGGATTTGTGTACATGTATTTATAGGAGTGAGCGTGTGTGCGTGTGTGATTGTCGGTGTCTGTACTGGTTTTTTTAAAAAAAAATAACATGAAAATTCGATCTGACGAGTGAAGTTGCGCAATATTTAACATTTTCCCACACGTGGAGACTCACAGGCCTCAAATATGAAAAAAGTGTCTGTAATTATATTATAGTTAATTGAGGCAAGCCAGGATTCAAACTCGATTTGTAATTCAAAAGACTAACTGATGAAAAAGGTTAAGCAATCCTTATACCTCATACACCCACTTTTTATTAATTATAGGAGATAGCTACATGATGCGCGCATGTATCTCCCATATATACGCTGTGGTGTTCGCTTGCGGCACTGCAGGGCTTTCTTTTTATATATAATGCATGTATAGAGTATATATATATAGACAAGTGGACAAATTAAAACAGCGTGCGCAAAAAAATATTGTCGGATGGAGATGGCATTATCCATGACGCAAAAGAGGCTTCTCCAATGGAACCAGATCGGTTCTAGGTTACCTAGTTCCACGTATAACCTGCTTCTATGAAATAGAATATTAAGAAGAAGAAGAAAGAAACATATAATGAAGGGTTGTAGTTGTTATTTATAGATTTGCTCTGATTTCGTACATTAGAGCGACAACAACATATGACGCCATGACATTGTAGGACCCAATTACGGAGCCACAAGGGTTCCACACATTGGAGATGCCTTTACGTGTTTATACACTGATATCTTAAACTAATTAATTAAATAGATGGAGTAAATTAATAATTAGGTTCGTGCCCGTGCGTTGCTACGAGAAGCAAAACAAATTACAAAGAAAATAAAATTTTCAGGGGAAAAACACATTTATTAAAAACACCAAATATGAGTGATAGGTTGTGCATAGAGCCATATATATTTATATAAATTATCATTAATTAAAACAATTCAATCAAACCGCTAATTCTCTCCAAAACAAAAGGCATAGCATGATTCAAATCAAATTCCTAACAACTATATATATTTTATATCATAGTTAATGATGTGGCTAAGATATTTTATATCAAATCCTACTCCGTTCTTGCTCCCATCGATATCTCCCTCCTGTTCTAGCGGCAGCACCACCACAACCAAGCACTACTCTGCGGCGTAGTTCTCACCAAATGCAAGCAAGAATCTATCAAATAAAAAGGTTGCCGAAAAGAAATAAAATGCAACTGGAGCCCAGATCATGAGCCTCTAGATTAAGTATGGAACGGGGATTCATTTCACAGGCAAATTATGGTATTCTTACCGAAACTAATATCAGCTAAAAAAATTGCATCTAGTAGTCCTAGAAATCAAAGTTTAAATCTCTGAACTAACCATGTAAAGTCTGCCCAATGATGCTAGGACAGTAATGGCCGAGGAAGATATCTCTTTCAAGTGAGCAGGAATTTCAGGTACTATAAATTACATGCCTAACTGAATAATTTCATGCACGAACTCAAGGTTACCTTACCTGAGATGCACTTGATGAGGCAGCGCACGCTCGTGGCGCTTGCTCATGTGGAGCACTCGACGGCGGCCAACAAACTCCTGTGGGTGCACAAAAAAATTAAGTCAATCAACAGAAGGCCTATTATCAACAACTCATACAAACACCCCATTCTGCACATAAATTTGGATGTTCTTTATCCTTTAGAGTAAGAAATCAGAAACATTCAGATAGTTAAAATCAAATCAATAAACAAAAAAAGCATAAATTGAGCTCAACTTGCTGTATCAGTTCTGGAATCTACAAGAAACTTCAAACTTGTATTTCTCCGCCACGGTGAATGCTGAGATTTTCCAACACTAAGCTAACACATTTATAATATAGAATAAATACTCCAGCTAGATGTAAACTGATCACTATTGTCATAAATTGAATATGGTCATAAAAATTTCAGCAAGCAACTTTATTGCATTGACATCGACAACAATAGCTATCATAAAGCGCCAAGTGCCACAACTGTTCAGGTGAGTGATGACATCCCCACCCCATCCTCTGTTAGGAACATAGTGTTGCTATTGCTTGCTTGTCCAGCAATTGCATAAAACTGATCTACTTTCATCCTTGTGCTTAGAATAAGTTTTTTAAAATAAACTGATCTACTTTCAACTGAGAACATAACTTTCTGTCATCTTTAACCAATTAATTCTTCAATGTAAGATTTTATCCATCTGCTTGACAGGAATATCAACCCAACTACCTCTATCCAATTTAACGTGAGGATTATTAACCACGATGCAGGAAAAATTACATGTATGTGAGGGCAATTATGCTACTGTCCGCATGATGATACTGACTACTCTTGCAGTACTGCTCAACAGATTACTAACCAATGAGTTTATCAGGTCTCGTGTTCCTCTATTATACTATTGAAAACCAGAATAGCTCAACAGTCTAACAAAGTATAAACCAGAACATTGCTTTTCATATGGTATGGTGTCTAATTTGAATATGATTGCAGGGATTTTTAAAAGGGGCAAAAACCACCAATGAAAATTGTGGAAACATGGACAGGCTTAAGCAACACATGTGAGGAGATCAGAGAAATATGGGCATGCTTAAATAGCAAGGACTGGTGAGGAAGTATTGTCTCATTTGTGCATTATGTCAAGCACATCAAGTGCTGATGCAACATATCTTCTTCCAACAATTAGTTTGGAGACACAGATGGACTTTCATGAGGCTCTGACAGACGCAGACATCGAGCATATAGTTTTGTCGATGAAGCATCTCTCACACTGGTCTTGCTAAGCCAATCGGACGTCAGAGAAGGGAAGCTCAACATGAACATGAGTTGTGAGGAAATTTTGAAACAACTGTAATTCTCTCTGGTACCTATGAAAGGAACCAAAGAGATCCTGACATACCTGACAAAATCACTTCATGAACTGTAATATCTTTTTACCTCAGCACCCATGAATGCTTGAGGTAAAATGTGAGAATCTTGCTCCCTAGAATCCGTACACAAATCAGCAAACAGTATCAAAACAAACAACCTATACTTTTCGTTTAGGCATTTCAACAAATAGGTTGTATGCAGTGGAGATGCGACAATAGGGGATGAACACAGAGTTGTTACCAAGTAAAGAGATCACTGGAGACAGAGGCATTTCTCGCCGTCTTGTGGATGTCTTAAACTCATCTTCATCCCAGTGCATCACAAAAGTGCACATTAAAAAAAAGGATCATCCATAGATGAAGCAAGTAAAGCACGTGGGATGTTTGTTGGTCAACGATGGCAGTTGTGGAGTAAAATAGACCTAATTGGTTGAAACTGGAATCGAGTACTCACAAATCGCATGTAATACACAAAAGCAATCACACAAACTACAAAATAAAAAGGATTCTAAAGTTGTATGGATGTGAATGCTTGTTGATCTCACCTTTGAGGCAAACTGAAGCACAGACCCCGTACACAGCAACACCGAGGAGGCCGCTAGTCCCATTGATCTAGGCAGTAGTGAGTGGACCGCCGTCGTCGCCCCGCCGAATTTGCCGTGAGGTTGCGTGTGAATCTCCTGAGGTTGCCCTCGACGATGGCCCAGGCGGTGGCAGGGCGCGGTGAAGTGGTGGAGGTGGATGGGATGGCCTCGGCAGAACACACTGGGCAGGAGGCAGCATGCGTCGGATTGGATCCGGGCGTGGGAGCACTGGAGGCGGAGGGGGTTGCGGGATGTGGATTGGGAAGTGCGGAGAAAAGGTGAGGCAAGGGGGTGCATTGAGGGGGGAGGCGAGTTCCCGTCGCGGCGACTATGGCTCGTACGACGTACCATGGCTATTTTTCAATCGGCGGCATGTAGCGACGGGGGAGAGGAGAGGCTGAAGAGTGAGGGAAACGACGTCATCCCACATCGCCGGCGTCCTCCCACGGCGAGGACTCCGCGCGGCCAGGCCCAGCGACGGCAGCCGGGCGAGGCCAAGACCCCATGCCACCATCAAGCACACGACAAGGGTGGATGCTGCCCTGTGGATAAGACAGGAGGGCATGGGGGCGCTGGGCTGGGCGGTGACTGCGGCGCAGATGGTGGAGGTGTGCACGTGGAGCGGAGGCGAGGTGGAGGCGGGGCATCCGCTGGAAACGCAGGTGGGAGGGGGCCCGGGGGCGTCGATCCATCGCATGGAGGCCTAGTGCGGGAGGAAACGATGACGAGATGCCCCACGTGTCGGCGCCAAAAACATCGAGAGAGAGGGGCGCGCGGGTGGGGCGACGAAAACGGGACGTCGATTGGACCTACGACGGACAGGAAACGGTGACAATTGGTTCTTTATAGGAGCAGAGAAGTAGAGAAGAGATGATTCGTGAATATATTATGCCACAACCCCGTCGTGCATATATGTCAAAAGGATCACCTAATCATGTCCACAGACGAACATAGGAAAACACACTCTGGATATATAGAAATATATATGTTCACAATCAAAATTGACACAATAGATGATTGCTTGTAATCGGGGCAAACCAATTTTAATTTAGAAACTAGTCAGACTGGACTTTGTAATTTTGTAAAACCAGCAATTAACTCTTGTCAAGACGATCAAGATGCATATGTAAAACGTCCGATTTAAAATTTGGATGAATGAGTTATGGCTTCGGGGAAAACTACCGCCCCAATTGGTAAAACCAGTTTTCCATGAGTCCAAGTAGAATTTGGATATTCATACGATTTTTCATGCGAGCAAGATTTGATTTGCAAATGATCTCCAATTTGAAGCAAGATCTTCTGATCCTATAAATATAAAGGGCCACTGCTGATTGACGGTGAATCCAATCGAATTCAAACAACTATGCACTTACTTTCCTAGGCCCTAATTCTCTTCCAATCAATCTTTGATGTTCTTCTACTAATCTCCATGACCATACATGCCACCTTAAGGTTGCTGGTCAACTTAGGTCATGTTCGGCGATGCCCCACGCGGGGAAGATTTTGTGTCATAAATGTTAAGTATTATTTTGCATAAATTTAGTCAAATTTGAATTTATTTGACTTTTCATAAAGCGAAAGTTACATTTCTTTTTAAGACGGAGGGAGTAGCCAGCAACTGGAGAAACCCTTAGTACATATTACAAGTTAATCCTCCTGCGAATCTGCTATTTGCATAAAGGACCACCGACAAATACAGTCCAAAGTGGAATATCGGTGGCGTGGAGGCAATTTTACCTATTTTCAGCCTGTTCGGTTGGCTGGTGACTGGTGGCTGGTGCTGATTTGTTGTGAGACTGAAGTACTGCTGGCTGGCTGGTGGCTGGTGCTGATTTGTTGTGAGACTGAAGTACTGCTGGCTGGTGGCTGATAAGCCAAGCGAAGCTGTTTGTTGGGGAGTTAATCGGAGCCGTTAATGCCGACATCTTGGGCGTGCAGGCTCTTCTTTCGTTTCTGCGGCCGCGCTCTTCCGCGTTCCCCTCCTCCCTCCTCCCTCAGGCCTCAAGCCAGCAGTAGAAGTCGGAGAAGCAGCAGCAGGAGGAGAAGTGCAGATCAGCAAGAGTCGGAGAAGCCTCCCCTATCATAGCTATGCAGCCCATCAAGGTGTACGCCGATCGGCGGTCGCAGCCCTCCCGAGCTGTCATCATCTTCTGCAGGTATTCCGTTCGGTTACTCTAGTTATCCGGCCGCCGATTCTTGATATCCGCCGCCGCTTGCAGAGTGAATCAAATCGATTTCGAGGAGGTCACGGTGGATCTATTCAAGTCTCAGCACCTCACCCCCGAATTCAGAAGTACCATCCTCAAACCCTTCCTGAACCCTGATCTTCTTCATTTTTTTTTTAGAATAGAGGGGAATGTGTTCTTCAACTTCCTCGAACTGAGAGGCAATTCACTGTGAGATTTGTCATATCTTCCTGTGTGCTTCCCATACCTATCCAGGTTTGCTTGGGTGACGGTTGGCTAATTCACGAAGTCGTCTCATTAGTATTTGCAGTGCTTATCCGCCAAAAAAAAAAAATAGTGCTGCTCGGTGTACGCTGATTGCTTCTTTTCTCTCTTCAGAAATAAACCCAATGGGACAAGTGCCCGCAATTGTTGATGGAAGATTCAAACTATTTGAGAGGTACACCCTCTCAAAGCTTAGACCAACTCTCTTGATTATTTATTTGCTTGCTTACCTTCTCAAACTTTGCTGAAAGGTCATCACGACCAACCACATACATAGGCTCCACGCATTTGGCTTGATACTGGCTATAAAGTATTAGTTTTTCCTTGTTTTCTGTTGGTAGCATGTTCTAACATTTTATTCTTTACCTTCTACGGATTGTTTAGGAACCTACATATTTTTTATTTTACAAGCACGAATAAGGACTGTGGAGGTGTCTGATGTGTAAAAGAAAATGTTCTGGATTTCCCAACGATGTTTAATTACTTATATGATAACTAGGAACCCAGTTACATTACTGTTTCATTATATGTAATTGTTTTCAACATGCTTAACATATGCTGCTAATAGTTATGATACACGGTCTTTTCTAATGAAACTTGTCTTTTTGTGACAGTCATGCTATTTTGAGGTATCTCGCGTCTGTGTTCCCTGGAGTTGCAGACCACTGGTGCGTTACATACCAGTAGCAACACTCAACTTATTTTATTTTTCTACAAGTGCTTCTTTGTTTTTTAGGAATATGCTGCTCTGTTTGTTGATTGACGTTGTTTTACATAATAGTAATGAAACCTAATTTAATTATGACTACTAGTTAAATGCCCATGTGTTTCTATGGATAATATTCTATCTCGTCCTAATGTGAGATGGTAGATTTCTATTTAAACCTATGCTTGTGTTCCATTAGATTCTGTGCAACAATTGAAATTTTCAATAGATCGGTGATAATACGAACATGTGAAAAACAAGTAATGGACACGTAAAGCTTAATAAAACTTGTGTTAGCTAGATTTTACATTAAGCTAACCACTGAACTGTACCTGAAAATTATCAGGAACACAGGATGCATTCAGGAAGTACATAGTGCGCAACAATAGACAACAATGTGTGTATCAAAAGAAGACAGAGAACCAAAACCGTAACTTACGATGAATTTGAGCCTCACATGCCACCTAATGCCTCCCGTGCAACAGCAATATTCTCTCTTTCTCCCTACATTGCAATCACCTTTGCCTAATCCTTCGGTGGCGTTCTTGTCACCCAATCTACGACCTTCAGACATCGCCTTGCTAACCCAGCGATGCTGGGTTGTCTTGCCAGCACCAGTGTAACCTGTCCTTTTCTCTGCCCCACTGCTGCACTATATCCACCAACGGTCCTTCAACACAACAGCTGGCCCATTCTTTTCAGTTATAATGGCACACAATCATACTTCCACCCTCAGTACTGATTCCCCAGTTTACCTCACATGTTAACTTCAGCTCCAACCTATAGTACCCTACTTCTGATAACAAGCTCGGTAAACCAGATTTCATCAAAGAAGACCAGTGGCGGATAGAAGCCTAGGGCCACTAGGGCCCTGGCCCTAGGCGTAGGCCGGATTTTTCTATACTGTAGCAATTGTAGCGTAAAGGTCCAGATCCAATTAGCTACAATCGGCCTTTTAGTGGCCCTAGGCGTCGGCCTGGCCACGGTCCGCCCCTGAAGAAGACTGTGTAACAGTGGGAGCGCAAAATTACCTTTGATAGATTACTTCGGTATACAATTATCCGTTTCTGACTTTGACATGACATGAGAACCTACATCGTATCATGTCAAGATTAATTTCCAACACTCTGTTGGGCACGTCCCTTTGCACTAGGAGATCCAGGACCAACAGCCATGGGAATATGACATCTTTCAGCCCCTAGCCAATTCTCTACCAAATCTGCATAAAAGGTTTTTTTTTGGCAACATCAGTTTTGAGCCATGGAAGTGACTGGGGGATGGGTGGCCCTATTATGCTCTTCTGGGTGACAGCTAGTGACAGATTCGTAGTCAGCTAGTCGCTGCTCGGCAGCTGATGACCTCACTTGAAGAAGGCTCTCACACCTAGTGTGCTGCCCATTTTGTGACTGGGGACAGTGAGACAGTCCATGACATTGTCTTGTCTTGTGTATCCTCTAGAGAGGTCTCATGAGTGACAGTCTTCAAGATCTGGTGCTGAGACAATAGGATTTAGTGTTTAATGGTGCTTTGCACAATGTAACATGGACAAGAAGGAAAGGAAGGGATTCAGTTCTCTGGTGAGTCTTGGGGCATGGCGAACCTTGAAACACCACAGTGACTGTTGGGTCCCAGGGATCTGTTGCCAGGGTGCTGTTTATTCACTTTTTAATTTTGACTGCAGATGTGCGCTCAGGTTGTTTTTGGGACATGATAGTGTATTAGTCTATTTTAATGAGAATTCTATGCAGGTAATTTAGAGTGGCTGTTTGATATCTTCTTTTTTCATATAGGTATCCTGCTGACTTGTTCATCAGAGCCAAAATTGAGTCAATCTTGGATTGGCATCACTCAAATTTGCGTCGTGGTGCAGGTGAGAGCCAAGGTTACTCATTGTGCTGGTTCCACTAGGCTATTGTGCAGTTACCATTCACCATGTAGGCTGTTTGGTTTGCGTCCAATGATGGGTCGTTTGTTCATCATTGGTCATCCCATAACTTTGATAGGATAGTTCCATTCCTTATTTTTTTGTACCAGCCTTGTCCTTAAAAGAGACTCGATGGCGATGAAACAACTGACTCTATTCCTCAAGCTGAACAAGTGGTTTATATTTGGAGTTGGCACTGGATGGTCCATCAACCATCCTGTTCCTCAAACCAGGCCCCTTGGATGTGTTTATCTGTTGATGAAATTAGGCGATGCTTCATAACTGTAATAAGCATCTACAGTTTCCAGCAGCCACATAATCATGTAGAGTTGTTTCAACTGAGCCCTTTTGATTGTTTGTACTTGCAGCAACCCTTGTAATGCACACAGCATTGGCTCCCTTTCTTGGTCTTGTGACAAGTCCTGATGCTGTAAAACAAGCAGAGAAACTTCTTACGCGTTCACTGGGAAGGATTGAATCAGTGTGGCTGAAGGGTAATGCAAAGTTCTTGCTAGGTAGCCCCCAGCCATCAATTGCAGATCTGAGCCTTGTTTGTGAGATAATGCAATTGGAGGTACGTGTGTTTCCTGTTGCTGTCTAGAACGCTGTTGTGAGATTGTGCTTAACTGCAATATATATGGCTTTGCAGATCCTTGGTGATGGCGTACGTGACCGATTCCTTGGAGCTCACGAGAAGATCCTCGTCTGGATGGAAAACGTGAAGAAAGCCACGAGTCCTCATTTTGAGGAAGCCCACCAGCTCCTTTTCCAAGTGAAGGCACGCATGCTAAGCAAGGCGGCAGCAGCAAACAAGGCTTCTGAGTCTGAGCCAAACACAAAGCTCAAAATAGCGTCAAAGCTCTGACAGACTCCGCCAAAAGAAGTACCGAAAGGGGAAGATACAGTTCCATGTATAAATAGAAAATTGAAACGGCAAGAGACGATGGGCATCCTAGATTTTGTCTAGCCGTGAGCTGTGAACATTGAGGATTTGTGGTGCGTTGCATAGATCAAGTAACAAATCTCCACTTTACTTAATGGTTTTCTTGCATCATATTATGTTGTCCATGAAAATAAAAGAAAACTGTACTTGTATGACATTGGTTATTTACTGTGTACAATGATCGCTAGAGCATTATGAAGAATGTGTTTGGTTGCATGTGTGAAATGATGTATGTATGGACAGTTTTTTTTAACCATATGGTTCATTACTCTTGTTAATAAATTAACTCCAATGTGATGGTTTAATTCTGGATGAGTTGTACAATTCAGAATTCACCCAACCAAACAAAAGGATTATCATTAAATCCACTCCATACATAAACCAAATGATACTTGCAAAACACACACCCTAAGCGACTTTCCAAAATTTGGTTATTGGGCTCTCCAATAACCATAATTAGGATTCCAAAATCTAGTTATTGGTCATATTCAAGATTGTTAGGAGATGTGTCGCAACAGATCCCTAGTACAACTAATATTTTTTTCTGCAAAAACACTGGCATATGAGCGTTGCTCATTAGACTTGTCTCTGCTAGTTTTCCACTACATGTTATTAGTGGCACGGAAAAGGTGATGGGCAAATGATGATGGACGTTAACAAGGCCTATCACTCGTAAGACATCCGCATGCCCGAGCAAAGATGAATAGCAACGGGCGACAACTAAGCCTGACAGTGGCACCTTCAGCTCGCATATAGCATGTCATCTTGCCACACTTCATTTTAAAATGGTAAACGAGTCCGCAACATTGTCCACTTGCTCGATTACTTATTACAAGTCACGGGAAATATTATTACATGTCTCTATTTACTTGTTGATGAGGTACGTACCAATGACTTTTTCACACGGCGATCGTCAATGTCTGGAATCATGATTTACTTTGCTCAGCATAGTCATGCTTTCAGGCTTTAACTCCATTTGGATCTGACTTTGGAGTTTGGACCTGTGCTTCAGTGTGAACCCTTCACATCCTCCATCTAACACGGAGATGATAGGGGCTCATCCCGCTCGCTCATGTTTTCAAGAGCAAAAATATGAAGCTTCACTGCACAGCATCGGCTGACTTATCCACAGGAATTACTGTTGTTAATTCCATCATGGCTATAACTATAGTACACTACAACAACCACCCCAAATTTATTCAAGAGATTACTATTGCTCTTCCTTGTCCAGCTGCACAGCTCCTACCACTCCACTATTGACGTAGCCTCTAGTCTGTCTTGAATCTGTGCGAAAACTTCTCCAGGCCCTCTTTGCAGTCTTCCATTACCCTCTTTGACTTATCCCCAACGGTCGAACTAATTGCGCACATGCTGCCCTGCACTTCTGCTGATACCTTGTTTGCCTTCGTAGCAGCAGCAGTCCCAAACTCAGTACACCATCGCCTTGCATCTGCTGCTTGCTGCTTTAGGCTTGCAATGAAAGACCTCAGATGTTGCATCACTCTCTGCAGTGCATCACGAGACCGCACTTTCATCTCAGCAGACATTGACTTTAGCTTCTCCAGCAAGGATTCTGCCCGGTTGATAGCCTCGTCAACTGGATGCTCTTTACCAGCGTTGGCCCACGTGACTCCAGCTGAAGTATCGCCCTCCAGTCCTCCTTCAACAACAACTTTGATTCCTTGACGCTCCCATTGGTTCCGGGCCTCCTCAAGGGCCCGTGCATGCTCCCGAGCCTTTTTCGCTTCCTCCTCCGCCCAAGCCCTGGTTAAAGAGGGTGTGTCAATTCATATGGGATAACTGATACAACATCAGAAGAGCATTCTTTTTATTTTATTTATTTTGGCGAGGAATCAGAAGAGCATTCTGATAAGAGCCTGCTAACTTATATCATGCAGCATGAAAATGCAGATCATAGTACAGTTGGCGATCCGGCAGTTAAGGAGTTATTTTGCATAGAAAAGCTTAAATCCTTCATAAGATTGTAAGCATGAACGACCATGAGAATTTTTTTAGTTTCAAAAGCAGACACATCTAAAAGTATAGCGATCACCAGCAGAATCTTATAATATTATTTGCAATTTTTTGTGATATGCAGAATGTTGCAAGTTTAAGAGTTGGTGTTCAGTGTTGGAAAACAAATTTAGTGCAGAGGAGATCTCGAGTGTCAAGATTTCTTGCCTGGCCATAGATAATGCCTTCCTCTCCACTTCAAGCTCATATTGAAGTTGCACAACAGCCAAGTTTTCATTCTCTATTTCTTTTTGGAGTTTTTCAATCCTACTCTTCTCGAAGGAGATCTCCACCTTCCTGCTCAGTACACTCTGCAGCTGTTCCTCTACTTCACTCCTCAACTTTGATAAAACTTCCATTTCAGATTCAACAGCAGCTCTGCCCCTGAACAGAATGTTCTTTTCTTCTTCTCTTTCTGCTCTCAACCTATCCAGCTCCATCCTTGCTTCTTCAGCTAGTTTTTCAAGGGTCTCTACCTTTTCTCTTTCCTTTTTAAGATCCCTTTCAAAACATGCATTAAGATCTTTCTCAACCTGAGCAACCAATGCACCATGTGCATTAACAGCTGCTTCAGCTATTTTCTCTGCCTCGATACGAGCAAGCTCCTCTAGAACCACCTCAGTGGAATCACCGGTTGAAATTGCTAGGGCAGCTTGTCCTTTCGTGACAGGTTTGTCCGGTTGGAAAAGTCTTGTAAAACCTTCAGGAGAAGAGGTTTAGAAATAACCCTGAATCAACACAGGAAGATCAATTATATAAAGAGCTTACCAAAGGCAAGAGCTGCAATGCTCTGGTCTCCAGCACCCAAGTCAGCGACCAAAGCAGGCCAGGCAGCTGTGTTTATCTTATCAATGTCTATATAGCCAGATGCTTTGAACAAAGACTGCAGAGAGAGCATTAATATAAGCATAGACAGCTAATTTCAAGAGAATTGTAAATGATAAGTTATTTTTCATTTGTTACATTTCTGTCAACTTCAGGTAGATGCCTCTTATCCAGGGCCATTTTCCAACTCACAAGGTCCTGACGTGACAGAGGACTGCAAGGAAGATTAGGGTATTGATGAGAGCAAATGAGAAAGCGAGGTGCATGCAACTGAATGACCATCACCTCTCGGGGGAAAACAGGTTATGATTGTCCTGAACATCTTCTGAGCAATTCATATCAGATCTCGAAAGCTTGCTAGAAATCAATCCAGCTTCTGCTAAGCCTACAGGTATATTGAAATCAATAAGAATGACATAACATTCCACAATGACGATTCACTAAACTGACTTAAAGATGCGGTTTTGTCCTGAAAAATATTTCCATGCCTCACCTTGTATAAAAGGAAAATCAGGATCTTCAGGTGTTACATCATCAAATGCAAGTTCAGTGACATTATCAATATACATTGCTGGATACACTTTTGAGAAAGTGTTCCTGTTTGGAATCCAGAAGAATCAGCTGGTTAATGGAATAATCACCTAAGAGAGCAAAACTGGAAATCTAGCAGCAAGAAGCAATAAGCTTAAATAGATCAAGAAGGTGAAGGCATTTGCTCAAATAGGACAAAAGAAAAATGGAACCATACTGCAATCTCCCTGCTTGGGAGATGAATTGATGCAAAAGAAAAGGTATGCACCTTGAAAGGCAATTGCTTGCAACTACCAACCATCGAGCATACTCACGTCGGGTACATAGGTCACCAGCTCGAACACTGGGTTCAATCACCTTAAAATAGGGTCAATTTTCAGGCAAATATTTCCATATATGTTCGAGAAAAAAAGATAACATATAATTCTAAGGATTGCCCATCTAACAAGTAACTCGAATTTGCAGTTTACATAATGCAAATGTGATGAGGCAACATATGATGACTTGATACTTATCCACAATGCCAATGGAACTTCAGGTCAAGGCCCAAGCCTCAGCACAGCAAACAATATTGGCTCAGGGCCAAAATAGAGGGGTTACTTTTCATATCCTCAGAACATCCTGAGGTTACCGATAAAGTAAAGAAATAATTCACCATTCAGAGATGAAAACTGATATAACAAGATTCCTCATCAAACAGGTGGACTCATGAAAGATACCTTTAGAATTTGCAGTGCAGCTACTGCACTTTCCTGGGTTGGGTCAACAGAAGCTGGGACCACAATCTGCCCGGTGGGCACCTGTGAAGCAGTGGATACTAGAGAGGGAGCAGGAATTCCAGCAGATGAAAAAGATTGATCAGGAGGTGTGGACTTGAATGGCTTGTTTTGGTTTCCTAATTCACTTTCCCTCGTATATAGATCCTCTGCTAAAGTTTCCTCCCCGTCTCCTGGCTCACTACTCGGCATAGGTAAATCACTCGAGCCAAGTGTAAGCATTCCATCGGCAATTACATGTTCCATACAATCAGGCAATATGGATGGATAAGCTTCATCTTTGTCATGAATTTCTGGATTCTGCTCGATACCTTTGTCCTCTGGGCGAGATGCAGCCATAACGGCACCGCTAGAGATTTCCTGGATGGGCACAACATCATCCGAATCTAGCAATATCGCATCTGAAGTTAAAGTTTCATCCAGATGCTGGTTTTCTGGCAAAGCCATTTTGGGATCAGATGTTGCTTCTATATTAGGACTTCCTACAGAGGGGCCTTCACCATCGGGTGTGCTAGATGATGCAAAAGCAGCCTGAGGGTATTCAGTTGAGATGGGCAAACGACGAGGTGAAGTCGGACTTTGAGTACCATCTGAAGCAACAAGTTTGTCCAACTGATGCGCTTCTTTACTGACAATGTGGTTACCATTATTAGTGAGCTCAGTGTTTTGCAGCGGGAGCTCCATTTCACACTCAGCTGCGCCCCCTGGTATCTCGTTTGGTTCTAGAGGTGTCGGTAAGTCATGTGTACCACTTCCCTTGTCGAGGCTGTCATCCTTGCAATCAGTTGGTAAGGAAGCCTGGGCATCTTCCCTGATAGAATTCTCTCTGCGGGAATCGTAACCAGAGTAGGATTCCGTGGCAGCGCTATCTGAAGACAAGTTTTGCATTTTTCCTGCACAGAGAAGCGACAGGCAGCAACTGGGAAGGTGAGCAGGATAGGATAGGGGTGGATTGGTACTTTTTTTTAAGATGGAAATGAAAAGCACACGCGGTTAGTAGAAAGCAAAGTAAGAGGACGAGATGCGTACCAGCTGCATAGTTGCTGCTGCTTCTGATGGAGACTGCAGCGAAGGTAAGGCCAGCAAGGAAGAAAAAGGCAGCAAGACCAGGTCCTAGAAGCCCTGAGGAGGAAGAGTCATTACCAGCATTTGCACAGGAAGAGTAAGTTGAAATTCGATTGATTTCAGGTGCCTAGATGGCGATGGATTAGTCCGTGGGTGACTGCTGATGAATAAGGGTGCGGACCGAGTGGGATCAATCAGCGAGAAGAAGAAGGAGACGGGGATGGAGTGAGCCTCACGCACCTCCTGGTGGTCCGAACCCTAAAGGAGATTGGTCGCCGTCGCCGTCCGCGCCGTCGGAGGACCAGCCAGCGAAGGAGTTGGCCGAGGGCGAGCCGGGGGACGCTCGCATGGGGCGGAGGCGCGGGGACGAGAGGAGGAGGTGGACACGAGCTGGGGGCGGGGCAGGGGCCGGGCGGCGAAGGAGGCGGAGCTGGAGGCAGCAGGCCATCTTGCCCGGGTAGGCAGCGACAGCGGGCATCTTGCTAGTCTTGGGGACGGGTCTCCGCCTCTCCGGGGCAGGCAGAGGAGCAGCTACCTTGCTGCTTCGGTACCCTTCCTCCTCTGCTCGGCTGCCTCGCCGTCGCCGGAGGAGGAGGATCAGATGGAGAGAGAGAGAGAGAGAGAGAGATAGGGTGAGCTACTGGGAGCACCCACCTACTGCTTTGCCAGAAAATTAGGATGGACTTTTTTTTTTTGAGGAAAAGAAAATTAGGATGGACTGACTGGGGGGTGGGAATTGGGTCGGCCCAGCCCAGCCCATCTCACTTTAGGCCCAGCTACGTGCGATGCGAATCTAATAGAGGTGCATGTGCATGGCCGGTTTGGCCGCTCGCCCGTTGGCTGCGGCTCGTTCCTCCCTCGGACTGTTTCTCATCGACGAATTTTGATTTCCTCCTCGACCAATCAAATCAATTCAATCCCCAATTCATTCAGTTTAACAGATCGAGGAGGGAGATTCATGGGGATATTTGATCCAAGCAAGCAAGCAAGATCATTAATATAATGGCCCACGCGCTGCTCTGGCGACGCCACCGGTGGACGGCCCTTCGCTCCCTGCTCCTCGTGGGTCTGCTCCACCGCCTCCATTGCTTGGCCTTCCTCGCCGCCTCGTCTCCCGTGTGGCTGCTCGCCGCCTTCCTCCTCGGCCTCGTCCTCGTCCACAGCGAGCCCAACGTGCCGCTCGCCGCAGCATCGGAGGATGAAGACCGCCACCTCTACAAGAAGATCCGACCAGGGCACCTCAGACGATCCTCCACCGACGACGACAGCTCAGACGACGTCGGGTCCTCCTCGGCCACCAGCATGGAGATTATGGCTGGCGAGAAAGAGGAGGAGGTGGTCAACAACAACAAGGCGGCCGTGGCCTGGACGGCGGACGACGAGCACAGCATCCGGAGCATCGGCTCGCTAGAGCTGGAGAGGGACGCCAGGCTCGAGAAGCTCATGTCCAGGCGCAGCATCCACCGGCGGAACCTCATCGACCTCGACGTCCACATCCCGGCCAACAACCCCTCGTCCTTGTCCTTGGACCTCCACCACCGTCGTGATTGTGACGACCCCGGCTCGGCCCCGTCGTCCCTGCAGCTCGGCCAGCAAACCAACCCCTTCGATTTCGACATCCACCAAATTAGAGACCTGGAGATGCTGACACGACACGAGAGCTTCACGGCCCCTCAGGCGCGGCCGACATCGCGCTTCAGGCCCTACTTTGTCGCCGACGTCCCGGGCCCGGGCCCCGAGAGAGGCGGGGACGCCGGCAGCGACAACTCCTCCTCCTCCTCCTCCTCCTCATCATCGTCATCATCAGCGGCCAGCGGCCACCTGCTGCACACTCGAGAACAACAAGCCAAAGTAGAAGGAGGAGGAGAAGAAGCGCTTGTGGCACCGGCGGCGACGCCGTGGGGCGGCGGGAACGGGATGATGGCTGCGGTGGACGTGGAGCTCATCAGTGACTCCTCTGACGACGACATGTCGCTGCCGCCGGGCGATGATGATGCCGCCGGAAGCCTGAACAACAACAACAACCCCGGCCTTGATCAGCAAGCGGATGAGGAGGAGGAGGACTCGTTCGAGGTGGAGAGCATCACGCAGCAAGTAGCTGCAGGTACTGAATATGCTCTGGTTTTAGCTCTGACTCATCAGGCGGCACGCAGCTACTCCTTGCTGCAAAGGAATGCAACGGTGACCACCAAGTACGTAACTGAATTGATGGATGCGCAGGCGAGCGGCAGCAGCCCCGTGTGAGTGCTGTGGAGATGGCGGCGTCTCCATCGCCAGGGCAGCAGCGGCACGAGGAGGAGGACGCGAGCATCAGCAGCTGCAGCAGAAAGTCCTCCGAGATCAGCGAGAGGGAGCATCACATCTTGGGCCCTCTTGTCCCGGTCATCGACGACGACTCAACTGGTGCTGGAGTTGGAGCGGCAGCTGCAGTGGCACCGGCGGCGGCAGCAGCGGCAGCACCAGCAGCAGCACCACCACCACCACCACCGGCAGCAGCGCCAGTACCAGCAGCATCACCATCACTACCCGCAGCATCACCATCACTACCGGCAGCAGCACCATCACTACCCGCAGCAGCACCATCAGCGACATCAGGCAAGCCGAGCAGCAAGTCCAAGGGGGCCTCCAAGAAGGCTGTCTTCGGCTTCTTCCGAAAATGATGAATAGTACTTCTTTTCCTTTTTTCTTTCTTGATGACAAGTCTCCCAAGCAATCTTGTCCTGTACACAAACAAAAGCAGTTTACAGCCAAGACAGGACCAAAAAAAAAAGGAAAAAGTTCATTGCAGAGCAAACAATTCTCAGCAAAAAGGTAAAGAGTAGTAGGGTTGGCTGCAACGCTATAGCTATAAGCAGCTACATATGCTTGGTTCAGATTCTTTCCAGTAGCAGTTGGATTACATCCAAAGAAAGCAATCCCTTGCTTCACATCGTATACGACAGCAGCATGGATGATGCAACGCAGCGGCAGTGTACATCACATTCCATGTCTGACTCAGATTCCATCGTATTCTTAAACCATCAAGCAAGCAAACTTGTCCATCTGAAAGCTCTACATCACAGCTCGCACCCCTTCAGCCGTCCTACCCTCTCTTTGCTCACGCAGCCAACACCATGAACTCCACCTTCCCATCTATCTCCTTCCAATCCTCCTGTTTCAAGCTTCAACCAACTCCTCCACTGCGCCTCCTACGGCCTCCTCGACCACAGGAGACAAGCGGCGCTCACACAAGGAAACCAGGGCTTTCCCTAAAGCCTATACATGCAGCTCTAGGACCATACAGAAATGACGGGCTCAACAACGCTAACAGCAGAGGTGCCACCTTACCATCTTCACCCCTGTCAGATGTCGTTCAGGAGTTCTACTCCTCCCTCAATGAAAAGAACAGCAAAAGGCTGGATAAGTTGATTGCCCCTGACTGCATTGTCGAGGATACTGCATATTACAAGCCACTGAATGTCAAGGTTATTTTCTCACCTGCTTCAGCATTTCATGGTCCAATTACTTCTGCATGCTAGCATCAAAGCTATTAGGGCCAGGTTCCTATACTTAAGTTCACCCAAAAAAAAAAACTCGCATGCAGCGTACTCGTATCTACTTCAAAAGACTGATGGAATCCATGGGAGAGAACGTCAAATTTGCCATCGATGAGGTTTGTCAAGGTGCAGATTACACTGCTGCCGTAATGTGGCACCTTGGTAAGATCCTCCATTGGGAATTCAAACTAAAAGTGATGGGAAAAGAAATCAGATAGGACAATGATGCCATCATATTGCTTGTTACAGAATGGAATGGATACGTCATCCCCTTTACCAAGGGCTGCAGCTTCTACATATGTTCAGAAAATGGAGCAGTGATTCTTATCAGGTAGATGAGATCAATATCCTCCCAGTAGCAAGATCCTCCTCTATCTCTACCTCTCCCTCTGTCTCTCTCTTTCATTTATACTGTTTGCATTAAGCAAGTTCTTTTTTAAAAGGCAAAATTTACCATAGGACACTGAACTTTGCCGGTATTTGCTATTATTTCACGTCTGCCGAATGTTCAATATTTGTCTCGGTAATATTACAGATCTTAGGCTCTGTGAATTCAGAGAGAAAATTTTGTAAATGACACGCATGCCCTTGCAATACTAAATGGAGGGGCTGATGCCACCTTAGATCCATGAAATTGGTAACTTGTGAAGCTTACAATCCTCCTGTACACAGGCAAATTAATGACATCATTTTCATCCTGTGTACAAAAGCTAAGGTCCAGCTATGTCAAAAAAAAATGCTAAAATGAAAATAGTCTATTCACTAACGGTCTCTAAAATCAAAGGAAATATTATTCTAATGGTTGTGGTGTACTGGGGGCAAAGAGCCATAAATTTATAATGGTACGCAGCCAATTATTTAAAGTTTGGTGTGAAATGGCAACTGCCAGCAAAGTTCAAATTTTGCCCTTTTAAGAAAAGATATAAACATGCTTCCTTACCTGATGATTTCACGTACACTGCAGGAAAGTTCACATCTTTGATGAGTCGCCACTGAAACCAGGAGAGTGGGCATTGGTAGGCACACTAATGAATCTCATGTTTTTACTGTTGTATGATGTATCATTCTAATTGAACGAAGCCATAGCTTACACTAATCATCTCCCATGGAAAATTCCAATGCCTGCAGGAAATACTCAATATTGTCACCAACTTACTCAACATGTTCCCAAAAATAGCTGAAGGTATGTGCTTCATAATATCAACGAAGGTTCAGCATACTATTTAAAATCTAGCTAAGCATCCTGCTATTCCTGCAGGTTTCCTCAAGGATCCAGAAGCAATAGTTCAACCTTTCGTAAAGCTCTACAAGTTTTATGTGGAGCCTTTTATCCTCCCTTTTCTAGCATATTATACCCACTTTTGGACATATGTGGCTCGAGGATTGACTGGGGTGCTCCATATCTTGTATAACTTATTTAAACGGCTCATATAAAGAGCTGAAGTGACTGAAATTCAAGGGAAAAATTGCAAAAGAGTCATCTATTAGTATATTGCCAGTAACATCAGGAATGAGGGGTGAAGCAACCAGCCCATGGGTTCTAGCTGTACTAGCTAAGTAGCTATCATATCCATGCTCCTGTGAAACATAAATTGGTGTCATTTCACCTTTGAAGGAAATGGTTGCCAGCATAAAGATGTAGATATTCACATTTAATGGTTGCAAGGAGTACAGAGCATTTACTTTTGCTACATCAGTTAAACATTGAGAAAAATGTACCCTGAAAGTGCTGCCTGTGAATTTCCCAAGGTTGATTGTCAGTTCTACTATTATATAATATATGCCAGTTTGTGTAATAAAGGAGGCAGTGCACTACATTAAGCAGAGCAATACTACACTGTAAAAGTTCACAGGAAAGGTCAAACAAAATAAATCTATTTTTCAAACCATGTTCTGTATTACAGTTTGAATAGCAAAAAGATTATAACACTAACTTTCTATATCTAGTATTACGTATCATAATTTGAGCTTGAAAATTGACTGCATTCACCAGAATGTTTTTCTTTTGTTGACAAGAACTAGTCAGACCATCTGTTATCTGAATATGTTAGCACATAATGCTTACCAGAACCAAAATATGCGTTGTTGTATAAGACAAATGATTAGTTTCTGCAGGATATTGCCTGTTCATCTAAAAAAACTCTGCAGGATAACTAAGTGAAGGTGGCAGATGCCATGTATTATGTGTAGTTTTTGTGTAATAAAATCTCCAAAAAATCTTGAAGATGGAAAGTGTCTTCACAAGAACAGATAGGCAGACCCTGAATGTTACCTCTTTTCATCACAAGCTTAATGGAGACATTTATTTATATTGAATGTTTCCTTGGGAATATTTAACCAGAAGAACCCAAGCTCGGTTTTCAAAAATTGATTGGCAGCCCATAGCTTGGATACCTTCATCCCTCTTCATCCCTCAAAGTTCTCTGCTGATCGTGATCTTGTATCCGAGGAGCGCCGCAGATGCCTGGAAACCTATTCCATATTACTGAATCTGATGGATCCAACTCTAGTGCCTTCTTCGCAATATATTTGCCAACCACCAGATCATTATGGAGCTTGCAAAATGCCAGCAGGGTCCTGTAAATTGGTAAAGTCTGGCTGAACAGGCATGGCCTCAATGGTATGTGCCACCTCTCTAAGACGACCTGCTTGTCCTAGCATATCCAGAAACCATGTGTAGTGGCTCTTTTGTGGGGGGACACCAAACAGATCCATCATAGAGTTGAAATGTTTGATGCCAATGTCAACTAAGCCACCATGGCTGCAGGTGGAAAGCACAACTGAGAAAGTGATCCCATCAGGCTGAGCTCCAGCTAAAATCATGTCTTCAAAAGCCGACAAAGCTTCAGTGTAACAACTGTTGGATGCCAGCCCAGAGATAATAGCATTCCAGGACACGACACTAGGTTCCCTGATCAACCAGAAAGCACTCTTAGCATCCTCCAGACACTTGCACCTGCTGTACATGTCGACAAGGCTGTTGGAGACAGATATCTCATCACTTAATCCCAATTTCACTGCACAGCAGTGCAGCTGCTTCCCGGCCTTTATGGATGCCAAGGTCGCAGCAGAGGAAAGGAAGCAAGCTAGGCTGAAACCGTCGATATCAACCTCCTCGTAGAACATGTGAAGTATCATCTCAAGTGCCCTGTGGTGCAGCCCCATCTGATTGAGCCCTTTGGCTAGGCTCGTGTATGTGAATCTGTCCCTCACGAAGGACATTGTGGTAGCCACATCCCATGCGTCATCCATTCTTGAAGACCTTGCATACACATAGACCAACGAGTTCCCGACAGCCGCGTCCAATGATTCAAAGCTGGTCTTAAGCACATAGGCATGGATTTTTGCAGCGAGTAGACATGCCTGTGCGGAGGTGCAGCCTTTCAGGATTGTGGACAGGGTGAAGGAGTTGGGTTGCACCCCGGTAGCCCGCATACGAGCAAATGCTGCAAACGCCTCTTGGTCCCTGCCATGGCACACGAGTCCAGCGATGAATGCAGTCCAGGACACCACGTTGGGCGTGTCAACTGCGCAGAAAGCGTGCAGCAAGTCAAGGAAACGTGTGGAGGACTTGCTGTACAAGTCCAGGAGAGCATTGCAAGCGGAGGTGTCATGCTCCAGACCAAATTTGAAGAGGCGGGCGTGGAGCAGCCGTCCGATGTGCAGCGAGTTGGTGGCGGAGCAGGCAGCGATGAGCGCTGCGTAGGTGAAGGCATTCGGTGGCACTGCAGAGCGTTCCATGTCATGGAACGCCTGGAGAGCAGGCTGGAGCTGGCCATCCCGCGAGTAGGCGGTGATGATGGCCGTCCAGAGCACGACATCGGTTTCGGGCGTGGCGTGGAGCACAGTGCGCGCGGAGGCCATGGCGCCGCAGGCGGCGTACATGTGGAGGATCGCGGTCTTGAGGACCAGGCTGAGGTGGGGACCCCAGCAGCCCCAGCGGAGGAGCTGCGCGTGGAGCTGGGTGCCATGGCGGCGCAGGCGCATGGAGGTGCAGGCGGCGAGCAGCTTGGAGAAGGTGTGCTGGGTGGGCGCGCAGAGGGGGAGCATGCGCGTGTAGAGCGCGAGAGCCCGGTGGCAGTCGCCGGCGCGGAGGTGGGCGGAGATCATGGCGGTGTAGCACACGGCATCCGGATTCGGCATTTCGTCGAACACCCTGGTGGCGCTGTCCCTGTCCCCGCAGTCGGCGTAGAAGGCGAGGAGGGAGCATGCGAGGACGGGGTTGGAGGCGGCCAGGCCACGACGGCACACCTGAGCGTGTATCTGGTAGGCCAGGCGGCGGTCGCGGCAGCGTAGCAGTGCGGCGTAGGCGAGCTGGTCGGAGGTGGCGACGGCGGGGTGAGCTCGGAGGACGCGGCGGAAGACGGTGAGTGCGGCGGCGTGGCGGCCGGAGCGCGCGTGGTCGGCGACGGCGGTGGCCCAGGACGAGGCGTGGCGTTGGTGGCGGAAGACAGCGATGGCTGCCATGGCATGTCGCTGGGTGGTGGACTGGTGGTGGTGGCGGCGGCTGCCGTGGCAAACTGCTTCGATTGCTCACCGTGATTGGTGACGTGCGTTGGTACCGGAGTAAAACAAATTTTGAATGTGGTAAAGAAATACCACAAAACATGTATTGATATCATTAAAAATGTAATCAAATAAAAAAATAGAGTGGCTTACTGGCCTTACATAATTGTAACAGTTAAAAATTCTCATCTCCCTGTTGATAAAGCATAAACTTTCCATTCTACTTGCTCTTCCTAATTAAACACATGAGTACCACATTTTGGATGCGGGCAAGCAACCCAGTCAAATTGCACAACGTCACTAAATCTGTCAAACAAAAGGCGTGGAGCCAGAAACACACTTACATGAAGTTGCCCTCTGCAGCTTTGAAATGTCTCCTTAAGAAAAAATCTCAATTATGATAGAAATATATTGTAGATATGTATGAAATGTAAAAGGCAACAAATGCAATCTCACGAAAGTGAATGAAAGCCAGGAGACAAAATCAATTATAAGACAGCCGACAAAGATGCATACTTTTTTCACTAGTATTCCTGTGTCACTGGCCTTACTGAGAACAATAAGGTACAAAATATTATAAGAAGCAAATAAATTAATTTACTGGAATAAGGAACCAAAATAATTAAGCAACCATATTCATAATTAACTGCTAGCATAGCAACTCATCCTGTTAGATCTCGACAGCAGGCCATCAGATGAGATCAGAGCTAAGGTATTCCCTCGGATCATAAAATAATATTTTTTATACACTTAAAAGTGCATCTATGATCTTTTTGGTTTTGGTTGATTAATGACAACACACTTTAGTATCTAATGTTTGCAATGAGGCATGCACACAGGTGACGGGTGAAAACAATAAATAGCATATGGAGAAATGTGGCACTCAAAAAGGAAAATGAATACATGGATAAAGCTTACACGAAGATTAATTTTTGTTCTCTTTGAGTTTAGGAAAACCGTACTATCAAGAGGGATGCCGAAAAACTAGCTTGGTGATGACAAGGTGCTCAAAATATCAACTAACTTAACCATGAGAGACACCTTGCACTTGCACTTCACTTGGGAAATTAATTTAGAGTGCTTTACCTGTGAAGTTTCGGAGGTTCCGAACATTTGTTCGGAGGTTCCGGACATTGGTGTCTGGAGAGAGGTGTTTCTCCGGAATGTTCGGAGTCTCCGGAGATTTTTGCGGAAACTCCGGAACTTAACAGGTCTAACGGCTATTTCGGCTGAAGGGGTATTTATACCCCTCCGGTCCCCTCCTTTCTGCTCTCTCTGACTCCTTTTCAAACTGAAGTTTCCAAAGGCGATTCCAAAGCCCCTTTTCACTCCCTCTTGCTTTCCAAGGTTGATTTGGTGAGGGATTGAGTGGAGTTCAAGAGATTGTGCTTGTGAGCTGATTCCCCATCATTTGAGCACCTTGGTCGCCCTCAAGCCGGTGATTCGCGTTCTTTACTCTTGGAGCTTCAAGCTCCTAGACGGCTAGGCGTCACTCAAGAGCAATCAATCCGCTGTGGTTGCCTTGAGAAGTTTGTATTACCCCTGCAGCTGAGTAAGTTCTTCATTTGACCTTTGGGTTGAGTGAAGAAGAGGAAAGTGGTTTGGTGGATAAACCCGCCCTTCGTGGGCTCCTCAACGGAGACGTAGGTTCCTTGTGTGGGACTGAACTCCGGGAAACAAATCCCTGTGTCTCCTTGTGATTGTTCTTGTTCTTGTGCTACTTGTTGCTATTGTGTTATATTCTAGGGTTTGGTCCCGATCTATCATCTGTGAAGGTTCCTGCTGCAAGTGACACTTGAATTGAGTTGTATACATCCCAAGGTTGTATGGAAATTAGGCGATTTGATTTCCAGTGAGGTTTGATCTGTCATATCTCAATTCAGTATTATTTCCGGATTCTCCGGAGAAATCTTCGGAGTATCCGAACTTATTCGGAACCTCCGGACATTTCTTCGGAGGCTCCGTACTTTCTAGATTGACAGCTGTTTGAGCGAAAATTTTCAGGTTCAACTATTCACCCCCCCTCTAGTTGACATTTTAGATCCTTTCAATTGGTATCAGAGCAAGGTTCTCCATATTAGAGCTTAACCGCTCGGAGATTAAAGATGTCAACTCTGGAGGAACAACCGATCCTTCCCACAGGTGGTGAGGTTGACCCTCAAGCTAGAAGGGAGACTAGCGGACCCTCTACCAAGGACATCCACTCTCAAAGACGAACAGGTGATGATCATGAAGAATCATCCGAAGATGAGGACTCCGACGATGATGACAAGTCTTTCCAGTCCGTAAGAAATGATCATGTTAACCAAGTTCCTTTCGATTATTCTCGTTTGAGCAACTCTATTCCATCTCAATCGGTAAACCTTTGTAAACCACCTCGCTTTGACGGGAACGGTTATAACCAATGGTCTCGCTTGATGGAGGCGTATTTGATAGGGGTCAATCCGGCCCTTTGGAAGATTGTGTGTGTAGGTGTCACAATGCCCAAAGGAAGAGGACCGTTGAGTCAAGATCAAGAGTTTGAAATCCAACGCAATGCACAAGCCATGACCTTACTCTTTAGTGCCTTGAACCCCGAAGAATACAACAAGGTTGAGTGTTTGCGCACCGCCAAAGATGTTTGGGACACACTTCAAGTCAACCATCAAGGGACAAGGAAAGTAAGGGAAAGTAGAATAAGAGTGTTGGAAGCCGAACTCAACCGGTTCTCTATCAAGGATGATGAAGGCCCACAAGAGATGTATGATAGGTTGAACAAGATTATCAACAAGATAAGATCTCTTGGAAGCACCAAATGGGATGATAGAGAGGTTGTTGACAAGATTCTTACGGCTTACATGGCTAGAGATGTGAACTTACCCATCTTGATTAGAGAGAAGAGAGGATTCAAGAAGTTCTCTCCCGCAAATGTGATTGGGAGAATGGAAGAGCATCTCATGACCGTCAAGGAAGCAAAACTTTCTCATGAACTCTCCAAACTTCATGAGCAACTTGAGAACGGAAGTGGAGTTGCCCTCAAGGCAAGCAACAAAGGCAAAGAAAAGGAAGTCCAAAAGACTTCAAATAATAATGATGAAGACTCGGATGACTCTGAAGAGGCAGCCTTGTTCATGAGAAGATTGAGAAAAGCCATGAAGAAAGAAGGATATGTCAAAGGGAAGTACAAGAAGAGTACAACCAAGAGAAACTCAAAGAGAGCTTGCTTTAGGTGTGGCAAGGAAGGTCATTTCATTGTTGATTGTCCACGTGAGAAGGAAGATCACAAGGAAGACAAGGACAACAAAGAATACAAGAACAAGAGTCACTACAAGAAGAAACACACCGAAGAAGCTCACCTTGGCATTGAGTGGGATTCTAATGAAGAGAGCTCCGACTCCGATGATGAGGAAGTTGCAACCATTGCCATACAAGCATCCTCAACTTCATCAACATTATTTGGCTACATTACCGATGATGAAGATGATGCTCCACCAACTTGCCTCATGGTTAAAGGACCCAAGGTGATATCCGATTCCTCTTCTATTGATAGTGACCATGATAGTGAAGATGATGATAGCACAATGAACTTTGATAAAAAGGCCACATCTAAAATAATAAAACTTTTGGAGGAAATAGATAACCGGGATGATGCTCTTGAGGAGCAAGAAGAATTGATTAGACTTGAGCGAGAGAAAACCGTCTCTCTTGAGGAATCTCTTGCCGAACAAAGGAAGAGTTTCAAGAGGCAAGAGGACTTGCTCAAAGTCAAAATTGATAACCTTCTTGCTCTTGAAAAGTCTTATGCTAAAGAGAAAGAAAAGGTTGATGAGTTGCGCAAGAAACTAGACTTAGCCAATAATGAATCAAATAGCCTAAAGAGTATGAATGAGAAACTTCAAGAAAACTTCTCATGTTTAAATGCCAAACACACGACTCTTGAAGTTCAATTTAATACTCTTTAGGAAAGCACCTCGTCTAGCTCTAAGGATGCAACCCAACCATCTATTCCCTCCACTAGTAATGGTTGTGATAAATGCTTCAATATTGATGTTAAAGCCTATGCTACTAACCTTGCCGAGATGCATGCTATGAAAAAAGAAATTGCAAGGCTTACATCTTTTGTTCAACAAGACTATGCTCCAAAGGAGGACAACATTGGTAAGTTTGAGAACCATACCAAGGGTTTTGGTACTCAATACATGCAGAAATTTGGCTTTGTGAAAGGAAAGGCATTGGTAAGAGTGAGCAAGGAAATGTTGAACCCATTCCTTTCATCAAGAACCAAAGCAAATCCTGCGTAGGTAAGAATGGTGGTCTATTGGATGGCATGACACATCAAAGGAAGAGACCACAAGCAAAGCCAACTAAGGTAGTGGTCACTCAACCAACTAGACCACAAGAGGTAAGAGCAGCTCCTCCAACAAAGACAAAGAAGACAGCTGCTCAAGGTTCTTATTATGCCGATTATGTGTTGACTTGGGACCACAATGGTAAGGTGGTTGCCAAGTATGTGGGGTATCGCACTAGGGACACATTGATTAAAAGAAATGTGTGGGTGCCAAAGGTTCTTGTGACTAACACTCTAGGACCCAAACAACATTGGGTACCTAAAACTAGAGTTTAAATTGTTTTGTAGGCCTACTCCTCCGGCGGATCAAAATGAGTGCTTGATAGTGGCTGCACCAATCATATGACCGGAGAGAAAAAGATGTTTACTTCCTTTGAGGCAAATGAAAATGCAAGTGACAATATTGTATTTGGTGATGGTAGTCAAGGAAAGGTAATTGGGTTAGGTAAAATTGCTATCTCTATCGATCATTCAATTTCAAATGTCTTTCTTGTTGAATCTTTGGATTACAATTTATTATCCGTATCCCAACTTTATGAGATGGGTTACAATTGTTTGTTCACTAATGAGGGTATGACCGTCTCGAGAAAAAATGACAGCTTCATTGCTTTCAAGGGTGTACTCAAAGGAAAGCTTTATCTTGTGGATTTCACTTCGGAAAAAACTCAACTTGATGCTTGCTTGATGGCAAAGTCTAGCATGGGCTGGTTATGGCATCGCCGACTAGCTCATGTGGGAATGAGAAATTTGAACAAGCTTCTCAAAGGTGATCATATTCTTGGACTAACCAATGTGACTATTGAGAAAAATAGACTTTGCAGTGCATGTCAAGCCGGGAAGCAAGTTGGAAATCCACATCCGTCAACAAGCATCATGAAGACTACAAGGCCACTTGAACTACTACACATGGATCTTTTTGGACCCGTGGCCTACATAAGCATTGGCGGTAACAAATATGGTTTTGTAATTGTTGATGATTATTCTCGTTTCACTTGGGTGTTCTTTTTGCATGACAAAAGTGAGGTACAAGAAGTATTCAAGAAATTTTCAAAGAGAGCCCAAAATGAGTTTGAGAAGACCATCAAGAGGGTGAGAAGTGACAATGGAACCGAGTTCAAGAACACCAACATTGAAGTCTACCTTGATGGGGAAGGCATTGGTCATGAGTTCTCGGTCCCATACACACCTCAACAAAATGAAATTGTTGAAAGGAAGAATCGTACACTCATTGAGATGGCAAGGACAATGCTAGATGAGTACAAGGTTTCGGATCAATTTTGGGCCGAAGCTATCAACACCGCTTGCCATGCCATAAACCGACTCTACCTTCACAAGATTCTACGAAAGACTTCCTATGAACTTCTCACCGGTAAAAAGCCAAATGTGTCTTACTTTAAGGTTTTTGGTTGCAAATGCTTTATTCTTGATAAGAAACCTAGAAGCTCTAAATTTGTCCCCAAGACTAGTGAAGGTTTTCTTCTTGGTTATGCCTCAAACTCTCATGCCTATCGCGTTTTCAACAAGGCCACCGGCTGTGTTGAAATTGCGAGTGACGTGAAGTTTGATGAGACTAATGGCTCTCAAGAAGAGCAAGTTGATCCAAATGTTTTAGGTCAAGAAGAACCTTCTCAAAGGGCAATTCAGAGGATGGCTATTGTGAGATCAGACCTCAGGAAAATGATGATGAAGAAGATCAAGTTGCAAAAATAAATGAGCCTACTACTTCAAGACAAATGAACCTGCTGCAGTAAGAAATGCTGACATTTTCAGAGACTCCGGACAAATCTTCGGAGGCTCCGCAGGTTCCGGAGACTCCGGACAATTTTTTGGAGACTCCGGAGATTCTGGAAGAAATGCCCCTGATCTGATTCAAGACTCTGAAGCAGAAGATGCAGAAGATGGAAATATTCAGCACCACACTCAAGTCCCACATCCAAGAGTGCATCAAAATGTTCAACAGGACCATCCCGTTGACAACATACTTGGGAGCATTCAAAGAGGGGTAACTACTCGATCTAGATTGGCTAATTTTTGTGAACATTACTCGTTTGTTTCCTCTTTGGAACCCCTAAAGGTAGAAGAAGCCTTGGATGATCCGGATTGGGTGGTGGCCATGCAAGAGGAGTTGAACAACTTCACTCGGAATGAAGTCTGGTCCTTGGTTGAAAGACCAAAGCATAATGTTATTGGCACCAAATGGGTCTTCCGAAACAAACAAGACGAACATGGTGTGGTAACAAGGAACAAAGCTAGATTGGTGGCTCAAGGCTTCACACAAGTAGAAGGTTTGGACTTTGGTGAGACTTATGCTCCCGTAGCTAGGCTTGAGTCAATTCGTATTTTACTTGCCTATGCTACTCACCATGATTTCAAGCTATATCAAATGGACGTGAAGAGTGCATTTCTAAATGGACCAATCTCCGAATTGGTACATGTTGAGCAACCACCCGGCTTTGAAGACCCAAAGTATCCTAATCATGTCTTCAAGCTCCATAAGACGCTCTATGGGCTCAAGCAAGCCCCTAGAGCATGGTATGAATGCCTTAAAGATTTTCTCATAAAGAAGAACTTTGAAATAGGCAAAGCTGACCCCACTCTATTTACTTGCAAAGTTGATAAAGATATATTTGTGTGTCAAATATATGCCGATGACATCATATTTGGTTCTACTAACAAAGATTGGTGCGAGGAATTTAGTAAGATAATGACCAAGAGATTTGAGATGTCCATGATGGGTGAGTTGAAGTTCTTCCTTGGATTTCAAATCAAGCAACTCAAGGATGGCACCTTCATAAGTCAAACCAAGTACACTAAAGATATGCTCAAGAAGTTTGACATGGAGAATGCCAAGCCCATCAAGACTCCAATGCCAACAAATAGACATCTTGATCTCAACGAAGAAGGTAAGGCCATCGATCAAAAGGTATATCGCTCCATGATTGGATCTCTTCTGTACCTTTATGCATCTAGGCCCGATATCATGCTTAGTGTGTGCATGTGTGCTCGATTTCAAGCCAATCCTAAGGAATGCCATCTTGTGGCTATTAAGAGAATCTTGAGATATTTGGTATACACTCCTAACCTTGGCTTGTGGTATCCCAAAGGCTCCACTTTCGGTTTGCTTGGCTATTCGGATTCCGATTACGCTGGTTGCAAAGTGGATCGAAAGAGTACAACGGGAACGTGTCAATTTCTTGGCCGGTCTCTAGTATCTTGGAGTTCTAAGAAACAAAATTTGGTTGCCCTATCCACCGCCGAGGCTGAATATGTCGTGGCGGGAGCGTGTTGTGCTCAACTCTTATGGATGAGGCAAACCTTGAGTGACTTTGGTTGTGAGTTTAGTAAGATTCCGCTCTTGTGTGACAATGAGAGTGCAATCAAGCTAGCTAACAACCCGGTGCAACACTCCCGAACAAAGCACATAGATATAAGACATCATTTCTTACGGGATCATGAGATTAAGGGAGATATTATTTACAACATGTAAGCACCGAATGGCAACTTGCCGATATCTTCACTAAGCCTCTAGATGAGCAAAGGTTTTGTGCTTTGAGAAGTGAACTAAATATCTTGGATTCTCATAACTTGGCTTGAAACCTTGAACACAAAATTGAAAGTGCATTAGATAGGTGTTCAAAAGAAAACCCTGTTTTTGAAAAAGATTGTGTGCCTTTTTGGTTTTGAAAATGTTGATTCTTCACTCAACTACTCACTTGGATTTATTGTTCCCATTGCTTGTTTGTTGGCTAAATCCAAGTGAATAGTTCTCTCAGGCCCTTAGGACTATATCATAAGTATTTCTTCCCAATCATCTGTCCAAATCTATCTCAATGGAAGCAAGAACTCAGGGGGAGCGGATTCTCTGGATTTTTCTTCGGAACCTCCGGAGGTTTCGGACTCTCCGGAACTTTTTTAGGAGACTCCGGAACTGAAGGGGTATTTACCCCTAGGCGTCGGTCAACCGTCCAGACTTATCCCCATTCGTGTTTTTAACGCCGCCGCCGCTCCTGCTCTCGCCCTCTCCTCCCAAATTGGCGATTCTTCAATCCAACCAAGGGAAAGGCAAGAAAACTTGTGGATCCTCCAATCCAAGGTGTGGAAACTCCGAAGGACCTTTGGATTCGCGCCTAAACTGAACTTCCTTCGCTCTCCAAGGTACTCTTTCAAGTTTTTGCCCGATCTACCAATGTGGCCCATGGATTTAGATTTCCTTTGAGGAATAAACTCTCTAGGACCCCTGCAATGTTTCCCAATGATCTTGTTCGATTCCCATGGCTAAATCTTTGGATCCCAAATTCTAGGGTTTGTACTGTTCAGTTCCGGACTCTCCGGATTTTTCTCCGGAGTCTCTGAAACTTTCAGTCCAAATCCCTTGTTTATCTATCAAAATCTTTCACAATCACTGGCTTATCTTGGTGAATTTATCTCTGTGATTAGGTTATGGGGAGAAAGCGAATCACTCAGGGTCCGGATGCCAACCGTCGCATCAAATTGAGGCATGACTCAAGACGGGCTCAAGAAATTGAGGAAGAAGAGCAAGAAGTGATTCCTCCACCTCGTCCTCGAAGGACACGTGCCGCTGCTGCTGCTGAAGCTGGAGCTTCTTCTAGTGCTCCTCAGTATGCTCCTCATCCAGCCTCTCCACCTTTGATGGCACCATCTGTCATGCGTTCAAGGGCTGCTCCAACTCCTCCACCACCAAAGAATTTCAGAAGAAGGGGAGGTGCTAATCAGATCTGTCCTAACACTCCTGTGCACATCAATATTGAGTTTGGACCTGACCAAGAAAAGGCAGAGTACTTTCCTAGAATGCGTAGTCCCCAACCTAAGCCTGGTTTTGCTATCTCTATGCCAAGGGACTATAAAGGTCAGAAACTTGTAGTGCAACAGGAAAGGAAGAAAAATCCCTATGAGTATGAGCAGCTTGAGAGCATGGACTATAGGTTTTGGAATGAATTTCATAAAGATTTCTATATGACTGTGATCAGAAGGAAGAACAAGGCACCAATTAATGCTATGCAGTGGGTAGATTGACAGTATTATGAGCAAACTAATGATCCACATTTTGCTCAAGTTGTGGCCAAATGCATGGAGTTTGGATTATATGAGCTGATGGGGTTCAGGTATAATTGGAATGAGGAGATCATTGCTCAGTTTCATGCCAGTTATTATCATGAGCCCGAGGATAACTCCATTCATTGGACTACAGAGGGCCTTCATTATTGCATTGAATATGTGAACTTCTCTAGACTTTTGGGACTTAGGTCAAAGGATAACATGAGGCCATGTATTCATGAGGAGAAGAAGCTCAAGCCCATTGATATGCCCTACATGTTCTACAATCCAATCTTGGCCCATGAAGGAAAGAGCAACAATCTTTTGCCATACTTTCATCATCTCAACAATATGTTCAGAGTGACAATTGATCCAAAGAGTGGTGATTCTACAGGGCTGCATGCCAATGCTCCAAATCTGCTCCATCCACATGGGTGGGCTTGATGTACCCTTTTGTATCTTTGATTACATGTGGAATGAATTGAAGAGGGCCACATATGATGCAAGAATTGGCTTCCCGTATGCAGCTTATGTGATGTATATGATTGAGAAGGTCACCAAGATCACCTTCCCTAAGGATGTGATGCATGAGCCTCTCCACCTAAGGCCTAGGCAAGGTGATGCCCCCCACCCCCCCGTGGTGGTCCTTCTCCTATGCCCGTGCCATCCCGTGACTCCTATGTTGCACCATCCGATGCTCCTACTCCTGCACCTGCTGCTCCTAGCTCATCCAAGCAGAAAAAGGGTTCTATGGTCAAGAAAGTACTTAAGTCTATATTTGGTTTGTGCAAGCAAATCGCCAAAGATACCAATGAGAACCGCAGGGATATCATTGAGATCAAGAGTCACTTGGGATTGCCTACAGATACATATCATGAGATGCCTGAGATTATTGATCCCTTTGAAGAATGGGATGCCGAGGACAATGCCCCTGGTGTGACCGATGTGCCAACCACTCCTCCGTTTACAGCTCCACCTTCTTTCACTGATCAGTTCTATACCGCTCCTAGTACCTCGGCTGGCCCCTCCAAGATCGTTGACTATGATGCTGAAACTTCAGAGGAAGAGCCACCCAACTATCATGAACATGATGATGACGAGGAGGACGAGGACACGAGCAAAGATGAGCCTGCGGATGATGATGAGTAGCTGCTGCTGCTGCCTGCCTTTTTCATTCCCTTTTTGGTGCTTGATGCCAAAGGGGGAGTGAAAATCTATCTATTTATGTAATGGACTTGGTTGTGTAATAATCTTAGTACTTATGTGTAGAACTTGGGGCCTAAGACTTGTTTGAGTGTGTTTGTAATGAACTTGAATTGCTACTGCTTTATTAGGCTTTAAATTGTGATATTATGTGGTAAATTGTGAATGTCTGATGTGCTGTGTGGTGCCTGGCAGCAGAATCTTCGGAGTATCCGAAGAATTCTTCGAAATATCCGGACCTGTTCGGATACTCCGGATTTTTCTCTGGACACTCCGAACCTTCTGGCTGCCACCTTATTTCTGTTATAGATTGTTGTGCATAACTGCCATATGCATTGCTCTAGTATATTTGGTTTATATTCTTGAGTATTTATTGATGTTGAAGACATAAGTTGATATCTTGTCCTTCTTATTGTGCAAAATTGACATTGTCATGGTCGATTCTTGAATTCAATTCAATGCACATATTAAGGGGGAGTTCATTTACTGCTATTCACTTGTGCTTAATGATTATCTTGTAAAGAGTGTTGTCATCAATCACCAAAAAGGGGGAGATTGAAAGTGCATATATGATCCTTTTTGGTTTTGGTTGATTAATGACAACACACTTTAGTATCTAATGTTTGCAATGAGGCATGCACACAGGTGACAGGTGAAAACAATAAATAGCATATGGAGAAATGTGGCACTCAAAAAGGGAAATGAATGCCTGGATAAAGCTTACACGAAGATTAATTTTTGTTCTCTTGAATATTGAGTTTAGGAAAACTGTACTATCAAGAGGGATGCCGAAAAACTAGCTTGGTGATGACAAGGTGCTCAAAATATCAACTAACTTAATCATGAGAGACACCTTGCACTTGCACTTCACTTGGGAAATTAATTTAGAGTGCTTTACCTGTGAAGTTTCGGAGGTTCCGAACATTTGTTCGGAGGTTCCGGACATTGGTGTCTGGAGAGAGGTGTTTCTCCGGAATGTTCGGAGTCTCCGGAGATTTTTGCGGAAACTCCGGAACTAGGTCTAACGGCTATTTCGGTTGAAGGGGTATTTATACCCCTCCGGTCCCCTCCTTTCTGTTCTCTCTGACTCCTTTTCGAACTGAAGCTTCCAAAGGCGATTCCAAAGCCCCTTTTCACTCCCTCTTGCTTTCCAAGGTTGATTTGGTGAGGGATTGAGTGAGGGATTGAGTGGAGTTCAAGAGATTGTGCTTGTGAGCTGATTCCCCATCATTTGAGCACCTTGGTCGCCCTCGAGCCGGTGATTCGCGTTCTTTACTCTTGGAGCTTCAAGCTCCTAGACGGCTAGGCGTCACTCAAGAGCAATCAATCCGCTGTGGTTGCCTTGAGAAGTTTGTATTACCCCTGCAGCTGAGTAAGTTCTTCATTTGACCTTTGGGTTGAGTGAAGAAGAGGAAAGTGGTTTGGTGGATAAACCCGCCCTTCGTGGGCTCCTCAACGGAGACGTAGGTTCCTTGTGTGGGACTGAACTCCGGGAAACAAATCCCTGTGTCTCCTTGTGGTTGTTCTTGTTCTTGTGATTCTTGTTGCTATTGTGCTATATTCTAGGGTTTGGTCCCGATCTATCATCTGTGAAGGTTCCTGCTGCAAGTGACACTTGAATTGAGTTGTATACATCCCAAGGTTGTATGGAAATTAGACGATTTGATTTCCAGTGAGGTTTGATCTGTCATATCTCAATTCAGCATTATTTCCGGATTCTCCGGAGAAATCTTCGGAGTATCCGAATTTGTTCGGAACCTCCGGACATTTCTTCGGAGGCTCCGTACTTTCTGGACTGACAGCTGTTTTTGAGCGAAAATTTTCAGTTTCAACTATTCACCCCCCTCTAGTTGACATCCTAGATCCTTTCAACCCTCTCCCGCGTCGCCCTCCGCGCGGGCGACTCGGGCGATCGCCCCCGCCGCCGCGCCTCCTTCTCCCCCTTCTTCCTCGTCGCCATTGGAGGGGTCCACCAGGAGGCCCGCGCGGCCCCTGGGAAGGTGGCGGCGAGGCCTTCGCCCAGGTGGTCGTACCCTCCTCCGCGCGGCTGGTGAAGTTCGGTCGCCTAGGCTGCGCCAACCGCGGCGAGCCCTTCTCGCCGTGGATGCAGTGCGCCGGCGAGGCCGTGTGGCGTGCCCTCTAACGCCGGTCTTGCATGGCGCGTGGAGCTGGAGTCCGACAGCGGCCCTATGAGGAGGAGGTGGTGGTGGCCTTGCTCGGGCCGACGACGACCATGCACAGCGTTAGTTGCAGCTAGGTAAGGTGGAGTGGCGGCAATGGTCATCGGTGACTCGGTGGCCTTGCTGTGGCGATGGTAGCAACCTGTCGGTACTCGGCGAGCGCAGTGGAGGTGGCGGTCAGCGGCATGGTGCGTGGCTGTGGTCTGAGAGTACCAAGCCATGAGCGTATAGTGAGGTTGGGATGCTCCGAGCGAAAAGCCCTTGCCGACACTATTGCTGGTGGAGATGACGGCAGCGCCCTAGGGCGTCATTTTTCCTGTTGGGGGCGTCATCTTGGAGCTACAACCATGTTACACGTGTTCTCTGGGTGAAAACCTGTCTAGATCCTGGATGAGCGACAACGGGGCCTTTGGTGTCGTGTCCTCCTTGGAGGTGTCGTCTCTAGAGACCCATCTAGGCTTGAGGTATTTCTGCTCCATTGGCCATGGACAGCTTTGGATGGTGTTGGCGATTCCGCCGTGTGGCAAGCTGAACGGGTGTTGTTGAGCCCTTGCGGTGGCATTCGCAACTTCGGTGGCGGCCGGAGGTTTTCGTATGTCTGTCGGTTGTGGCTGCTTGCAGCGGACCGCGATGGCTGGCGTTGCTTGGCAACTGCTAGTGCGGCGTGGGACTGCGTCGAAGGACGGCACTTGCAGTATCGATATCATGGGACGACTTGGCTTACACGGCGAAGGTTATGTACACGGGTGAAGCAAGGAGGTGAGGTCGGCCTACGGCGGCGGCTCGGCATTGATGGAGATCTGGGGACGTGGGGCAACATGTCACCACCCTGACGGCGATAAAAGAAACGGAACCGTGGCATGGAGTACTGTGGCGGGCGTGGCGAGGCCCCCGCGCATGGTGATTCTTAGTGGTGACGAGAGCGAGGTCTAATGGCGAATGTGGTGAGGCCCCCACTCATTGTGTTATCATGGTAGTGACTGCGAGGCAGCTTACGAGAGGTCCGGTTTCGGTGGTATTCACTCCGTCAGGTGGGGAGTAGTGTTTGCGGCGGCACGATGGCGGAGGGTTCCGCATGGCGGTGGTCTTCTAGGTACGGTGCAGTCTGCATCTTTCGGTTCCTGTTGGCACAGGGCCACACCTGGAGGTTCTCGGCGACTACATGAGTGTGGATGTTTGGTGGGTGCCGCGGAAAGGCTTCGTTTCTGCTGCATTCGTCGTGCGGAGTTAATTCTGACCAGGCGGAGTTGTCTCGTGGAGACTTGTTTGTGCGGCTTGTGTCGATGTCCCAATCCGACCGGCCCGAGTTTTGTTGAGTGGTGTTGAGTTCGGCGTGAGTTGATGCCCCATCCAACCCACCGATTTTTGTTTTTTAGTTTTCTTTTTTTTTTGCCTGGTTATGGTCTCCCAGGGACATAACTTTATATTTTTTCTGCTATATCAATAGAAACGCACTCATCGAGTTTTGTTCATCCAAAAAAAATCAGAGCTAAATGTCGATCTATGACGCCTCGTGAAGTTCATCAAGGCATCAGCCAACATATGTATGATACCCCTATGCAGCTATTGTTGCTGGCACATGCTCCTCCTGTCGTCTTCCTGTCTATCTACTGAAATCTTCGCCGTAAACCTAATGTCTACGGAAGTCTTGGCTAAAAATGTTGCAACCAAATCCAAGCCCAATGATGACCTGTCGTAACAAAATGCACTCCACGGGTAAGAGCAGGCCCAACGCATTTCCCTGGCTGGTGACCTTGTCAGGCTAGATAGGCTCAGATGCCGCGTGGCCAAAAATTGGGTGCCTCATAGATGTCAACGTGACTTGCAGAGGCTACTATGGCCTTAGGAGAGAGAAAGAGGGAGGCCGAAAAAAAAGAGAAAAGGAGGAAGGCAGCAGCATCTTTCGGTAGAGAGATGGGACCAGATATGAGTTCTTGCTTGCGTTGAGGATATCAATTTACCCATGCCTCCGTGGAATGCAAAATTTTTCTCAAGCCACTGCTTTACTGACATCGCGTTGGGCCTGCCCAATGCAGGCAATATCTAACATCAGCGGAAGGCCCACAAGCATTCTCCAACTTGCAACAGAAAAGGTCCAGCACAACAAATAGATACAACAAGTTTATTTTCTTTGTACTACTATTTCCTTTATAGTACATATACAAGCTAGACAACACTTTTTTTTTTACCTATCCACCATTGTTGTGATCTGAATTATTTTGTCCTGGTGATAGGTTAGTCTTCAGCCTAGCTATTCTTTCTACTTGTGCATCAAATATCGAAGTTAGCATTCGAACATGTTTGATGAAATCATGGTGAAATCTATTGAAGTGGTCCTATCATTATTATCCAGGAAAAGCAATTGCAAAAAATCATAATCTATTTTGTAACATAGGCATCATGTTATAAGCTAAATGGAGAAATCTCATTAGGGTAAGATTGGACTAACTGAAATAGTTTAGAAAGGGTAAATTGAGCGAAAATATTTTTAGTGAGTTAAATGGACAAAATGGATTAGTAAGGTACGTAGTAAAATATTTTTTTTTGGTTTATATCTGGGGAGAAACTTTTCAGCCTCAATGTGGATATCGTCATTGGGAGGATAGTTTGAAAGCCATGGCGTCCGCCGTCGACCCCAACTGCCACCGCCTCCTCGCGCTCCTCCTCCGGTCTCTCCCCGCCCCGGCTCGCCACCCCCGCCTCTCCTTGTCGCGGCGCCCTGCCCGCCTTCGTTCCTTCTTCCCCTCTCCCGGTTGCCGCCTCGGCGCACATGCCGTTGCGCTTGCAGAGCCAGATTTCGTGCCCCCGGAGGAGGACAACGACGAAGACCGGTTCGTTGTGGTGACCTTCTACAAATTCATGCCCCTCGAGGACCCCCATGCCGAGGTCGCCAATCACCACCACTTCCTCCAGGTTCTTCTTCCTTCCTGCTTGCCTCCGTCTAATGCTGCAGGTCTGTTCTCCACCCAATTGGCCACACTGTAAAATGGACTAGTCATATTGATTTTGGGGATCCCTTGATTTTGACGCCACCTCTGATTGGAATCACGCGCACGAAAAGCTTCTGGCTTTTTAGAACCACATGGCCACATGTTTCCTCAAGTTTGTCGTCTTTTCAATTTTGTGTGCTTTGGTCGTCTGAAACGATGTGATTTTCCGGATACTCATGCGTTGCATTATTGTTCTTCTTATATATCAGGGACGCAACATTCATGGTCGCATTTACTTGAATGAGCAGGGAATCAATGCTCAGGTAACACAAGCTTCTGCTCCCCAAGATACAATCATACAAGCATACACAAGAGCACTGAGAGTCGCGATAGCGCTCATGACTCCGGTTATGCGGGCTTGGATGCCTAACTTATGTTCAAAAAGCAAATGCCTTTGCATCCTGTAGGCACAAGCCATTGTCCACTTGGGACAGTATTGAAGTAGCACTTATTATATGATATGGAAATTTAAATTAGCTTGTTAACTGTATTAACTGGTTGTTTCAAAAAAAAAAAACTGTATTAACTGGTTATATTAATGCATGCAAATGTGCTAGTTCCTATCTTTACAAGATTCAAAAGTTGCGCAGCAGTGGTATTTTTTCTAAAGTTTTACTCTAAATTTTGCTATTGCCACAGTACAGTGCTCCACGCAGAGATGCAGTGGCATATGCAGACTGGGTTAAAAAGGACCATCGGTTTTGTGATATGCTTGTTCAAACCTCACCAGCTTTAACTGGGCATGCCTTTCCTCGATTGAAATTGCGGTACAAGCCATCACTTGTTCAGGTAAGCAATCCCTGTTTTTTGTTGCGCAGGAAATTCAAAGTTCAGTAGCATCGAATTGGCTGCACTATGATGCAAAGATAGTGGATGCTTACATAGTCAAGGGTCCAGATAATAAAATTGGAGCAAATGTGTGCACTTCAATAGGAGAAATTGCTAGCTGACTGTTTCAGGGTTCAATCTTCAACCCCAACTTAGTTACTTCTTTACATGCACAAATGCTTATACATGGTACTGAACAGTATTTCCCTATTTGGAGTCCGCATGCCATCACTGTCGTCCTCAGCCAATATTTGAGCTATCTGCCTTCAGCTTCACCACCTCCTCTAGGATGCTCACTTGCCAATCGGTTTGCTTGACAAGAGCTTCTAATCAAGCTGCATTGCTTGGGGGTGATTGTTGTAGGATCGTCCTGTCGTCCCTTGTTATGAAGAGCACTTGTACTATTCAGTATGAGGGCTATAGGCCCAAATATATACATACACAGGCATTAGCAAATATGCACAAAACCCAATAGGGAAAATACAAAGAGTACATGTACATCTAAAACTCCCTTCAACTCAAGTTGGATCTATAACACTGAGTTTGGGGAGATAGAACATGTGCTGAATTCTTGTATGTGCCTTAGTGAAGAAGTATGCCAATTGAAGCAGACGAGTAATAACATTATCCTGCACCTGTGCTCGTGTGTAAGAAGCATCAACTCCTATATGCTTTGTGAGCTCATGCTTCATTGGATCACGAGCAATGTTGATATAGCTTGTGTATTGTGAAACAAAAGAGGAGTCGGGACAACAACAAAAACACCAAAATCCTCAGCAGCCATTGTACCCAAGTAACCTCGGCTCTTAAAGATCCATAGCCTACAACTCACCCCATCAAAATACCACCCGTGGTTCCTTTTGCAGGCAGCCACTTCCAACAGAAGTGCCTACCCCCAGCAAAGATTATCCAAATAAGAGGAAGTAAAGTTTTCTTTCTTAGTTTCCTGAATTCCTATGTTGCTTACAGATTTCCATAACTCTTTGTTTCCTTCCTTTTTTTTCCTGGTGCCCCTCACGTTCCCAAAAACCCCTTTCATTTTTTACCTATTTTCCCAAGGTGCTTGCCCCACATATTTTCTTTGCCACTATTTTTTCCATCTCCTGTTGGGCCATTCCCCCACAGAGAATTCCCCTTTCCATGAGAAACAGGATTATTTTTATCCACATCGGTACCATTACTTTTTTTGCTCTAGGTCTGCACTAGTTCTGGTTGTCACCATTGTTCCCAACATCAATGTCTAAACAAGTCTCAATAGAAGAATTATTCAATTTAGAGGTATTGGATTTCTTATATTTCTCACCTTGTTTGCCAAGGTAGTTGACTTCCAGGTTCTTCGCCTTGATATCTTCAGCTTTTTCGTGCGCAGTTCTGCTATCCTGAGTCACCCTTGAGCTTTTCCTTTCGGCAACCACTGGCCCAAAATTGGTTTTGATGTTAGAAACTGAATCTGTTGGTTTGATGTTATCCCGTTTTTTAGTATTCAATCCAAAATTTTAGGTAGGTCTTAAAGACATGTTATTTCAAACAAAATTTGCAGTTAGAAGGAGGGAGTTGTCATCTTCCATTGCTGGACCCTAGCATGCGCGCAACGCCACTGTCTCCGTCAAGGTGGAAGGAAAGACTTGAAGCTAGGGAATGCCTTGACGTGTCCTCAAGTGAAACGTCTGGAAGGAGACTTCTGCTGCTTGACGTCAGGAATGGTGAAGTACTTTTACACTGCGCATACATAGAAGCACATTGTTCCGGCACAATACACGCACTCTGTTTCCTGTTGGAATGGCAAACAAATCAGTGTCTTCTCTTCAAGCTGTGCTTGCAGTGTAAAAGGGCCAGGACCTGTCAACCGCCATCACTGTTATATTCTATGTGGTTGCGGAATTCAACTTTGAACTGGCAATGATGCCTCTGTTTTTCCCCCCTTTGGTATCTTGGAATCAGACTATGAATGGGATATTGGGCATTTCGAAGGTGCACAGCGGCCTAACGTGGACTGCTTCAGAAGCACTTCCTTTGGGCTCTCGGGAGAGGTAATACAGACTGTGCTGTGTGCTTTTTGGATCATGTTTATCTGCAACTGTTAATTGAACATGGCACTTGATGTTTTGTTTACAGATGGAGGATCCTTCGGATCCTCTGGGTGGTGTAGACACAGAGAAGACGGATATACTGATGTACTGCACGGGCGGGATAAGATGTGACGTATATTCAACAATTCTCAGGTAACTAAATTAAGATGTGCGTGTCTGCTATGGTCTGTGTATGCATGACGCTCCAGCTCCTCTCACTGACCTCGGGCTGATGCTGCCATTACAACCAATGACAGCGCTAGGTAGGTGCTGATTGTACGTTACGTTGTGCAGGAAGAAGGGCTTTCCGAATCTGTATACCCTGGAGGGAGGAGTGTCTAACTATCTCAAGGTGGAGGGGCCTGCGGGGTGGGTAGGGAATCTGTTCGTCTTCGATGGCCGGCTGTCGCTGCCGCCGGCGACATTCAGGCGGCCTTGGCCCTCCTCCGAAGCTGCTGCTGAGCGGCAGGTGATGAGGTGGGCCGGGCGCTGCTACGCGTGCGGATCGGAGGTGGTGGAGCTGCGCCACCGCAACTGCGCCAACATCGACTGCAACCGCCTTTACCTGTGTGTCCCTCATATCTGTCTGTCTCTCCATTATCAACCGTACGCCTTCTTCCTGAGAGCGAGCGAGAGCTGACAATCGCAGTTTGAATAATGCAGGTGTTGCGGCTGGTGTGCGGAGGAGCTGGCCGGCTGCTGCTGCTCCGACTGCAAGGCCGCCCCTAGGCTGCGGCCGCTCCTGCCGGGCCACCAGAGATACTTGAAATGGCATGTCTACCGTGATGGATTATTGATGCCCGCTGCCACCGTCGACAAAGCTGACTGCTGCTGCTGAGGGCTGCCATGCATTTAGCCCAGTCCGGTTGAGTTGGTGCTTGTGATTGCAGAGTTCATCCTCTCTTCTTCTTTTACCCGCTGCTGCAGTGCTGCCGCAGGAAAAAAGGACAAGGACCTCGCCGCGTTGAAGTGGACCGGGCTCGCTAGCTGGTGGTGATGGTGACCAACAAGCGGAGTCGCTGTACACGTTTTGCTCCGTTTGGACCTGCTGGGGCTATATTGTCAGGAATGGCTTTGCTCCTCAGTATATCTGAACCATGGGTGTCGTGCTGCTGCATTTTGGACCTTTTCTTCTTTTTGATGGAAAATGCGATGTGGAATTTTGATACATGTAATGTAATGTGCTATTTTCCCCTTTGTTCTGTTGGCTTGGCGCATATGGGCCGCTTTCGTTGTTTCCGGCTTATAAGCACACCAAACCTTAACTTTGTACCAAATTAAACGATACCATTCTTCACTACTTTGTTCTTTTGTTTTGTCTCTGCCTTTCATGTTGTTTAGTGTTTTGGAGTTTTTGTTGGAGAAAGCTATGCACATCGTGCGATGAGTCTCTCTTCCATCACCTGAAACATTCTTGCAGGGGCAGAAGACGGATGTCAGCCCACGGAAGTATAAAAATTCTGCTGCCGGCTCATGGAGGACAAGCCTGCAAGCGCTGTTGCCGTCACCCTGCTTAGCATGATGTTGGTCCATGGGTAGAAAGATGCAAAACCAGTTGCACTCTTTTTTTTTCTCTTTTTTTTTCTTCACTTCAGTTTTACTAGATTCGTGCGCGTACGTTGCTACGACGTTGCTACGGGAGAAAATGAATTAATATTTAAAGCAAATACAAATCATAGAAATGTGACACCCGGTGTCAAATTAAGGTTAAAACAATTAGATGAAAATTAATAATACATAATCATATCATGCATCATCTCATATCATGATTTGTATGTGCATATGTGTGCATGTTGACTTGGTCAACTTTCATTAACAAAAATAATCCAATATGAAAAATATGTCAAAATTTTGTTTAGAATGTCAACTACATTGTTATGAACTCATATGTGTATAGAAAGTTCAAACCAAAGTCCAAAATTCAATTTTGAGCTCCTTTTATTCATATCAAATATATAGAAGCAATTTATTTTCATCCTTTTTGAGAGGCCCTTAATAATTTAATTTGCCTAAGTACCTGCTTTACAATGGTGGCAATCTTGATCAATGAGAACATGCAAAAATCTTGTAAGTCCTGAAAATCCTTGTTTTTGCTAAACTTTAGAGCCATGTATCTTCCAAATCGTAGATCAAAACATATGTCACCTTTTGTAAAAGTTGTAGCCCTATATATATGTACCACCTTCAACTTTTGTTTTGTCCGATTACAGTGTTACATGCAAAATTGGATTTAAAACCCAGCCAAAATCGGGCCATTGCACTGAAACTTCAACTGAATCGATCAGTTCGATTCAGTTAGTAAAGGACCGGTGTCCATCCTCGGCCGCCCCGACGCCACACGCCGTCGTCTGCCAGGCTAAGCGACCACACCCTCCACGTGCCAACAGTCGCGTGTCCATCGCTACACGTCTGTTCGCGACTACGCATGCGAAGCCGTGGGCGAGCGCTCGCGGTTTTCACCGGCGCCATTAAGGTCTCACGAATAACACTTACCGCCTCGGTAAATTCACTCACCTCGCCTCAGTCATTTCCAAATTAACCGAGCACCAACCTCCTGCGCCTCATCCTCCACCCTTCAGTTTATTCCACCATAGCTCAGGTCCGACGAATTTGAAGAAATTCGAGCCGCCATTATTGTCGTATAGCCAAGCTCCACTCACACTACCCTACAATTGAGCACTACAATGGATTCCCTGTGACTCTAATCATCTCCTTTGAATTGGTCTGCTAGTCGAGCAAACCAATTGGATGCAGACACCGTGGGGTAGAAGAGTACATGGGCTGCACCATGGTGTGCAACTGGGCCAGACCAGTAGGCCCAGGCGACTTGCAAACCAATTGGATGCAGACACCGTGGGGTAGAAGAGTACATGGGCTGCACCATGGTGTGCAACTGGGCCAGACCAGTAGGCCCAGGCGCTCAGCCCAGATGGGCACTCGATAACTCCTCCTCTTCAATGCAGTTTAGCACTATCAGACCTTGAGACACTGCAATGGCTATGGCCGGCATCTGTGGAGAAACATGGGGTCGGAGGTACTCGCCAGCCGGCAGGTATGGCGGCCGCCAGAGCTCGCCATACTGGTGGATCCACCCCTGCGTCGACCTGTCCCATTCCTTGGGGACAGTTCGTGAGCTTGGAGGTTTGGATTTGGATTCCGAGTTCAATCGACGAATGATACTTTTAAGGGTAGTGTTGCTCCGCTCAAGGTTGCTTGTGGTGAAAACTGGAGAAGAAAACTTGAAGATCTAGCTACCGCTTCGTAGGCTTTCTTCTTGTCCTTTAGCCCAATGGGCTTGTACCAGCTATGCTTCAATATTATCCTTGTAATAATGGTACTCTAATTTAATGTATGGATATGATATTATGCTGAAATGAGTTATGTACGTGATAGCAGTTGATTCTGGGACTATCACAATGGTACAGGGAGTCGGGATTCTTCGAAATAGAAATCCGGGTCCTATGGGCTACTATCTCCGGATTCTCTTAAACCATGTTGCTGGCGCTACCTCCTATGAGCATCTAAGGATTGTTCACGGTGTGATCCAACCGACCCTCCGTGAAGCTGCGGAGAAAAGGGGCCTGATCGAACAAGACAACACACTAGATGAGTGTCTCACCGAAGCTACTTTATTGCAGAAGCACGTTGATGCGATGTCAGAGGACTATCGGCGCAATAATCCATCCCCGGTTGCCGTGGTTTTTTTATTGATATTAGAAATATGTTGCAATCAATGGGGAAGGACATTAAGTCATTCCCTCTTTCGGATATCAACAACACGTATGATGAGGCCAACGGTATTCCATGAGAGATTTTCGAGGAGGCAAGCATCGAGAGCAAGATTGATGATGCGGCTCTTTTTGAGTCCCTAAACAATGAGCAGAGGGTTGCCTACGATGAGATCATGTCTGCTATTGACACCAACCATGGCGGCTTGCTCTTTGTGGATGGACCTAGCGGCACAGGAAAGACTTTTTTGTATAGGGCTCTACTCGCAAAAGTATGTAGTCAGAACAAGCTTGCTGTGGCGACAGCCACATCTGGTGTTGTAGCCTCCATAGTGCCTGGTGGGAGAACCGCTCACTCGTGCTTCAAGATACCTCTTACTATCGACGAAGGTGGTTATTGTAGCTTCACGAAACAGAGTGGTACTGCCAAGCTACTACAGGCATC
>CM014278.1:68351997-68388870 GCA_004135705.1 Alloteropsis semialata | reverse complement strand
AAGAGACAAGCGGTGGAGGTGCTAGACAACAGCCTAAGGGATATATAATGGATCAGCCAGAGGTACCGTTTGGTGGCAAGACTGTTGTGTTTGGTGGAGATTTTAGACAAGTCCTCCCTGTTGTCCGAAGGGCCTCGAGAGCTCAGATAGTTGATGCTTCCATGTGGAGGTCCTACCTTTGGGATTCCATGCGTCCCTTGAAGCTGGTTCGCAATATGAGGGCACAGAGCGACCCGTGGTTTGCAGATTACCTATTGCGCATCGGTGGTGGTACCGAGGAGGTTAACAATGATGGTTATGTCTGTCTTCCAGATGAGATATGTGTGCCTTATACAGGGGATGATAGTGGCCTTGATACATTAATCGAATGCATTTTTCCAAGGCTCAATGAAAACATGTCAAACAAAGACTACATCACTTCAAGAGCGATTTTATCTATACGAAATGACTGGGTGGATATGATTAATATGAAGATGATGGGTCGGTTCCAAGGAGGAGAGACAGTGTATCATAGTTTTGACTCTGCAGTAGATGATCCACATAACTACTACCCATCAGAGTTCCTGAACACTTTAACCCCCAACGGGCTAGCTCCACATGTGCTAAAATTGAAGATCGGCTGCCCAGTCATATTACTTAGGAATATTGACCCTGCAAATGGAATTTGTAGTGGTACAAGGCTGGTGGTCCAAGGGTTCCAAAGAAACACCATCGATGTAGAAATTGTGTTAGGGCAGCATGCTAGGAAGCGAGTGTTCCTACCTCGGATACCCTTATGCCCCTCAGATGATGAGATGTTCCCTTTCCAGTTCAAGAGGAAGCAGTTTCCTATTAGGCTTAGCTTTGCCATGACGGTCAACAAGGCACAAGGGCGAACTATCCCTAATATCGGTGTGTACTTACCTGAACCGGTCTTCTCTCATGGTCAATTGTATGTTGCAATGTCTACAGCCACCGCCAGATCGAACATTAAGATCTTCGCCCTCCCACCTAATGCTGAGGATATGATGAAAAATAATAAAAAAAAAGGAGAAGAAAAGGCCTAATAAGAAGGAGAAGAAACATCCTAATAAGAAAGTGAAGAAAAACATCTCAACTATAGATGGTACATCCACGGAGAATATTGTCTATAAGAGGTCCTGATACCTTAGCGGAGGTAATATTGTTTTTAATAAAAACTAGCAACTTTGACCGTGCTTTGCTACGGGTGAAAATCACAGACATATTATCATTTGTAACATAACTTAAAAAAAATAGAATCCATAACAAACATTTATAGGGCAACCAAAGCTAGCGAAGGCAGGTTACTCATCGGCATAGAGTGTGCCTTCTTAAACCTTCTTAGTACAAGTTCAGATTATGTTGGCAAGCAGTGGTTAACACGGTTTTGGCAACAGCTGGAAGGAGGTCCGCTTCAGCTTAATCTGCGAGAAACAGAACCCACTGCAAGGTTCTGCTCCTAGCGCGATGCAGTTGCACCATGAAGAAACAACTTCAGACATATTTGATATGGAGACTGACCAACCTCTCCATGAATCAAAGGACATGGAAATGTAGCCGCAGTTTCGAGGAGCAATGGAGTCTTAGCACAACAGGACCACACTATGTTTTAGCTAGGTTGAAGTGATCGTGCATTTTGCTATTGTTGTGCTTTATTAGCATTTGGTGATGTTGCTTTTGCCTATGTGTATAATTCTCACAAAATTATTTGCACTTTGGATACCCTTTTATTCCCATCATATTAATGCATTTTGTTACTGAAATATGTGTCTTTGCCAATTGTTAGTCAAGTCTTTCTATTGTTTTTAAATCTTTTTAGAGCAGTTACTATTGTGTTTAGATTTCGTGTTCATCGATAGAATGTGCCCGTAGCAACGCACGAACAATCACCTAGTATAATGAAAAAAATTGCAAGTGAAAGTGTATATTTAAGACATGTCAATGTTCTAAACAACTTAGTTTAGAATCAAAGAAAGTACCCATGGAGGTAGACCCATAGGCTACACGGGCTCCTAGTGTATATTTAAGGCATGTGGAGCACAGTAGAAGACGGTGTGAGACATAAGCCTAGACCGGATAGATTATAGCCAAATCTCTCGGGTATCCTTTACACTCGACTTAGATTTATTTTCTTGTACAAAAAACTAGCAAAACAGATCTAATTAACCTTTCAGTTGTCGGCCTATATAAAGCAGCCAGAGACCTACCTTTAGGAAGCCCCTCTCCCACACACCAATTTTCAGACATCGCAATTCGCAAGAGGTTTCCTGGTTCTTGCGATAAGCAATACAATACACCTAGAACACATGATGTAAGGTATTGCATCTAATTGGTGATGCGAACCTATATAAATTTTTATGTTCATGTGTTACCATCAATACAATCCACCTCTGACAAATCTACCACTGTGGGGATAGCCCTGCTGGAATTGCTGCACCTTAAATCCAACAAGTACTCAGTCCCTACAGCAAATCATTAATGAAGTATAACCGGTTCTCCATACTTTTCCTAGGCCCATAAATCTCAAAGTCAGCATCTGGATACTTCAACATTTTAAGCAATTCATTCCAATTTTTCAATCCAGGTCCACTAATAGACTTAAAATAATCTTAAGAGTGAACATTTTGAATTTAAAGACCTAAATGCCCATTTTTTAGAGTCTAGGAACCTAGTTCATAGAAAAGTTCAATAATACTTGTAAATTGCAAAGGAAATCCAGTTTCCAGCAGGTACTGCTACTTGGGTTTTAGGAATTGATAAATTCGCAGACAGGCTGAATCATACAAGACCTGCAGTGCAGCTGGAATATCATCATACACATCCACACGGATAGTTTGGGTACAAAATAAGGGAATGTACAAATCCAACGCAAACCAATCATAGGCTGTTTACATACGAGGCGACCATATAGTATGTACGTATATGTGTATATATACTAGAAGGAAAGCCAAAGCTGTTCCAAATTCATCACCAAAAGTATGTACTGTGCTGTACCGTGTCCTCCCAATTGCCGCTAATCCATGTTCAGAGTACAATCACCTTGTGCTTGCTGCGGAAAGGTGACAGCAGGGAAAACGACCGAGAAGCTGCAGCAGTAAACAAGCATAGTGAGCATTCCACGAACAAGTTCTGGAAATAAATTCAGATAGTGTTCATTTAGATTTGGCTTGAGCATCAGACCAAGAAACAGTGTTTTTGTTTCACCGAGTATTTTACTGGTAACAATATTCAAGTGATGCAAAAAAAAAGGTGATGCATATGATTATGAAAAATACATTCAAAAGACAAACTGTGCTTGTGCTATAAATAATAACCTTTAGAAGAAGCACCAGAGTCCTCTTGTGAAATGAGATTCTTCAGCATAGAGCCTGAAATATTAAGCACAGCAAGCTGATGAGCATTCTTGACTGGCATGGCCATATTTAAGAAATGAAAGATATATCTTTTTTCCTATTGTCCCTTTCAAACAATATTAGCAGAATCCCCTTGTTATATTCTGGCCAAATCAAACAACCTTATTTAATAATGTAACGAACTATTTGGGACACAGGCTACATACCATCTCCCAATGGGGCTTCATCAACTGATAACACGTTGGAATCCACTGCACCCTCACTCAAGGCTGAAGCTTGGTTTTTCCTGCCAAACTTCAGAAGTTTCATGAAACCTTTTGGCTCTTTGCTTCGAGGCTTTTCATTTACCTCATTGCTCTCAACAGAAACTGTGTACGGCTCAGGTACTCGAGCCTTAAGGCTATCTACATGTACAAGCGATTCAGATTCTAGCACAGGCAATGGACTGTAGTCTGAAGCATTCTCCAGCGACGTCACCCTAGCAAAAGGGGCCTGGTAGGGTTTCTCCATGGCAGCAAAGGTTGGCCTCTCAGGTTCATCCTTTCGACACTCAGTCACCTAGTCACAACAGGCATTCTTTTAGAACTCTAGCTTACGGGATCCATAATCAAATAACAACTCCATGATAAAAAGAGAAATGCAACTTAATAGTAAAGGAGCAAATTTGGCCTTTCAATTGAATATGGCATACATACCAAATCAGAATAGTAAACAGAGGAACAATGAAACAGATCACGACGAACGAAAGCGTAAATGGGAACTCAAAAGAACAGCATAAAGAACATACCACATATGAGTTCCCCTGGTCATCAGGTCCATTGGTGACAGGGCTCTCAGTGTGTGGAAGAATAAATGGAGGTGGACCCCGGATGGCAGTATACTCCAGTTCTGAACCGGGCTTCTCTGTCCTGTCATCAATAGGAATTTCCTTTGCCGCATTTCTTCCAGAAGGTAGAATGACCGGAGGTGTTGAAGCCACCTCATTTTCAAGCATCACAACAGTCTTCTCTACCACCATACTATCATCGCTGCTATCCATCCTTGAGATGTTACCGCTAGTTTTCTTTACAACAGCAGTTTCTGTTGTAGGAGCTTTATCTCCAGGTGAAACCTCTTTCTTTTCTTTAGCAGCTACTGTATCTTTCACAACACCAGGAGTTTGCGGGGATTTAACTTTCAGTTCTGGTAGTGTTGCTGATTTACTCTGGTCAAGTTGCATTATGGCTGAAATTTTCTTTGTCTGGGTATTATCCTGTGGCATGCCTCTTCTCCGTAGGTGGTCCACGCTTGCTGACTTGGAATTCGAAGGATGGTCAGTCAAACCATTGGTTTTAGGTTCAGCAAGTTTTCTCAATCGCTCACTGGATGATTCGGCTCTCCCGCTTTTCTCCTTCATATCTGTCAACGACGAGGTTGACTTACTAACTGCATTTGTGTTATTATTTAGTTTGCTTGCTTTTGCTGTTTTCTGGGGATCAGTCCCTGGGCTAGTTTTGGCAGGAAGTTTTCTGAGAGGAGAAGAGGATGCAGGTTCTGTGTCGCTGAACTTCGAGTTCTTGTAGGTACTGGGAGAAACCTTGGAAGAAGGTTTCAGTTTGGGCTGCTGTGGTGTGGTTGATGCACTTGAAGTGCTACTTCTTGCAGCAATTCTCTTTTGCCTCTCTAGCTTAAGCCTTTCTAGCCGTTTGATCTGTTCCTCTTCCTGGACAAAAATCGCCAATTGAATGTTGCAAAGTATTAGAAATCTAGAAGAGTAGCAGTGACAACCAAAGTTGTCATGTTAGAGTTAATTTTATCAATAAATAAACCTCGATTGTCAGAACAGACAGGATAAGAATCACTACCCTAATTCGAGTTACTCTTCATGTTAGATCACTTGTCTTGTTCGCCGACTACGGTTCAGCTTGTTTAAACACTGCACACAGGACAGTTGTCCCCCGTTTAAACGGCCGTTTATCCCGATTAAACAGCCATTTTGCCTGATAATTGGCTAAATGATAGGTCACAGACTGTTTACCATTTAGGCGATAATTGGCTAAATGATAGGTCACAGACTGTTTAGCATTTAGGCGATAATTGGTTAAATGATAGGTCACAGACTGTTTAGCATTTAGGTGACTCTTAGTGCATAAATACTCATAATTTTGTAAACCCTGGCTCTAAGGCAACTTTTCCTAAAGTGCATTTATTAGGTAGTCACAGCTATAACAGTCTTCCTAGGTACCAAACACTATTTCATGGAGCAATAACATGACGAGATGGTGGATAGCCCATTACATGAATCGATTTGATCTGTGTTCCAATAAAGCGCATATTGGTATTTCAAATCAAAACTACAAAACTCTTGGCAATCTAAAAAGAGAACATCATACCTGAAAATTTAAACTTGTGTAAAACATTAATTAGGTCGAAAGAACAAATGCTGAGGGGCAAGGAGCATCAGAGATTGTCATGCAGAAGCATGTAAGATAGAATTCACATAAAAGGGTTAAAATAGGTATAAAAAAGGCAATGTACCAATACCTGCTCTTTCTTTGTCTTTTGAAGGTCCGCTTTATATGCTCTCAAGTTGTGTGCACGTTTCTGTGCATCAGTCATTGGGCCTTTCGATGATGACAATCTCCTGACTGAAGCATCTTTCCTTCGTTTATCCAAACTCACTTGTGAACTTCTTATCCTCTTATCTTTCTCTGGCTTCTTTACTTCATCCACATTGCTTGCTGCCTCTTCCACATGTGCATCTTCAACTATGGTGGCAGGTTGGGTCTGTATCTGACTGTTATAATCCATTGCCGGATCATATCCAAATGAAATGTCTTCACATCCACGCTCTGGCATCAACTCATCTGGCTCATAGAAAAGCTGACCACTAGCTTTAGCATCTGATATCTTCTGAACAGTTGAGGGAAGCTCAACATCTATATCAATGGCAGTATAGCTTTCTGGTCCAAGACTATCCTCTGAGGTGAACCTAAGAGGTACCATAAAGGACTCATCTGCCATGCTGTGCGCATTTTTTTCGACAAGGGAGGGGTTCTTGTACTGTGCTTCTGCGAGAGGGTCCAAAGAACTCCCTCTGTCTGTCGACCCTTCCTGTCCATAAATCATGAAGTCATCACTTGCTCCTCTCCTGTATCTTGCATCTCCAGCTTCAATCTCCTTTATGACATCACTAGCAACACTAGCTTCCACAGACATCATAAGTTCATCACCAGACAGCACCTGCCGCGGCCTAATCCTCCCATTTTCTATATTGAAACCTATTGTATTAGGTTCATTGTAACCAGCAGAGTCTCGCCCTTCCAATAGAATAGAATCATCAATGCTTGTGCTCTCCTTCCTCCTTGCTGGGGGTGGTTCTTTTTCACTGGCGAATAGGTCAGCATCATTATCTCTCATCTTCACATCAGTTCTTAGCAGGAAACTTTGGAAGACATTCCAGTTCCCTTGGTCTCCATCTTGCCCAAACGACATTTCATCCTTATTATATTCATCTGCAGACTCAAGAATGATCTTTCTAGCATTTTTCTCCTTTGAAATTGAGCTCTTATTCTTTTTCTTTCTGGACTTGACATGTGAATCATCACTGTCCTCAGAAGCTACATCTGAACCTGTTTGTGATTCACTCTCCGATGATCCATGCCTTTTCGATGTTACATTTATGTTCCGTATGACAACCACACTGGGCTTCTTGCCTATCCTTTTATCCTTTTTATGGGACCTGTGACCATAAGTCTCCCTCTCTGAACCGCTCTGGTCACTTCCGTCATCTGAAGTTTCTGAGTCCTTGCTACCTGAGGAGTGTTTCTTTGACACTCTCCTTTCTGAGTGGTGGTGGTACCTGGTATCGTCCATTGGGGGGTATGGTGGAGGGTAATATGGGTTCGTTCCAGGATAGTAAGGCATGCCTTGCATAGAGTAAGGCGGATGCATTGTCCATGGTGGATACGCTGACGGATATGGACCATGGAAGAACTCATGGGGAGCTCCAGAGTGCTGAGATGTCCTCTGATCTGTCAAGCAACACAAGTTATTGCTGAAATCCAAGTACACTTTATTCAGTCATCTTAAATGGGAAAAAATGTAAAATCAACACGTGGGACAATTAGCTTCAAAGGGTTGAGTCAACAATTGTGCACATAATAAAACAATAGCAAATCCAGCACTATCAAAAGTTCGTTCCTAGATAGTATCCAATCTTAGGGGAAAGTAAGTTGTTTTGAGCTTTTTAGAATGTAAGTTCAGTCATTGCACCAAACAGCAATGAATTTATTAGCTTGCAGGGTGTTAAGATATCAAAATATACCTGATTTAGAAGCATCTTCGCCATTTGCAAATCCATTGGAAACAGACATTGTTTCCATAGTTTGCTTCATGTTGTCCCCCATAAACATAATGCCAGAAGGATTGAAGGGAGGAAATTCAGAGCGTGCAGAAATTGCTTCAGGTTCGACTTCGATCCATTGTCCAGTTTCATGCTTTTGCTTCCACAACCCAATGAATTGTGTACATGCCTTCCTATTTATTGAAAGCACACCAAAGTGGTTAGCATAACAGGATTTGATGTTAATGCAGCATTTGCTTTGAGGCAACCGTGTAACTTAGTCAAGGAGGTCATGCAGCAGTAAGTTTTTGCACAAGTGGTGTCTAAACTTGTTCAGGGGTCAAGAAAGGCTTTAACTCCTTGATCATTTTGGGGTCATGGATCATTTGGAAACATCGCAACGCTTGTGTTTTTGAAGGCTGTAGCCCCTGCATTCAGGGAGCCATTCGAGCCTTCAAAGACGAAGCTCATTTGTGGCAGCTGGCTGGGGCCAAGGGCCTGATCGCCCTGGATCTAGCTAAGATTGTGGTCTAGAGTGTGGCTTAGCAAGGGTCTGGTCTCATTTTTTTCCTTTTTTTCCTGTAAGATCTCATGATCAGATGGCATCTCTCTCATTCCAGCCCAGGGTCAGAGACTATGGTTTTGTAACTGGGCCACTCTTTCTCTCTTAAGACAAAGATGCGCAGTTCTCCTGCGTGTTCGAGGAAAAAAAAAACTTGTTTAGGGGTGTGAGTGTCACCTAGGTCTCAAACTGTTAATTTGCAGTTTCATGTCTCTATACTTGATAAGTGGTTCACTTGAGGTCCAAACCTCCCTGAGTCCCTAACTAGTATTGATCCACCTACCTGGCATCTCCATTGCATCCATATCACCCTAATTTTGCCAACCCATCATGCGTATCATTACTAGCCCCCACATGGCAGTTAATAAAAAAACAAAATTCACAAGACCCACTGCAGAGAGATGAGGGAGGGAGAAATAAGAGTGGATAGATAACCCACTGACTTTTGGGTGCAACATTTAGTGCCATGATGGCACATAGTTACCATGTAAGCGAGCAGATGTCAATTAAGAGGGTTTGGACCTCGAGAAAAACACAGGCACACAAAAAGTTTAGGGACATGAAGCTGCAAATTAAATAGTTCAGAAACGTACATGACAGTCAGGTGCAGATAAAATTAGCAGTCCCAGTGTCCTGTGGCAGATGTACAGGATACTCGATGAGATATCCTACCCAGCAGGCAGGATATGTCTTAGACATAAGAAGGTTATACTTACATCAAGCGAGAAGCACCAAAACGCTCTGCAAATGTGATCAAGTACACCAAGTTGTCAATATCAAACCCTGCTGCTACAGCACGTGCAAAGGCCATAGCCTGCTCTTTACGCAAGACTGTTTTCCGAGTCTCCAACACTCTGAGCAGTTGAGCTCTACAAAATACGAAGTATGTAATAAGATGATTGTATTAACAGCGTCCTATAATGTGGTTAAATTCACCATACAAAACACACACATAAACAACTCATTCAAAAATTAATCAAAGCAGTAGAGGCTGTATGTTTGTCCCTTGTCTAAAAATATTAAACATCATAGACAAATCAAATGATAATAATGCCAGAAGTATATACATTTCTTGATTAAATGGAGAATATGTTACTCCATAAATGAAGATAAGTTCCATTGAAAACATTATGTGTGATCCGATGCAATACATGAAAAATCTTAAAGTACCACATTACAGAAAACATATAGGTCTGTTTAAGACGTAGGTCTGTTTAAGATGCATAGGTAGTTATAGGTACTTTGAATTCTCCTCCTGAGTAGTACTGTTATTCTGCACTGATAGAGTTGGATGTGTGCCAGCCTGCCAACAATATGGAATCTTAGAATTAGATAATACACACATTTATACCGTGACTCTCTTGCAGAAAGAAAATGAAGGATTATCCATAAAACTTAACCTTATATGGAACAAGTGCCATATCTGCATCAGGGTCGAAACTTGTCTTATTACCTGTGAACAGATGGGTCAAGACATTCAACAAGGTGGGAAAAAAATACAAGAGCCGTCTCCAAATCAAGTTGCAGCTCAGGAACCATCCTTCATGAAACATGTGACTAATTTTTAAAACAGGAGAGAGCGATCTCCATCTCAAAACGTACAGCTTCTAGTGAGCTAGCTAAAAGTAAAACAATTAATTTCACATTTGATAAACACTAGTGAAGATTGCTCATGCATAAACCAGTATATACATTGGCATTTTCCTTGTGCAGCCTAGTATATTGAAATTAAAGCTATTTATCTGTATCAAATTCAACAACCGTGCCTGATGCTACATCGCACCAAACTCTATTATGAATAAAATTCTTAAAGTATAGTGTGCATCGCCATTTGCCAAGTTTCATTGTCCAAGGAAATACAGAGTACTTTTTTCTCAATAATAAATAAGCATTGTTGCTGAGTACTTAGGTGATAAAACAAAGAGCTTCACGGATATGCTGTTTGTTCTATGAATCATGATCAAAGAAGAAGAAATGCACGTCAGTGTTTGACCTTCCATGCAATCCACTAACTTCCCATTATGGTATTCCACCTACAAAGTGCAAAAAAAGAACATCTCATCTTTCTGGTATTACTATGTTGATCACAAGTTATCCGGCACAGATTTCTACTTACAGATCTCAAACCAATACTGTCATTGCCCTGGACGGCAATGGCATCCTCAATCTGCAATATCTCAGACTCTATTGTTGTGACCCGCTCCAGGACCTCTGGTGTACTGACAAAACGAACAAACCTGCCAAGGCCAACCGTGCAAATCACCACCCTGATTATCTAAAGAAAACAAATGCAAATTACCACCCCTGTCGCTGTGAAACGCAATTGGGTGACAAGAATACAAGATGAAGAGAAGCCAAGCACCAACCTCTCCACTGTGCCCCTGGTAAACCATAACTCATCATTCTCTGGGTCTGGCTCAAGTGTGATGGAATAGCCTCCCTTGGCAATCTGCTCTTGTGCAATCTTAAGATGCGCAACGAAAGGGTTCAGTAAACCAGACGCTATCTTCTCCTTCTGTCCATTCGCCACCACAACTAAATCGCACCTAGAAAAGATGGGAAGAACAGAGAAACAAATCAATAAGATGTGTTAGCGTACTGGGCCACAATGGTAGAAGCATTGGCCCGTACATATATAACAGTAAGGCCCTGTTTGTTTCAGCTTGGGATTGTGAATTGCAGCTTTTACAATCACAAGCTGAAACAAACAAACAGGTTTCACATTGGATTGTAACAATCCACAAGCAATCTGCAAAGCTGCTTTTCCCTAGAGCATGAAACAAATAGGACATCAGCTGTGGCCCTAGTATTGAATCAGAAAACATTTTAGAGCATGAGCACATCAGATCTAGCACCGCTAGGCACGCCACAGACAGCATTGAGATAGTGAAGCCTACATATGAGGCAAAAGCGAAAGCTTTTGTCATGTCACGGAGAAATGATCATACGCTTCCCAAGTGGAACAAAAATTGCGGCGTTGACATATGCCCGAGCATCCAGAGCTCGCTCCATTTTGGTAATACGCCGCACACATGGTATTAATCAGAACGAAGACAATAAAAGAAAAGGAACCCAGTTCTTAGGCCAAATCACCAGAGGAAACGGAGAAATATCGCTGAAATAGGTGCGAGTTTCTTGAGCAGATCCAGTAGCTCACCTGGTGCGGGTCGGGGTAAGCTGGAATACCGCCGATTCAAGCCGCGTCTCCGGCCTCATTGCAGCACAGTTGTAGTCGGTTCCCCTTCGGTTTCAGATCTTGCAGGAAGGAGATGGAGGATTCCAACCGTGCAAGAGTATCGATTTTGGAGGAGGGAAATGCTGGTAAGAAGCAGAATTTCGATAGAAACGACAGGGAATCAAAGAACATGAGCAATCGAAGAAAATCTTGTACGAATTAAAGAACAAAGAGATAAATAGCAATAGGGGGAAAAAGTTAATGAAACCTGGGGGCGGAGGAGGTGGTTGAGAGCGTGGGTGGTTGTTGAGTTCAGTGCGGGAGTCGGAGTGGAGAGAGCTCTGGTGCTGCACCGCCTTTTATGGAGCAAGAAATAAAACGTTGAGGCTAGCTGGCCAAGTTCAGGGTCATGGTGTTAGCGCAACTCCATTGCATTGATTTTCCTTACTCCTTTCCCAAATCCTACGAGGAGAGTGTTAATACGAGGAAGAAAGAAGATGTCGACGTTAGAAAAAAAAGTAACAAATCAAAACAGCAAGTAAAGAGGTGTTTAGATCGGTGAAAATGGTGAAAAGTTTATGCATTGGTCCGCGTGCACAGAGAGAAGAAATAAACTGACACGATTCTCAAAGTGAAAAATTTATGTAAAATAGAGGGAACTAAACACGCCCTAACAACACGTGGGACACTGATCCTACGGTGATATCCTCCATCTGCGGTGGGCCAAGCGGTCGTTGGTGGAGACTGGCAAGGTTAGGGTTCCAGTTTGGATTTCTAATTTGGAGGAGGTTCCATGGACAATGGGTTCAAAGAGAAAGCTGTCGGCAGCGAGTAGCCCGGCAAAGGAGGCGGGTTGGAGCCGGCGAAGGTGCCACGGGTTGACGATGGGGTTGGAGAGGGTCGGGCGACAGGGAAACAAGGTAGTGCTTAGTGGCTGTGTTGAAAGACAAAGGGGGTGTTTAGACGTTGTTATGCATAGTATTTTTATGCATTGGGTCGCGTGTCACCGAGAGAAAAAATACATTGGAAAGCACGTATTATGCAAAATGGAGGAGAGAGGGGGTGAACTAAACACCCTCTAAGACGTGTATTTTTCTCTTGCGCCTTGCTGATAAAGACGCCTCGGAGGAGGGCTCTCTAGCTCTAGCTACCGTGAGAGCCCTCTCCTATAGAGAGGTCATTCTCTTTTATCACTTTAAAATGGAATCCCTTTTCGCAATTGCATCATATTTGGGAGAGGTGCTCTCTCTTCTCCATGTGTGCTGCTGCACAAGGAGGACGGCACAACTGATGGCCCGGCCCTGAGTGGGCCTGGCTCGGGGTCGCGCACAGTGCGACAAGGGGAGCGCAGGGGCACAGGGCTACGCGGCTCAAGGCATAGGGCCAAGAGTGTGCGCGGCGAGGTCGGCCCCCTGGTGCAGCAATGAATGTCTCACGGGGCGGCAGTGGCCCGACGTGGGGAGGCCTAACGTGGTGGCTCGAGGAACCGCACGCACGAGCACGAGATGTCTCAAAAGCGAAGAGGAGGTGGATAAAGGGATTGAGAAAAACTCGATCCTCTTTATGGCTGAAGATAGGAAAGGGGGAAGGGGAAAAGGATATGATCTCGCTCTTACTCTTCCATTTCAACTTGTTGATATAACACGTTAAATGACTTCTCGTTTCATTCATAAATATAAGATATTTTAGACATGGGCATCTTCGATATATAACTTAGATGGTTAATGTTGATATGAAAGCAATAATAATGGGAAGATTTGTAATACTCCCTCCGGCCATCTCTAACTTTGACAAGATCTATAGAAAATTTTATTGATTTCCACATTGTGAGAATACATACACTATAATAAATACATATTTTATAGTGGATTTAATAAAACTAATTTAATGTTGGAGATGTTTGTTCTTTTTCTAAAAACTTGTTTAAGTTAAACATGTTTCATTTAGGACAGAGGGTGACAACTAATTTGGAATGGATGGAGTAGACGAATAGGGATAGAGTTTACGTGCGTGTATTCATAGGGGTGAGTGTGCATGCGTGTGTGAGTATCTGCGTATGTATTGGTCTTTCTCAAAGAAAAAAGTACACTGAAGAAAATATTCAAAAAAACATAATGTAATAATGTTTAAATTTCATAACAAGTGGATAAAGTTAGATAATTTTGACTGTTGTTACGTATATTTATGCAAAGTGGATGTGGTAAACTGGTTTCTGCTTCCTAGGTGAATCATAACGTACATCTTTTCATGTGAAAAATCAGTACTATTACATTTTGGCTAGGTCATACTAATTAGTGAGGGTGAAGAACGTTGTTAGGATATGGATGGGGACATGAGATTATTGAAGATAAAAAAACTAGAGAAATTTATTATTTAATTGTATAACATATTAGCACCGCAATATATATAAACAGAAACAAATTTGGCACGAACAAGTTGAAATTAGAGTTCCGTCGTCATATAAAACTATAAAAGGGAGAGAAGAGCGAGGAGGTGTGCACATTGGAGAGGATATGTCAGTCTTTTCGCTCAGTTGGTGGCTTGCTGCAGATTAGACGAGATTATTTTAGATTTGTTCAGGATTATTTACGAAAAAGATGTGGGGGATGCGATGATGATATAGACAACGGAGGATGTCTCCTAGATTAATTTGTTTCTAAGGGATCACGACATCTCATTTTCATTTGGAAGGTGAAAGCTGTGCTTGTAGCTTCCTTTTTCTAAAATTAATTTATTTCAACAAAAAATAGAGGGCGAACAATGTAAAACACTCGAACCAACCACCGGGCATCATATCAAATGGACTGTCTACACACACATATATCTATATAAACTAACTCAATATATGTAAATCAGTGTAGTTACAGTTACAGTTAGGAACCATCTCTGCTTTATTTACATATGTAATAAATGATCAACATCGTAAGGATGATCAACTAATATGCCTACAAATTTTCAGCCTCTCTCATTGAACAAATAGACAAATATAGGAAGCATGTCCTATGGCATGGGGGTGATCTGACCAAGAAAGTTGGTTACTTGGTAGCCTGGAAACAAGCTTGCCGAAGCAAAGATGAGGGTGGCTTGGGCATCATTGATCTCAGACCCAGAATACTGCTCTACTTCTCAAATTCCTACATAAATTCTACAACAAGGCCGATCTACCTTGGGCTCATTTAACTTGGCAGCATCTTTACAAAACTGACAAACCACCTCATGAAAGGAGCTTTGTGGGGTCTTTCTGGTGGCGAGACGTCATGTCCTTGTTTCCTCAATTCTTGGATTGCCTCTTGTAATGTTTAGATAGGTGACACTTGTGCTTGGAACCTGGGTATGCTGAAATGGAGGTTTCCTCAACTTTTCTCTTTTGCCAAGTCACCCAAGTTGTCGGTCAAAAGATTCATTTCCCTGGACACAAGCAGAAATTTCCACCTGCCTCTCTCTATGCAAGCATCAGACCACTTACCAATCTGCAACAGTTGTTAGATGGCCTGAATCTCCTCAACCAAGGAGTGGATATATGGTCCTATATCTGGGGTTCTACAATCTATGCAAGTAAAAAAGCTTACAGTTGTCTAAGAGATACTTGTGATGCTTCTCCTCTCTTCAAATGGATGTGGAAATCCAAGGTGCTGAACAAACACAAGTTCTTTTTCTGGCTCCTGCTTAAAGATTGTTTGAACACAAGGGGCCTTTTAAGGCGGAAGAACATGTTCCTGGATGATTACTCCTGTGTTATGTGCGTGGAACATTTGGAGGAGATAATCTCCCACCTCTTTTTCGAGTGCCCCTTTAGCCAGGCTTGTTGGATTCAGTGGCGGAGCTAGGATTTTTGCATGGGGTATGCCAAACCAAAATATTCATATGCAAACCAGGAAAATATATTTAGCAATTCGGTAAAGTTTCAAAAAAATATCCAACAATTCGGTACACAACTACTAAATGCCATAATAACTCTCAAGTTACAATCCAAATAGTCTAAAGGAACACACTAATAGTTTGGAATATAAACGACACAAGCTTAAATAACAAATAGGATTGCAACACTATTTTCAGGCCTACGCTTTCTAATGGCCATGAAAGTCTTGACTACATCATCTTCATTCACATCTTCCGAAATGTCTCTTAATGAACGCGACAAGACAATCATCCAAGAGACTATCACTGGTCTTATTTCTCCGCTTGGTTTTGACAAAATCCATACTAGAAAATGCTCTCCCAACACTTGCCATCACCATCGGTAGAAGCAATACCATTTTGAGAAGCAAGTAAACTAGCTTAACTTAGAGGTCTTGGGCAGATGGGCGTCGGCGCTTGCGAGTCGCGCAAGGGCCGAGCGGGTGTAGGACTGAAGGAAAAATGGATTTTCTTTCACAGACTATATGTATACACATGTGTGGACTGGGCCTAGGGTATGCCACACCATACCGGTGCAACCCACTGGATCCGCCGGTGGTTGGATTTACCTGGATATTCAGTGGGATGTTTCTTTAGATCCTTTGGACATGATCATTCAAGCACGCCAGAACTTTGGATCAACCATTTTTAGAGAGATTGTTATTGTGGCAGCCTGGTCGCTCTGGAGTCACAGAAATAACATTGTTTTTGATGGGGGTTCTCTCTCTTTTGCTTGGTGGCGTCGGATTTTTGTAGCTGAAATGGAAAAGGTTACCCTAAGGGCTAAGCCTTCCTTGAAATTGTTGATAGATAATTGGCTGAGTAGCCTCTTGTAATTTCTTTTTTCTTAAGGCCTGCGGCCTTGTAACTGTACATATCCCTGCCGTTCCCCGTCAAAAAAAAATATACCTACAAATTCGTCTATAACCCAATAAGGCGCCTTATTATAAAATAGAAAATCGCATGCATAAAAAGACTCAGCTCCTTGCAGGTGCGTTTGTTGTGCTGGCAACATCACAGCCTGTAAGGTGTTACCATACACTTTGATTAGGTGCGTTAGTTAGTAAGCCTAAGCCTGTTTTCTAATCTATAACTAAAACTCCAAAATTTAGAGCCTCCTCATGTATTTTGGCCTCTTATTAGTGGCGAAGCTAGATCAAATTGTAGGGTGATGCATCTCATTTGTAGTTCTATAAATTTGATACATATACATGGTGAGAAATTGTTTCTAATCACTATTATTTTATTTTTAGATGGTGCATCTGCACCACTGGAGCCTCCATAGCTTTGCCACTGCCTCTTATGTAATGCTAAAGTGGGGCCCACGTGGGACCCACACTAGGTGGGGCCGCGACGCTTTGTGTGGGACCCAAATGCGATTTTGGGTGGAGCCTACTGGCCATGTACTACTTATGTCGGATCCACAATATATTTTAGAAAACACAAGCATAGACCCATGTACTATTTATATGGGTCCGGCGATATATTTTAGAAATGAATATCGATGACGGTTTTTTTTCTTTTGTTTGCAACTATATTCATGACCGGGTCGGTCTTTGTAGATAGATCCATCTGTTTGATTGACTGACGGAGTGGTAGCTGCTGCTGCATCCATCACATCATGTTCTTCTCCGATCCTCCCAAAATGCAAATCTCCTCGTCATGTTCTCTACAGTTTAGTGCTGGCAACTTTCGCCAGCAACCAAACATGTCCATAACTGATACTTCAACGGAAATGCGAATGCGCTCACATGTATTTAATGTACTCTCTATCCTAAAATAAATGTCCATATAAGATTAGTCTCAATGAAGAGTTTTATGAGAGCTTCGTGAGTGACATTAAAATTTAATGCCACATCAGCAAAATTGCTGACTTGGCAAGATAATTAATAGAGGAGTTTCATCAGTTGAGAAAAGAGTTTCATCCCCATAACTCATCTGGCACAGTTACCTAGTTCTCAGTCTAGGTAGCTGTGCAATGAAACTTTCAACTCTGTAGTGAGACTGGCCTAAGATTCAAAATTTGTTCCAAAATACTAAGTGTCTATCTCGCTTTTCAATACAACTATCTCTTTCTCTCTCTCCTCCTCAATATTCCTCCTTTTCTATGCGCTCTTTACTTTTTTTCCTTAATTCTCGTGCCCAGCTACTAAGGCCAGTCTCGATGTAAGTTTCACTGCACAGTTATCTAGACTCAGAAACTAGGTACCGTGCTGAGAGAGTTTCATGGGGATGGTTGATGAAACTCTCTCTCTCTTCTCGCCACATCAGCAAATTTGATGATTTGACATAGAATTTAATGCTATAAAACTCTTCATGAAACTCCCATTGAGACTGGCCTAAGGTTACTCCTAATAGAAGTTTCATTTTTATTAAATAGGGTGTCATGTCATCATTTTTGATGATGCGGCAACAAAGAATGAGGAGAGAGATGCAAGGAGTTTTATCTAGATGAAACTATGTGCGCACTCTTTTCAATACACATTGTGTCTTGCACGTTGGCCTATGAAACAACGAAAATGAAATAGTGCATTATATGAGATGTTTCATTATTAATTAAATGCTCTTACGCTTATGTGGCAATTTTGGAAACATCAAAATGAAACTCTCCATTGGGATTAGCCTAAAAGCAAGGCTACAGTCTTCTACTGGCTGAATGAATCTTTGTAACCCATCTCTCAGCCTATTCATACAGTGGTTAGGTCTTCACTATTCATATATGGCCCCACATGTCTCTCTCACAAAATTCCTTGGTTATTGTGCCTCAACTGACTGTAAACTTGCAGACAACTTCTACTCTCTCTCCTCCACCTTGCCATTTAGCCCACCTACAGCCCCTTATAATACTTGCTCTAAATGGACACTCTTTGTGGGCCTTTCAAATTAAAGGTTGTTTTGGTTTTTTAAAAGTTCATTATTTTTGCCATATATCTAGATATACATAATGTCTAGATACATATAAAAAGTAAAAAATCTTGAAAACCAAAACAACTTACTCTCTCCATTTCAAATTATAATTTATTTGACTTTTTTAGCCTAAGTTTGACCTCTCGTCTTGTTAAAAAAATGTGTAAATATAGTCCAATTCAAGTCATTTTTGAAAAATTTTATTAATAAAGCGAGTCACAACAAAAGATATGATATTTTACATAACTTTTGAATAAGACAAACAGTTAAGCTCGAGATAAAAAAAGAGTCAAATGAATTATAATTTAGAACGGTGAGAGTACAGTTTAAAACGGAATGAAGGGAGCAGCAAGCTAGCAGTACGGTCGTCCTTGAGCGCCCCAACACGTCGTAACGCCCACTCGCAGCTCCAACGTTGGGTGCTAATTTGTGGCTGCATGTATATGTGCCTATATATGTCGGAAACGCATGCATCAGCTAGTAATAGAAATATACATAAATATAAATCATCAGATCCCAGCCCGGCGTCGTCCTTTCTCATCCATCTCTCAATTTCTCCTCCTGCCTGCCGGCCGTCCTCTCTCTCTCTCTCTCTCTCTCTCTGCGGCGCGTGCGTGTGGCCGTGTGGAGAGGAGATCGTCGTCGTCGATCAGAGAAGACCGGATCGTCGGAGATGGCGGCCAAGAGCATGCAGGCGGCGGCGCTGCTGTGCTTGGTGCTCCTCGCGGCGTCCCCGCAGCCGGCGCTGGGCACCTGCCAAGACGAGTGCGTCGCTGCCTGCACCGGCTGGCCCGTCATCTGCAAGCTCTCCTGCGCCAGCGCATGCCTTGGAGAAGTCGGTCAGTAGAGCATACTAGCTACATAATGCATACATGCATGTAAATAATTTGCAAGCATCATACTGTATGTTCTTCAATGAATGCATATATACATACATAATATATATATATGATCAGGGATCTCAACCTTGAGTACGACGGCGAAGGCGGCACCACCAAAGGACCCAGCAGAAGCATCTGCGCCTGCACCACAACAGGGTGGCGGCAGCGTGCCCGTGCTCAGAGGGCTCAAGCCATCAGCCGCCCATTGAGATGGAGACACAACCAGCAAGAGAAACTAATCCACCTTCTCTCTCATCATGTATGTATATGTGTGTAGTGTCCTCTCTCTCTCTCTCACACACACACATACAGAGACAGAGGCACGCAAACCATATATGAGATGATGGGCCCATCACTTCTTGCTGTAATTAACTAATTAATTATACAATCCCGTGTCGGCCCATTTATCCTACAGTAGTATTCATTAGATTCTGAGAAATGGAATTTGTGAATGTGGTGATGACTAATTCCACACATGCATGCATCACATTTCTTCTCTACTACATACAGAAGCTCAAATTAGAGGCCAATCCTGTGCAACATCCCTCTACGTATATAATTAACAAAGGAATGAAACAGACGCTAATATATATGTAACTAGTATATAATTAGGGCTAGACGACTAGGTCACCTTTCTAGCTACTTCCAGAGCTTTACATATCTGTCATGACTGGCAGAGGCAATCATTCCCGTGAACGGAGAATGTGCCAGAGCAGCTATCTGCCCCTCGTGCGCCTGGATTGGGTTCCTCCGGTTATCAGATAAACTCCACAGCTCCAGCGTCTGCATACAGTCAAAGAATCAATGCACGCTATTCAATGTCTGCAATATCCATACATGTGGTTAGGGCATTTCATTTACCTGATAACCACCAACAATCAACACTTTCGAGTTTCTGGGGTGGAATGTGCATGACTGATATTGGTTTCCATGAGATCTTAACTCATGAATGCATGCGCCCGACGATACCGACCACACTTTCACAGTGTCCTGACTTACAGAAGCCAGATATTCACCACTTTCATCCCAGCAAACACAGTTTACCTCACTATTGTGAACCTAAATCAAACCAAAAACAAAAAAGATCAGTTAACTACTTTTATATTGCAAGTTCTGCATAACCTTAACCATCCCATACATATTAATTACCTTTGGAGGAGAGGGTAAGTTGGCTTGCTTTTCAACATCAAAAATGTTCACCATACTTCCAGCTGCCACAGCTAGAAGCTGCCCACTTCGAGGCTGAAACCTGACTCTTCCTGTGCCACCCTGCTTCACCTGTACCACATTGTGTAAAAAAAAAAGGTGCATCCTATTATCGAACTACAAGGATGAATGGTTTGTGAAGATGGGAGGCTGATGCATCAAGGACCAACCCTAAAAACATGGGACGGAGTAGTTTGACCAACAGTCCAGAAGCGAATTTCTCCATTGTCATCACAAGAGCAAAGAACCTCTGTCAACCTTGGATGAAAATCTACTGATGTTACATGAGAGCCATGCCCATGAAAAGTTTGTAAAGCACCATTTTCCTACAAAAGGAGGAATAGACATGAACCTAGGGTATCACTACAATATTACTCAGGTTATCTGATGTTAAGCCAATAATATTGTGAAGCAAACAAAAAGCAATAAGAATTAAACAATAATATCAAGGTCTTTCTACCGCTACATAAATAGAAACAAAATTCAGACAGTGTGGCCAGTAGCTATGTCCAGTGAAAATATAGCAGTGTCCGTTACTCCTTGTCCATATGCAGTAAGTGGTCAGGTGTGCATCATCTGGTAAAAAGGGCAAGGAAATGGTATAGCACTATGGACTTAACTGCATGGGCCACTATTTTCATACAACTTGTTTCTTCAGCCTAAACTGCTGCAAAGACCCATAAATATACAGTTTATATTGATACCTAGCAAATCTAACCTTAGGCTTTAACATGTATGTCATATCCAGCTGTGGAATTTTTAGGATAATTGTAGAAAGAGGCTGCAGAGACAGGGCGAGAGGGATAACCAAAGGGATCCACAAAATTCAAACTCATCAGTTGTCACAGTCCTGTTTGGATGGTGTCTGCAACTAGTTACACCACATTTTAGCTATGCCACAGTTTCTTAGGCAAGTGTTTGGTTCTCCGCCACAATTGTTGCCTTCCATACTTTCTCAGCTCTATGCCCACCTGTTATGGATTCATATCTAAGCCAAACCTTGCCAAAGATTTGGCTAACAAATTGTGAACACCATCCAAAAATTCTAACATTTATTTCCTAGTGTGGTAGATTTAGCTTGACATATTTGGTTTATTTTTGGTTTCAAATAGGCATCCACCAATAACAAATAAAAAAATGTTGTAACAGATCTTGCAAATATACGAGTAAGAATTGCAATGAATAAGGACAAATAGATCAAAGGGAGAAGTATTGAAAATCACATCAGCAGCATTCCAAAGTCGAACAGTTCCATCGGAAGACGATGTAGCCAACTGAGTGGAATTTGTTTTGAATCTTATGTCTGTGATAAAGTTTGTATGGTCTTCTATTTTGGTATCCATCTTAAAATTATCCATATTCCAGAGGAAGACCTACAAAATCACCAAAACTTCAATACATAAAGAGTTGAGAAAAATAATTTCATAAATTACAGACTTGCTTCCTCAACTGAGACTCAGAAAAAAAAAGGCAGCCTTTCGCAAGATAAGGTACACAAAATTTTGCTTCACTTCAAAAATAGACTGACAAAAAATGTGTACAGAAATATGACATGTAAACAACTTCTTACTGGGACATGAAAACACAATCGTGAATATAGTCAGCAGTAACAACTTTGATGAAACAAAATGTTCGATTGAAATGCGTAGTGTCGTTTACTACTGAAATTTGAATTATAAGGATGACATTAATTGTTTGAACCACTTGAAACCAACCAGCAACTTGCTACAAGACAAACTATCAGGTACATTCAAAGTTAGAACATTTTACCTTCTTCTCATGGCCCGCACTAGCTAGTAACTTTCCATCTGTAGAGAAGTGACAGCAAACAACCTTGTTGTTGCTTGTACGGTTGTTACCTACCTCACTCAAAGAGAGACCTACACAAAAAAAATGAACAGGAGCATTCGACTTAATGCCATTATGACGTTGACGCAATTACCATTTCATTGACATATGGGGTCATCTGACTCAGTAATAGTGGACCAGGGTGGCAAATTGTACTCCCTCATAATAGCAAATAGTTAAATAACCTGAATGTACAGCTTCTAAACTAGTTTTTTCTTTCCAGAGCACATTATAACTCTAAGGTTAAAACACTTACCCTTTAAGGACTCTGAATTGTGCTCCGAAGACCCTTTTTTCAATGCTGCAAATATGTCTCTTCCGTCTCCATCATCACTCGACAAGAATGAATCAACATTCTCATCAAAATCAACAAAACTATCCAAAGTATCCTGTCAGTAATAAACCTCACTTAAGCACAAAAAGAGCTGCAGAGATGGAAAGCATCGACACAAAAGCCTCAACAGAATCATACCATCTGGTTTGACGAGGAGGCAAGTCCACTGGTTCCATCCGCGCCGCAAATCATTGAACTCTTCTGTAAAAAATTAGCATTGCTAGCCACTGGTACTCCACCACCTGGAGTATGAGTGGATGGAGTTGATGGAGGAGAAGGCCCAACAGTATTTCCTGTGCCAGTACTATTAGCTGCTCCAGAAGAAGTTGGCTTCCGCTTTCTAGTGTTCTGGATGACAAGAAATTAGGTAAACTCGTTCAGTATCAGCCACAAGAGGCCACAAAGAAACTTGAGGTTCTCCGCCACCTGTTGATGTGGCTGTTGCAATTCCATAGGACGGTGGCCTGAGGACTGCTGCATCTGGGCCATCTTCAACTAAAACATTGCAAATATGTACAGTCAATGGCAGCACAGACAAAAAAGGTCAGTGAAAGGAGCGAATGTCTCAGGTGATTAATTTAAGAATAACAAAATCTCAGGTGACACATTTTGATGGTAAATCAAACACCATACATTCTGTTTGGACTTGGTTTACCAAGTTAACCTAAACTGATTACGGACTGACCTTCATCGCATAATCCGGATCATCTGATCGAACATTCTGTGATGATGGTGCTGGCGAACCCATTCTAGTAAGGTCATTTGGTGTTTGTGCCTGAGCAATCAACTGTTGCTGTGGTGACAACAGTTGGAACTGGTTTGAAGATGGCACCAACTGCTTCTGCACACCTAAATTGGGCCGTAGTTGGTCGATACCTGGGACCTTTAGCAAACAACAAAAATAAGTAAGCATCCAAAGCAGACAGGAATGCAAACATAGGAAGGAATATGAACTCACCGTTAGAGGCCAGCCTTTGAGTGGTACACTCCCAACACTACCTTGATTAAGCCCTAAGTGGAAGGCCAAGAATTGCAAGAAAAACAGTATTAGGAAGGTCAACAGTATAACTCCAACTCAGAGACATATACTTGTTAATGTTACAGGCCTCGGGGGTGACTTGTACATCTATCCCTACTGCAGCCTATTGTAATCAATTATACGCTTTGACTTCAGGTGAAAAGGATGCATTATAAATAACAGAAGTGTCACGTCTTTGTGCCACCCTGCCATTTTTTTTAAAAAAAATGCAAACATGGTTGACTAATTTCCATGATTCTTCTGGCAATGAACTCATGTGTCTATATGCTAATTGAAGGTTTGTACCATATCAAAACTGGTCCAGGCTGCCAATTTTCCATACGAGATTAGTAGTATTAGGAAGGCTGGTTTGTCCTTTTGCCACAGTTTTTGGTGAATTGGCCTTCATGCCGCTGATTAATTTGAACTAGGTTGCTCTTGTCAATATCCGAACCACGACCTACTGGTACCTCTCACACTAGAAAGAGAAAAGAACATGGTGGAAAACACATCCTCCCCCATGCCACAAATGCTGTGGCCTATATAACTTCACTCACGGGCAGAGCGGGGCCTTTGCCCATTTTTTACTAGCAAGGATCACCCCACATGTGTTTGGAACTAGGACTAGGATGATTGAATTTACAGTCGGTTTACTCGAGCAGGAAGTAGAAACAAGAGCAGCAGTAATTCAATTGTTGCGAAGAAAATAGTAAATACCAACCAGCGGCAAGTAATGGAGGTTTTGGGTGCATCATCCCTGAAGCATATAATGAAGAAGGGTCTGCTGGCATTGTTCTCTGTGGCATAGCAACATCGGGCTTGATGTCCTTAAAGATTGATTAAGGAAAGAGTATAAGGGGTGTTTTTTTTAACAAGTTTGCAATGGGAGAGATAAGGTAGAAGGGATATGTTACGAGTTGCTGGTTTCTTGGGTGAATCTGCTGCTGCTGCATAGGCGGTGGCCTGAAAGGAAGAAGGGATCATGGCCAGAAACCATGATGGATAGATTACATGATGTCTATTTTTTTTTTATGGATGAGGTGTACTTACCCAGTGTGGTTAGGTGGCGACTTGAGAAGGGCGATCCTGTTTGCGTCTAGGAGATGCTGTGAGGCGTCGGAGTCGACAGGGTTGGGGTTCCTGATGCGGTCCTCCATCATTTTAGAAGCGAGGACAGCGGAGACGTCAGAGTTGAGAGCATTGATAGAGGCGGGTGGTGGAGGAGCTCCTCCTCTGGTGTGGAGTTGGGCGTTGTGTTGGTGCAGTAGCTGGAGCCTCATCTGGTGCTCCCTCGACTTGTTGATCTAGATTGGTCGGTTGATTGACGGAGCACGAGAGAAGCAGGTAGTAAGTGATTACTGCTAGTTGAGCTGATGAGGTGCGGCGGCGGTGAGGAAACAAACATACATCGACAAGGGGAGGTGGTGGCGCCCCCGCGGAGGCCGAGGCGGAGGAGGAGGCGGAGGGGGCTTTGGCGGTGGAGGAGTGGAAGATGTCCCAGAAGATGGACCACCACTCGAAGAGGAAGCCGCCGGGGGCGTCGATGGCGACGGGGTCGGTGGCGACCTTGCCCTCGGCGATGAAGGCCTTGGCGGTGGCCTGCAGGTCGCGCTTCACCAGGTAGTCGTAGATGTAGACGTCGAGCCTGCAGGCGGGGCGGGCGATTGGGTGGGATCAGATCGGGAGGAAACACCAGCAAGCAGCAGCAGATGAGGGATACTCACATCTTATCGGCTTCCCAGTTGGTCCGCGCCATGGATTCGATCACAGATCCTATTGACCCCAAGCGAATCGGAAGAAGAGGACGATCGCAAGGTTAGCTGTCGCCTCCGCTTCTCCTCTCTGTCTCTATATATCTCTCTACCACTCCGCCTGCGTCTGCGTCTGCGACGGGGACGAGAGAGAGGAGGTGGGGGATGGATGAACAAGTTGCCTTGCCTCTCTTCTCTCTCTATCTGGCAACCAGAGTCAATAAGTATATTTTCAACGGCTTATAGATTATTATAATTTAAAGGATATAAGTAAATTATATAATCTGATAAATAAACTAGAGTGTTTGTTTTCTCGAGAGATTAATTTTCAAATTTTAAGCTGGATTATATAATCTTGAGTGGAAACAAACAGACCCTCAGGTTGGATTATATAATCTTGAAGTAGCTTGGATTGAGTTGTACCTGTTTTTTAGTGTTTAATTTGTATCGAATGAGGTTGGGAGATTCGGTGGACTGAATGAAATAGTACAACCTAGATGGATGTCATGATACTTCGTGAGCGGGCCAGCGTGGGCTAGGTCGATAGGGGCGAGCCCGGATTGGGACTGTGGGGAGCCTGTTCGCTTGGCTTATCATCCATCAGCCAGCAGTACTTTTCTCTCACAACAAATCAGCACCAGCCACCAGCCAGCCAGCAGTACTTTTCTCTCACAACAAATCAGCACCAGCCATCAGCCGCCAGCCAACCGAACAGTCGTCGCGGTGGAGAATGGCCGGCGCGAGCGAGCTCGGTGGGGCCGCGCAAAGGCGGAGGGCGAGTAGCAAGCTTGGGCCGGCTCTAGGGAGCTCTGTCGCCGCCAGGGGAGGATGATGATGTGGTCGAGATCGTCATAGGGAGGACGAAGGAGGATGACGCGTGCGAGGAGGAAGATAAGCCCATCCAAAAAAAAGGAAAGTTAAAAAAAACTGAGGATGACAGGTGGACCAATAATAAACTTGGCTAATGTGTTGAAATGCATCCATTCCAACTTTCTCAACCCTTCAACTAAACAAGAACGGACCCTAACCTTCTAACAAAACACAAGATGGGTTGCAGGACCCAACCCACAAAAATGGGACGAAACCGATCCAACGCTTTTAGCCGCCGACAAACAAAAACATGTTTAGGCTTACACACACATCTTTTATATATATATATATATATATATATATATATATATAAATAGATATGTGTAACCTCATATCTCGCGTGGATTCCGGACGCAGGAGGCATCGAGCTACTGTGCCGTCAAATTTTTTTCGTTGGGACGTTCCTTCTTGATTGTTGAGGAGGCGGCCCGTTTGGCCTGGCGGGGCCCATTGTCTCCGCATCGTTTCCTTGCCTGCGCGTCGGTCCACGTGCTGCAACGTCGTGTTTAGATGGCTCCTGAAAAATTTTTCAGGGTAATAAATGCATCTTTGACCACTAATTAGAGGTATTAAATAATGTCAGTTTACAAAACTACCTCCACAACCTCTAGTAAATTTCCGAGAAGAATCTAATGAGGTCTTTGACCGCATGATTAGAGGATGATTAGAAGATGGTTACTGTAGCATCACTGTAGCAAATTATGGATTAATTAGGCTCATTAGATTCGTCTCGGTACGAGCTCATAAGGTTTACATTAAGAATGGAGAACTTTGGACTCAAAAATTGATTGATGCAGCTGCTAACTGAAAATTTCAGAACTCTGAATGGACACCGCAATACAGTAAAACTCGAGCAGTTTCATAGCTCTGCCTCTTTTGATCTTTTGAGATTTAGGTTATGGAGTATTTGAGAGAAATGTAGCCCTATGTTAGGACTACAACTTTTGTTATTGAAGATTCAAAAGTTTACATTTGAAATCTGGAGAAAATTCAGATTGAAACTGGCTGGTTTGAAGGTATTAACTGAATTTGTGAAGTGTTCTATGTTTTGGCCGAAGTTTAGTGCAACACAACTTATGTTCTAGGAAGTTTTAGCTCAAGTTTATATAAGGAAAAGTGTAGCCCTATCATTCCTATACAACTTTGGTATTTGGGGCTCACAAGGTTTATGTTTGAAATTTGGAGCAAACTTGAGTTGAACTCGGATCTTTTGACTGAAATTCAGAGAATTCAGCATTTCTGTCCATGTTACAGGCTTCATATCTTTTGATCCTTCGAGATTCAGGTCATAATGTTTATACGTGAATTGTAGCCCTATGATCCAGCTACAAGTCTTGTATTTGGAGTTTTGCACGTTCATATGTGAATTTTGGAGTACATTTGGCCTGAACTTGCTGTTTTCAAAGGAAATTCAGAGGAGAGGGAGACAGACAAACAGACAGGCAGGGGAGGTCGGGCCAGCACGGCAGCGGTGCCACGCACCTGCTTGCCGCCGCGCTGAGCCCCGAGCCACGCGCTGGCACAGGGGGGAAGACAGCTCGGGGGTCGGCAAGCAGCTGCTGGTCGTGCTGCAGCCCGAGGGGAAAGAGGGGATAGGGCCGGCTGAAGCCAGGCCTTCCCTCTCCCTCGCTTTTTCTCCCTCGCGCCGTCCTCTGTCCACGCTGCCGATTTCGCCACCTACATGTGGCAGCCCGCCCCAATTAACCCGGCTCAAGCATATGAGGCCACTTCCACTGCGGTACTCCACATGCTTGAACCGAATTAATCGTGCAGTCTGTCGGGTAACGTCCCGATGAAACCACCGATTCTTGACCGAAACAAAATAGCAGCAAGTCCCACTCGAAGGTGAGCTCAGATGGTACAACTCATCACCAATTTTAAAATACAGGTTCACATGGATAATATACAAAAACAGTGCAAAAGTTTTAATTGTTACAACACAGAGTTATAAACAGCGGAAGAGTTCTAACGTCGATACAAAAGAAACCATGTGGAGCCCTCACATGATCTCATTCACCACGGCCCTCGCTCGGGGAGGACGGCTCAAACACCAAAGACCAACTAACAGGAGCACCTGAAAAACAAAGCCACAAGCAAGGCTGAGTATACTAATACTCAGCAAGACTTACTCGACAAGGTTAAATTCTAGACATGCAAGGCTTTATGGTGGAGGGAAATTGTTTTGCCAAAAAGCATCTACAAGTTGATCCCTATTTTTAATATTTTAGCCAAGTTAAAGTGACACTAACCATTACTAAGTTTGCCAAACTATCCAACAACATTCAGTGTCAAAAAATAATTGATTAATTAGATATCAACATTACTCAACTAACGACATCACCAACCATTGCCCAAGCACACTGATGTATGACAAGAGATCAAGCAGCTTCATGTAACGACGAAGGACGGACAACTCGAGTTGATTTTAACCATGCATAAGACAACCTAATCGCACGCCCCATGAGAGACACCCCGGACCTCAGGCAACCGTTCCCATCTCTCCCTGCCATCTGCCAGCCGAGTGCACGCCCCAACGGAACCTAGGTGCTCCAAGCAAACCTGTGCCGCGGCCACTGCTACACTCGCCATCAACCCCTCGCTCAATGGAGTAGATGTATCCGTCAGTCGTCAGTTTGAATCAAGTACTAGGTTTACCAGTTTACCATATTTCCTGGCATACGATTAGTACCTTCAAAAGCTTGACCAACATCGCCACACAATCAATGCCTTAGCCAACATCCATCTATGCAAGCGGGACATTCAACCAAACAGAAATATCGCACAAGCCCCACCTGCCGAACTTCATGATTCAATAGAAAGTAAAAACCTATATCTCGCGAGTGACAAGGCAATCACTCGACTTCTACCGGTTCTAATTAAGCATGGCATTCTATACGACCTACACATACTAGTATTAGGACATAGGTACCTAAGGATCATGCAACTAGGGTTTCAAACAACTCCTTAAACTTAAATGCACAAAGCAACCCATTGGGGTTTGTTAAAGCTGGGACATGCCCCGGTGCTTGCCTTCCTGCTCAGTAACGGCCTTGGCCCGGGTCTTCTGCGGCTTTAGTTAGACTTAGCACGAACGGCTTGTGGATCACCTCGTACACGCCAACATCTATCGCATGATCTACAAATGGTGATGCAGATGCATGAGAGGCCAATCATTCACTCATAACATCAAACAACCCAAATTGTTGATTTTAAATGCTAAACTGAACATTCAGCACTTCAATATGATAACACAAATTTCTCAGATTTTTATTAGTTCAAAAACTATTTATTCTAATAGCATAAATCTAGCTATTTTCATGCATTTAACTCAAACATCAAGATTTTTAGTAGCAAAGATTATGGTGAGCATGTTTTCTGTAACTAATCACTCTAACATATTTTACAAGAATTTTTCAGCATTTTACCCTACTGTTTTCTATTTCTTTTAACACCTACAATTTGCAATCAGTTAGAAAATTATAACTAAATCTATATAGACATTTTGTGCACAAGATTTTTACTGGAGTATCCTGGACCTGAATTTATGCTACTGTGAATTATTCATTTTTTTGAGCAAAATACATTTTCTAGTGATTTAAACATCATTAAATGGCTGATAACAAGATTAAACCATAAGTTAATCTAGAAACACATTCTGATAACATGCATTTTTATGAGCATTAGTAATCATTTAAGGAACCTATAGAAAAATCTATAGCTTTTATTGAGCATGTTCACTATTTTTCATATTTATCTTAGCTATTAACATGCATGAGCTAGATCTAACAAAAATATACATAGACAAAGTTTAACAGATATTCTAATCAACACTACTGGCCATAAGAAGCTTAACAGAAGTGGTTTTACCTTTTTCTCAGGTATATATAAATTTTATTATGCATTTACTAAGTTCTCTGGCCTTTATTCTAGCATAAAGCAATACAATCTGCAAACAACAGTTTACATATGCATATAATACACTACTGAAAAGATAATTTCACAAGGATTCCAGCAAGACCAAATTTGTGATTTTACGATTTTTCTGTGATTTTTAGTGATTTACTAAAATTTTAGCCTATTTACCTAAAAATAATTACGAAAAAGAAAAGCACATTTGCAGATTCCCCCGATACTCTGCAGATGCTTCAACATAAACCCTGAATATTTCTGCATAACCCCCTAAACTTTTACTCTCTTACCCCTAACCCCTTCTTCTTCTACCTTCAGCCTGTGTCGAACTTGGCTCGGTTAATGGCTTGCTGCTTGGCCGGCGCCGGCCCCTGGTTGGCCGGAGAGCAGCTATGGCCGGCGGAGGGACGGCCGGAGTGGTCGGGCGTGGCCTAGCCCTGGCCGGCTTGGCCGGCCCTCGACTAGAGAAGCCCGCCTGCGGGAGCAGCTTGTCGACGGCGAGAACGGCAACGGGGAGGCTAACCCGGGATGGGAGAGAAGGAGGAAAAAGGTTGGGGAGGATCACGGGATCATGGCGAACCCATTTTGAGAGTTTAATTGAGTGGAAAAAGAGTGGAAGGGGTTGTCCTCGATGAGGTCGAGCTCGGTTGGTCAGTAACAATGGCGGCCGAAATTCTCGCAAATTCGTCGGCCTTGGTCTATGGAGGAGGGAGAGGATGGGTTAGGGACGGAGAGGACGAGGTGGCTGAGCGCTGGGCGTGGTTAATTGGAGAATGGTGAGGTGGAGGGCGGTTAATTTGGCTGGCCCTTTACTGCGTTCGGTGAAGGGTTGGCGAGCTGGCGGTGCTTCTCCCCACGCTCTTATATGACTCGACACCGGGGCAAGGCCTTGATGGCATGAGCGAGTTGGCGTTGAGGAGCATGGACGCGAGGCCTGGCCACTTGGTGCGCGCCAGCGCGGCAACGGCGACCGTCGGCGCCGAGGCCGAGTTCGGCCCGGTGTCTGACGAACTGAATCAGGTCGATTCAGTTTAGTCACAGTCCAAGCGTCCCAACTTTGCGTCAATTGTTCTCAAAATTTCATGTATAAACTCAGGGAGCGACCAATACAAAAGTTGTAGAGAAAACCTAGAGCTACAACTCTTGTAAAGGAACCATGAGCATTTGAGTAGTGATTTGGAAGTTACAAGTCTCTAACATTTGGCAAAAACTCGAGTTTTCAGACAGCCCATTCAGTTAAGTTGCAGCACAAATGGCCCGACTTCAACTGACTCAAACTCAACTTTTCGTATATAAACATTTGATTCGTACAATATAAAAGTTGGAGAGGGTACATTAGGCTACAACTTTTACAAAGGGTGTCACTAGTTTTGAGCAACCATTTGAAAGTTACGGGGCTGTGAAAATGGGCAAAAATCATGTTTTTCCAGGGGTTTGACCTGATTTTGATCAAGGTTTTGAATGACTAAACCAAGTTTGCCTTGATCCACAATATCACCATTGTAAAGAGGGTACTTTGTACTCCAACCTTTATATTGGTGGAATTTCAAGTGCTTAGGCAAAAAGAATTGTTTGGGGCCTCTCAAAAAGGATAAAAAGAATTTGCTCATTTACATGAAATGAGAGTCAAAGGAGTTAAAATTTGAATTTTGAATTTTTGTTTGAACTTTTCATACTCATTTGAGTTCATAAACATGTTGTTGACATTTGTGTGACATTTTGGTATAATTTTTATATTTTGACTATTTTTGCTTAAATGGGTTGACTAGGTCAACACCTACACACAAATGCACAAATAATATGATTATGAAATGATGCATGTCATGATTGGTTTAATTAAGTTCATTATAGTTTTTAATTACTATAGTGACAACAGGGGTGTCACACTACAGAGCTTCCCCGTTCAATTCCCTTCACCCACGCGAGCCCTTGCTAATCCTCCGGTCCTCCCACCTGTTCTTGTTCAACGCCGTTGGCCATAGCCGTCGCGCGCCGTCGTGCTTCGTCCGAGCCACCGCTGCCGCCGACCCGTTTTTCGTCGCCCATGGTGAGCCCCTGCTCCGGACCTTTTCCCACCGATTCAAGTACATGGTTGCGTCATATATGGGCCCAGGAAGCTAGTCATACCGTTTGTTCATTGAGAGAACCATCCTTTCGGCCGAAACGCATAGCCTTAGCCCGGGCTCGCTGTCACCATGGCTGCCACCATTGAAGCTTGGTCCCAACCCCTAGAGCTCGTTCTAGCAGGAGTATCGCGTGTCCCTCGTCGTATAGGTTCTGTTGGTGTCACTTTTTGGCGAGGTCTATCGCTTCCCGAGCCGGCCCAGCATCTCGCTGCCGTGGCCGTGCACTGCCGCCGCCGCTGTGCCATTCTTTTGCCGCCGGTCACTTCGGGTCAGGGTTCTGGCCGGTTTCGTGTGCGCGGGATCCTGGAACACAGGGTCATGGGGTCGGTTGAGCTCGGGGGCCCGTCGCCGGTGATGGCCGCCGTGGCCGGCCATGCCGAGCCAGGCATGTGCGTGTGGGCAGGGAGGAAGGAGAAAGGAGAAGGAAGAGAGATGAGGCTGGGCCCATGTGTCAACCAGAGAAAAGAAAGGGCGAGTGCGGGCTAAATCAGGGAAAGGCCAGGGGGTTTTTTGTAAAGCTGGGGAGGTTAGGTTTTTCTGTTTTAGGTTTTTAGGGTTTTAGAAATGCATTTCAATAGGATTAATAAGTAGAATTACATATCTTTTTTAAGAAAACTTTAAAATTGATGAAATTAATTTTATTGCATTTTTCTTTATGCATATAAGTTATTAGATCTTAATATTAGATGTTTCTATATTTTGTCCCTTATTAGTAAAATAGGATTAGGAGGTTTGTTTTATTAGATAATTCTTTTATTTATAGTCCTTGAATTAAGTTAAGTAATTCCTTTCGCTGATTAGGTGTTTTACAAAGGGTTTAGGGTGGTTAAGGGTCTCTAATTTAGTCTTTCATATTTTTGCATTATTCGCTGTAGCCGGAGCTGGTGGAGGTCCCTGACGACGTCCAGGAGGGAGACGAGGTGGTGTTCGAGTCAGAGGCCGAGGCAGTATCGCAAGCTCCAGAAGTTCCAGTAGCTGCAGAGCCTGAGATCAGTGAGCCAGGCAAGCCCCGGAGCATATCTGTCCCATTGATAATTTGAATAATATTGTTATGATTGAGCCTATGATTGTGCATTAATTTAGGAGTTGAGTGAATCCCATTTTAGTGCATGATCCATCCTTGATTAGAGTTAGACCTGCTCACAACAGTAGAAATCAGGTGTTTCCCGATCACCTGCACACTAGGAAGTGCTTGCTTTAGAGAGCTAAAACTGGTTTAATGAGTCTTTGAAAGTGTTGGGCAGGACATGAAATTGATGTTAGTGGAATATGTTGGACGCTTTGATTGGTTAAGAGCTGGTCCTGCCCCACTTGGTAAGTGTAGGTTTTGTTGTGATGTCTGCCTGAGGTCAAGCTTTGAACGTACTGGGCACATACCGGTATAGGGAGCCGGGAAACTGATGTACTTCTGTGGTACTAACGGTTGAACTGTGACCCACCGTGTCTGGCGAGGAATGTGGGCGGGGTCGTAGTCAGTAACCCACATGCCTTTGCCCGGGCACTGTGTAGGGATTGGGGATGCGACCCCGGGCTATGTGGGCACAGTTCAGGCAATGGTGGCCATAGCGGAAAAAGTAGCTTCGTGTGGCCTGACGAGGCGTGCACGCGGCGTGTGTCCCAGGTTTTCCCTGCAGGGTTTAAAATCGATTCGAATCGCCGAGTGTCACGGTTTTGATACATGCTTGATCCTGACAGATGTTTGAAGTGTTTTTGTTTAGTAATAAGCTCTCATACTTGCTTACTTTGCTTAGATCATATTGTTTGGCAATATTTGGTTGGCTCACCTAGATGCATAGGTTAATAACATGGTAGTCTAAAATATGGCAATTAGGGTAATAACCTAGTAAGCTATGGCCTTGCAAGAGTCTGTTTGCTTCTCTTTAAACTTCAAAAGCCTTGCATGCCCTTGAACTCCCTTTAGAATAGTTTGTCGGGTAAGTCTGGCTGAGTACTTTTGTACTCAGGGTTGTTTGACCCTTGTTGCAGTTCAGCCCGAGGAGTAGCTCTTGTCGCTGGCGCCGTGGTGGTCCGAAGCCACAGACATGTCTGGGCACGACATGATCTATTTGTTAGTTTGTTTAATTATCTTTGAGAATCCTGTTGCTGAACTTGTAGCACCTGTGTTATGTTGTTAAAATTTGAGCTACCTGGTTTGTATAACTCTTATCTATCTATGTTGTATATATCTGCCTGTGCAATATCTGTGATGTTTCCACTAGTGTTGGGATCCTGAGTATTTGTGATGAGACAGCTGATAGTGAATGATTCGAGTTATTTTGGAGACACTCGATGGAACTCCGTACTTATGCTAACCCAGGTGTGTGACGTGTTAGTGTTTTATACTACAGATCACACCTGAGTCAGTTTAAGTAGGACCGTTCCGGCACAGACGACATCTCCAAATCAAATTTTAGGGTGATGTACTGTTGTATTGTGCTTGACGTGCTCAGGCACACGCGGCCGCCGCGCCGGGGGAGTTGCACGCGCCCCATGGCGTCCACGGCCAGGTCGGCGACAGGGAGGCTGTGGTGACTGTGCTGCTCGGCCGGCGATGTCCGTGGGAAAAATTGGAAACCGTTCCACCTTGTATTAGGTATAAGGGAAATCCCAATCTAAGAAACCATCACGTAATTTCAATAGTTGTCACGTCAAATAGACACCATTATAGAAACAATTTCCATCTCTTCACATTAACTCTCATGCCACATCAACTTTTTATTACCTGTCATACTATTTAATTCTATGAAAATTATTTTAGTCATTGGGCTGGAGATGGCCTAGAAATTTTATTTAATCAAGTAAATCTCCAATCAGAGTAGTCATGCATTAAATGCTATAGCTGCATATGAAATGACAAAATGAAATAATGCATTGGGGGAGTTGTTTCATTCATCCACTCAAGTATTTTTTTATGACAGGGCACTCTTGAAAACATCAAAATGAAACTCTATATTGGAATTAGACCAGTCCCAGTGCAAGTTTCTTTTTTTTTCTTGAACACGCAGGAGAGCTGCGTATCTTTGTATTAAGAGGAGTAAATGGTCCAAATTACAAATGGCCACACTCTCCACTTTGGACCAGGATGGAGGTTGTGGGTCTCAACAAAAAACTAAACAACAATTTACAGAGGAACACTCGGGGGGAAGGACCTGACCAGGAGAAACTAAAAAATCCAAAGGGGGCTAATCTGGTGCCATTTCCAGGCTCAAGGTGGATAGCCCCTTGGCACCAGCAAGGCGCCAGAGGTGTGCCTCCTCCCTGAAGTCTTGAATGGCTTTCAACAGGGTAGGCCGCCCTCCATAAAAAACACAAGAATTTCTCTGTTTCCACAGAATCCAGCACTCCTAGAATGCAAATTGAGTTGAACCCTTTGCGATGTCTCTTCTGAACCCTTCCCTCTGTACGTCGTCACCAACTCACCAATGAAGTACAACTGCTAGGAGGAGTTAGCTGCTCCCATCTGTACTGGTTCAGGATTTCGAACCAGAATTGCCATGCGAAGACACAAGAGGTAAGGATGTGCTGCACATTTTCTTCAACTTGATCACAAAGTGGGCAGCGCTTAGGATGAGGAAGGCCTCTCTTTTGTAGCCGATCCGCCGTCCAACAGCGATTCCGAACGGCTAACCATATAAAAGTTTTGCACTTACCTGGTGCCCAGGTTTTCCACAAGCGCTTCCAAGGGTCAAAAGGAATAGAACCCACAAAGAATTGCCTATAGGCTGACTTGGTACATAATAACCCTGAAGCTTCAAACCTCCAGTGATGGATATCAACTTCAGTGTTTAGGCTGAAGCCCCTCAGTGCTGCCCATAACTCAAGGTATTCTACTAGTCCCAGCCAACCAAGAGCTCCTTTGATATCCGTCACCCATGACTGGTCTTGAAGGGCATCACCTACAGTTCTCCTGTTTCTTAATCTCTGTGGTACGCAGCTGAGAACATTTGGGGCCAGGTTTTGCATACAACGACCATGCATCCATCTATCATTCCAAAAGAGAGTGTTTCTACCATTGCCGATTGTGGTCACTACTACGATTTGAAACATTGCCAAAGTATTTGAATACACAGGAACTCGTAGACCAGCCCAAGGGCGATCAGGCCTGGTTTTCTCCATCCACAACCATCTCATCTGAAGAGCCCAACCCATGATTTCCAAATTGTGAATGCCTGGGCCACCAAGATCAATTGGCCTCATGACTTTCTCCCAGGCTACTAGACAGCTACCCCCATTGATATCTTTTCTTCCTTTCCAGAGAAACCCTCTCCTAATTTTATCAATGGCTCGAATGAACCATTTGGGCACTTTTATGGCAACTAGGAAGTACAAGGGAATGGCAGTAAGTACAAAACGTACTAAAACCGCTCTCCCAACCAGGTTCATCAGAGAAGCTTGCCATCCAGGTAATTTGTTTGCTATCTTTTCAATCCAAGGTAGCAGATCACCTCTTCTTAGCTTTTTATTGGAGATGGACAGCCCTAAATAGGTAGTAGGGAAGTTGGAAGTTGTGCATTGCAAAGTTGTACTGACTTCCTCGACTATCTCCTCCCTACAGTGCATTGGGATTACACAGCTCTTGTGCAGATTAGTCTGCAGGCCAGATGCTTCACCAAAAATGTGTAGAATATCCTTTGTGAGTTGGAGACCATTTCCAGTAACTAGAGGCGAGAGGAGACCATCAGAATCTGCTCTAGTGAACACACTATTTAGCA
>CM014278.1:68301271-68351936 GCA_004135705.1 Alloteropsis semialata | reverse complement strand
ATGATGGATTGCTGTCCCTGGTTCCCCATTAAGAATAATCTTCGTGGAGGCCGAGTGCAGCAGAATAATCCCAGTGCAAGTTTTATAGCACAGTTACTAAAACTCACAAACTAGATAATTGTGCCAACTGAGTTTCATGGAACAAAACTTCTCTCACACCTCATAAAACTCTCCCTTTTCTCTACTCTCAATGACCTCGCCAAGTCAGTAAAATTGTTGATGTGGTATAGTAGTATTTAATACGCATAAAACTCTTAGCCTCAAAAAAACGCGAGCGCCGGATGTATCGAATGCGCTGCCGTCAACTCACAAGGATATACTGTTCCTGCACTATTCAGGGTGACGCTGGATGTATCGGATGCGTTGTGACGCCTGATGTGCTGAATATACATTCTGATCTCCCTCTACCTATATAAATAAACCTTGTCCCATTTGATTCTTTCTTCGTCCACGCCAACACCACGCGACTCCGCCTTCTTCTCGTCCTCCTCCTTCCTCTCAGCTCGTGCCTCCTCTCCAGCATCGCTGCTAAAAATAGTAAAGGCACGCCCAAACAACCGCAACCAGCGCTCGCGACGACGATCTGGGAAATGCTCAGGCCGGTGATCCTACCAGTTTGATCCCTTCCTCCGTCTCGCCACCCCCGTCCTCCGGTACGGCCGGTGGTGCTGCTCTCTGCCGCCGCTGCATCGTGGGCTTGATGCCGTCTCTCTCCATCTGATTCTTCTTCCGATCCGTCGCAATAATGGTACCCTTTCCCTCTAGTCAGTCCCTCTAGATTAAAATCTTTCAGTCCCTTGTTCCTGCTGCATTGCGGCAATAATATATGGTACCGTCGTCGGTTCTTGCATTGCGATCGCAACAGCCTCTCTCTTGGGACATTTCCATCGCAATCGGGTATAATCAGGCAATGATTGATATATATGATGGTGTTTAATGTATGTTTCGCTGCAGGCGTCCAAAAGCCGCTTTGTTGTAGGCTCTCATGTCTGGGTTGAGGACCCAGATGAGGCCTGGATGGATGGCTTGGTGGAACAGATCACTGGGGATGAACTTGTCATAAACTGTACCTCTGGAAAGAAGGTAATTACTCGAGTGCCTTATTTTCGAATGCCGGATAGTTAATTTGCTCTTAATAATGAAACCACGCCCTGTAAATCCTTTGTTTTTTTTTAAAAAAAATCTACAACTCTTGGTATGGTAACCATGCATTAATTGTGTTTAATTTGATGACACAATTAATCCTCCTGTAGGTGACTGCTAATGTGTCAAGTGCATATCCCAAGGACACAGAGTCTCCACGCGGTGGTGTGGAGGATATGACAAGGCTAGCATATTTACATGAACCAGGAGTGCTTCAGAACCTAAAGTCTAGATATGCACTAAATGAGATATACGTAAGTTGAGTCTCTCAATACATGATCCCTAATGCAACTAGAGCATCTAATTGGTACCTGTCTGTGATGTCTCCCATTCATTTCGTCGCATTCGATCATGTTATATATGCTCATTTTGAACGATACATGATATGATGTTTAAATTCTAGTGACGCTTTCATTAGCCAATTTTGTCTCTTCAGTTCAGAGTCGATGCCCATCTTGTTTCACTATGCTGTACTCATTCCCCCCCTGCCAGGGGTTTACCTATCAGGCTTTATCTAATTCACCCCCCTAATAAATACAATGGTAAATTCTACATGCAGATCGTAATTTCCTACCTTCTATTTTTAGCAAACATATGAATTACTCGTTTTTTTGTTTAAACAATGGTTTACTTCAGTACTGAAACATGAGTGCTAAAAGATAGTGGGGATTCTCAATTCTTTTAGAGTCCATATATATATATATGGCAGGACTTTGCAACTTTGCCATCTTATTCCACTATATATATCCAGACTTATACAGGGAATATCTTGATAGCTGTTAATCCATTTCAAAGACTTCCTCACCTATACAATAACCATATGATGGGAATTTACAAAGGAGCAGAATTTGGTGAGCTCAGCCCCCATCCATTTGCTATCGCTGATCGTTCGTATAGGTGAGTTTTCCTCCTGCACAAATCGTTACAATGTCACATTTTTCACGCATGAATCCCGTGTGATGTGCCCTATGTTTCCTCTATCCAGACTTATGTTCAATGATCGTATAAGCCAAGCAATATTGGTGAGTGGAGAGAGTGGAGCTGGCAAGACTGAAAGCACTAAAATGCTTATGCAATATCTTGCTTTTATGGGTGGTAAAGCTCAAGGTGAAGGAAGGTCAGTGCAACAACAGATCCTGGAGGTGTGTTTTTCAAGGCCACTTTTTATGTTGGTGTTCTTTCTTTTTGTTTCTAGCACAAGTACTATGCCCTACCTAAGAATCAGGATAGTTGACTTGCTTGGGTTGGAATGAAAACATTTTGATTGGCTGCCAACTCATGACCTCCTTTTTATTAAATTATCAAACAAGTTATCCTCTAAGGATTAAGAAGAACCAGTGCATATCATTTACATATATTTCTAATTCGCCTACTTGTTTGACAGTCCAATCCGGTTCTTGAGGCATTTGGCAATGCGAAAACTGTCAGGAATAATAATTCAAGGTAATGGACTAAATGTGATGCATCAATGCTCCTCCACTTTTTGTGTTGTTATGAAACTGCCTATGCAACTTCCTAATTTGGTTTTACAACTTATCTTTATTTTTTTCGCAGTCGTTTTGGAAAATTTGTTGAGATCCAGTTTGACGAGAATGGGAAGATATCAGGAGCTGCTATAAGGACATATCTTCTAGAAAGATCACGTGTGTGTCAAATATCTGATCCAGAAAGAAACTACCACTGCTTTTACATGCTTTGTGCTGCACCATCAGAAGTAAGTACATGCTCTCTGTAACTGCTTTTACGAAATCTTGTAATATCATTTTTCATACTACTGAATTTGTCTAGTTAGACTTCTACAAACAGTATTGCAGCGATAGTCTGGTAGCTGGTACTATTTCGCATTGTAAAAGTGTCAGTGAACTGTAAAAACACAATCTCAAACGAATTCAAGAAAGAGATAAAGCGTGAAGCTCTATATTAAATGCCGTATTACAAGATTAGTTGTTTTCATTTTGCCAACAAAAAGATCATTTCATCTGCAGGAACTCCATAGGTCGTAGTTGTAGAGATAATGTTAAGAAGATCTAAACTTCAATATCATCGGTTTTCTATAACCTCTGATGCACCTTACTTCTGAATGAATGCTTTTTCATTAGTTTTTCCCCTCTTAACATTATATGTAGATCTATTTGTCTATATCATTATATGTAGCTGCGAATATGCCTATCAGGATTGCAAGAGATACAAATTGGGAGATGCCAGATCATTTCACTACCTAAACCAGTCTAATTGTATTGCACTTGATGGGCTGGATGACTCCAAAGAATACATGGAAACCAGACGAGCTATGGGTATTGTGGGTATCAGTACTGACGAACAGGTAAAACTAAGGTTTTGTCACCTATCAGTTTAGTACATCACTAGCAGAGGAACGGTCTTCTAGATGCAAATTTATGTCCTACAGGATGCAATATTTAGAGTTGTGGCCGCAATCCTTCATTTGGGAAACGTGGAATTTGCAGAAGGAAGTGAAGCAGATTCTTCAGTACCTAAAGATGAGAAATCCCATTTCCATCTTAAGACAGCAGCTGAGCTCTTCATGTACATTATTTCTGCAGTAATTTTATATAGGAAATTTACCTAAAGTTCCTTTTGCATTCCTTATATGCTCTGTCATTCTGCAGGTGCGATGAAAAAGGTCTCGAGGAATCTTTGTGCAAGCGTGTTATGGCAACACGTGGGGAGAGTATTACCAAAAATTTAGACCCACGAGCTGCAGCCCTGAGTAGAGATGCGTTGGCTAGGATAGTTTACTCTCGTTTGTTTGATTGGTATGTCTCAAAAGCATCGTTTTTAAATGTTTCTCTTATGCTGATGTATATTGTACTATAACTTGTGTAAGAAAAGTAACACTTACAACAATTGCGCCTTTGACTTTGCAGGCTTGTAAATAAAATCAACAGTTCAATTGGTCAAGATCCTGATTCAAAGATTTTGATTGGTGTCCTGGACATTTATGGTTTTGAGAGTTTCTTGACAAACAGGTGCTTAACTGGTATGCCTTTGCATTTAATCTGCTGCTTATGTTCACATACTTATAGAAGTCACATATATAAGTCTTTGTAGAACGATTTTACCATTCATGTTATGATACAGCTTAGCATATAAGCTTTGGGGGCACAAGCTAAATATTGCATTCGAGATTGTGAAATCCTCCATATACTTCTTGATCTGGGATCATGTGTAGACGTGTAATGCATAAGTATTGCTAACAGAAAAAAAAACAATAGGGAGTACATCATCACTTAAATCCATATCCTATTTTATGAATGTTATCTCCTTCTGTTGAGCCAAATAAAAAGCTTTTGTCTTCTATTAAAGATGGTATATGACTAGTCTATCAAAAACAATATAACCATATATTTTGTAAGATGGTAAAAATAGTTTGAGATGCACAGGCAAAATGTGCCAAATATATCTGTGTGATACTAGAACCTTGTGCATCACAACAATACAATATAAACCGGTGCTTGATGTGGAAATAGTTGATCATAACAGGGATATGTCCAAAATGCAACATCAGATTAGTTCTAAAGTCTTTATCTTTGCTTCATCTAAAACTTGACCCATTTTGGTAATGGATGATTCCTCAAGTACAAAACATACTTATCAATGTACATAACTGGGTGGCTTTCCTGGGCCAAACTTGGACCGGGTGATACACAAATTTCACTAGCACTAAGAAGAAGGCATTTTTAGTCTTAAGAAGACATTTTTCAGCGACAATAAGGGAAACATGTTTTTTCTCGAAGAGAAAATAGCACTATATTGATATCACTGATATCTAGGTCTTGGCAACCTTTTTGTTCATTGAATCCTTGATTCTGTTTGCTCTAACTTGAAGTAGATGAGAGTTAGTAATTACTGGATAAATAAATCATCTACTTATGTCACATTTCAAACAAGGTAATTCTTATATGTTGACCTTTTGATGTTCTGCAGCTTTGAGCAATTTTGTATAAATCTGACTAATGAGAAGCTCCAACAACACTTTAATCAGGTTACAGAAATAAATTATCCCATGCTGATAACTCTTAATCTTGTTTGGTTTCGGTTATTTATTTTAGCCGTGGGTCCTTTCTAACCACCATATATCCCATGAACAGCACGTTTTTAAGATGGAGCAGGAAGAATACACGAAAGAAGAAATTGACTGGAGTTACATCCAGTTTGTGGACAACCAAGAAATTCTAGATCTAATTGAGAAGGTGAAGAATTTAGATTCCCCATGCAATGTCATCTAACCCATTGGCCCATACTAAAAATTGATGGCATTTATTAAGCAGTATAATATACATTTTAAATCTGGGCTAACTGCCAACTACATTAAGCAAATTCTAGCATTTACTTTCCTGTTGCAGGGTCCTTTACTATCACAAAGAGCCAAAGAGGATCAGTTATGTCTACCAATATCAATTATTATATTGTAAATATTTATACCAGTAATATCAATCATATTTTTTCTGCATGTCATATGCATTTTGCTGTCCATCTTATTTCTTTCCCTCCATCTCCATCTCGATATTGAAACAGAAATTTATTCTCACACTACATGTTTGTTTGCCAGCTGCTTTATTTTGGTTCATACTTAATATTTATAATTGCTTAGATATAGATATTTTATCATAACACTTGGTCCATTATGTGATTTGACTATGCTATGAAATCTTATTTATTTTTTGGATTTATTTCATATAGAAACCTGGGGGAATAATTGCGCTTTTGGACGAGACATGGTACATGAAAATAAATTTTATATGTATCTGTGTATTCTTTTATTTCGTCAGAATTCTAGGTCTTTCTAACAGTTTCTTTCTTGTATGTTTCAGCATGTTGCGAAATTCAACCCACGAGACATTTGCTGAGAAGCTATATCAAAAGTTTAAAGACAACCCTCACTTCAGTAAACCCAAATTTTCACGGTCCGACTTCATTATTCACCACTATGCTGGCAATGTAGGTAACATGTTCTTGATGTAAACTAATATATTAGTGTTGTTTGGTTTTTTTTATTAGACAGTAGTTACTATGTGGTCTACCTACACTCAAAATCATTGTTGTCTGTGTATCATGTCTAGGACTTGCTATGGCATAGGATACATCCTCTGATCAAGTGCATATTTTGGAAATTGACCTGGTCTCTAATATACATCTTTGAAATGTAATTTTTATTGCAAAATATTTGTGAAACCTCATAAATTTATTGAGATGAGAGTACTTCTTGCAACAAATCTACTCCTAACATTTTTATTACCAATAAAAATATTCATGTAGATGTTATTGATCAAAGTTGAAATAATTCAACAGCTTGCTGTCAGAGATGATTTCCAATTTTGGCTGGAGGGAAGGCTAGGCAGATAGCAGGGCTATTGTAGTTTGGGTAAAATAATAAACCCAATAATCCGACCACTTATTGAAGACAATTGGAATAACGTGGAATAGTAGATTGATTAGGTCAAAGGATATGTTACACATATATAGGCAGGTCCTTGTATAGGTTTATAGAAACACCACCAATCAGGGACCTGCCGACCTAATCTACTAGAGGAAGGGCGCAGCACTAGGGCCGGCCAGCCCTCCTCCCAGGCGTGCAACGCCTGGACCCACGGGCACAGGGCCCACACACAACACAAATTGTCTAACACCCCCCCTCCCCGTAGTCTGATCGTCGGCAGCCTGAACGTTCAGACTGGACCTGAACTCCGTGAACACCGAAGATGGCAGGCCTTTGGTGAAGATGTCGGCGTACTGAGAACTTGTAGGAACATGAAGGACGCGAACAGCTCCTGTAGCAACACGATCCCGAACAAAATGAAGGTCAATCTCCACGTGTTTGGTGCGCTGATGCTGAACGGGGTTGGTAGACATATAAACTGTGCTGATGTTATCGCAGTAAACCAGAGCAGCTTGAGAAAGTGGCATATGGAGCTCAAGAAGAAGCTGACGTAACCAGGAGACTTCAGCCACAGCATTGGCAACGGCCCGATACTCTGCCTTGGCACTTGATCGTGAAACTGCAGTCTGACGTTTCGAAGACCAAGAAACAAGATTGTCGCCAAGGAATACTGCATATCCTGAGGTAGACTTGCGAGTGTCAGGACATCCAGCCCAGTCAGCATCGGAGTAAACCACAAGATCAGACTGAGCAGACGGACGCAAGTGTAATCCCAGGTGAAGAGTACCGCGCACATAACGCAGAATCCGCTTGAGGGCAGCAAGATGAGGCTCCCGGGGATCATGCATATGGAGGCATACCTGCTGAACTGCATAGGAAATATCCGGTCTGGTGAACGTAAGATACTGGAGGGCACCAGCCAGACTGCGGTAATCCGAAGGATCGGCAACAGGGGCGCCATCAACAGGCAACTTCGGATTGGTGTCAACCGGAGTCGTACACGGCTTGCAGTCTGTCATACCAGCTCGAGCGAAGATATCCATCATGTACTGCCGCTGTGAAAGAAGAAGACCATCTCCTGAACGCTGCACTTGCATACCCAAAAAATGATGTAGCTCACCCAAATCCTTCATAGAAAACTCCTGTTGGAGGGCGCCAATGACACGGCGCAACAGGTGCGTCGACGAAGCAGTGAGAACTATATCATCCACGTAAAGAAGAAGGTACACAGTGTCGGCGCCCTGGTGATAAACGAACAGAGATGTGTCCGTTTTGGCTTCAACAAATCCGAGCTGCAGAATATACGAGGCAAAGCGGCTGTACCATGCACGGGGCGCCTGCTTAAGACCGTAGAGAGATCGATTAAGCCGGCACACATAATCTGGATGTGATGGATCCTCAAAACCTGTCGGCTGGGAGCAGTAAACTGTTTCGGACAGGTTGCCATGGAGAAAAGCATTCTTCACATCAAGCTGATGAATGGGCCAACTGCGGGAAAGTGCCAAGGGCAAGACAGTGCGAACTGTAGCAGGCTTGACAACTGGACTGAAAGTCTCATCAAAATCAATACCTGGGCGCTGAGTAAAGCCACGAAGGACCCAGCGAGCCTTGTAGCGCTCCAAAGTTCCATCAGCCTTGAACTTTTGTTTGAAGATCCACTTCCCAGACACAACATTGGCATGTGGTGGACGTGGAACCAAATCCCAGGTCTGGTTGGCAAGTAGGGCGTCGAACTCCTCTTGCATAGCGCTGCGCCAATGAGGATCAGCGAGGCCTCCACGATAGGAGCGCGGTACCGGTGACAGAGCAGCGGCGGTGTAGAGTGACGGAACCCGGAAACCATCCTTGGCCCGAGTATTCATGCCGTGTTGATTAGACACAGGCTGCACAGCCACAGCGTCACGAGGGAGTGGCTAACGAGGAGCCCTGATGGGCGCATGAAGGGCCTTCCGAGAGTACACATGGGTGAAGTCTCGGAGGGGGCGCATGCGCCCAGATGTCGGAGAAGGAGCAGCCGTTGCTGCAGCCGAGGGAGCAACCGCTGCTGCAGCCGAAGGAGCAGCTGCTGCTGCAGCTGGTGGCGACGGCCGAACAGCAGCAGGGGCGGGCGACGACGAGGAGGGAGCAGCAGGCCCGGGCTGTGGCGGAGAAGACGCCCGGGCGGCTGTTCCTGGCGACGAGAGACCCCCCCCCCGGCGGGGTTCTGTACAGACGGCGGCGCAGGTGGGGACACGGGCGAAGAGGTGGCCACAGGTGCAGCTGGAACAGCCGGCTGTGAAGGGGCCGAAGATCCTCCTGGAGCGAGGGGCGATGTAGACACCCCCGAGATCGCACGTGATCGTGCATCGGCCGCACGTGGCAGTGCGGAGGCGCCAGGAAGTGGACCTGCAGGCAAAGGCTGTACAGGACCAATTGGTACCAGTACAGGATTAGTGTGTTCCAGCAAAAACTCGAAATCGTCCGAAACCGGAGGGGAGGGCTGCAAGGAGTACGGAAACGAGGCCTCATCAAAGATCACATGACGTGAGATGATGAACCGGTTAGATTGCAAATCAAGGCAGCGGTACCCTTTGTTCGAGAAAAAGGCAGCGGTACCCTTTATGATTAGCGGAATATCCGAGAAAGACACAGGCCGTCGATCGAGGAGCAAGCTTATGAGGGGCAGTTGCTGAAATATTAGGATAACATAGACAACCAAAAACACGAAGATAATCATAGGATGGTGGGACGCCAAATAACGATAAATGAGGCGTAGAAGACTTCAGTGTTTTGGTTGGCAGGATATTCAGCAAATGCGTAGTAGTGCTAAGAGCCTCAACCCAATAACGGGAAGGCAGACTGGCCTGGAACAGCAAAGATTGAGCAGCATTATTAATGGTGCGAATCATGCGCTCAGCTTTACCGTTCTGAGGGGATGTGTAAGGGCAGGACATGCGCAGGTGCACACCGTGGGTGAGGAAGAACGTGCGCGTGCTGGAGTTATCGAACTCACGCCCATTGTCGCGTTGGACAGCCTTCACCATGGAGCCGAACTGAGTACGTACATGAGAGAAAAAGTTTGCCAAGGTGGAAAAAGTATCTGATTTCACCCGAAGGGGAATAGTCCACAAGTAATGGGAGCAGTCATCTAGAATAAGCAAGTAGTATTTAAATCCGGAGACACTGGGAATTGGTGAGGTCCACAAATCACAGTGTATGAGATCAAAATTACTAGTAGCATGAGAGTTTGATGACTGAAAAGGCAAACGAACATGGCGTCCTAGCTGACAAGCATGGCATAAAGAGCTAGGTACTTTATTACAGAAGGGAATGACTGACGCGACTTTTGCTAAGACCTCATGACCAGGATGACCAAGACGACGATGCCACAGCGACGGATCAGCGGAGGCGGCAGCAAAGGCTTGGGCCGCTGGGAGCTGGAGCGGGTACAGCGGACCGGAGCTATTGCACCTGACGATCACTCTCTGGGTTCCCAGATCCTTCACAGAACAACCAGCGGGGTCAAATTCAACAGAGCAATTGTTATCGGAAGTAAACTAGCGAACGGAAATAAGATTCTTAATAAGTTTTGGGGAAACAAGGACATTATTAAGAGTCAAAGAGCCCGGAAGGGAGGTGGTGCCAGTAGCGGTGACGGGAAGCAAAGAGCCGTCGCCGACAACAATTGATGGAGGAAAAGGGTACCGCGGGTGTAAAATGTGTGAAAGAGTAGCAGGATGAGAGGTCATGTGGGAAGTAGCACCTGAGTCGAAGTACCAGTCGGTCTGCGGGGGCTGCTGCAGAGTCATGGTGCTGAACGATGAGGCGAGTGACTGCTGATCCCAAGACGAAGGCAAGCCGGACGCCGGGGGCTGGAACCCAGGTGGTACCTGAGGTGCAGGTGGGGCGCCATACTGCAGAAGATGCGCCTGGGGCATGAAGTAGGGGTACTGCGCTGGCTGGGGAGGCGCCTGGATCCCCTGCTGCTGCGCCTGCAGTGCCAGCTGGTGGGCAACCAGCGCCTGCTGGTTGGGCGCCTGGAAGCCAGGCGGGCCAGCAGGTACCTGTGAAGGCGCCGGAGGCCTTGTACCGGGCCACATGTTGATTGTGCCGGTCCAAGGATTGTAGTAGGATGGCCAGGGGGCCGACGACTGCTGGCTGGGCGCAGTAGAAGAGCGAGTACCAGACCCGCCGCCGCCTGCGGGGGGCTGAGAGCCGCCGGAGCCCTTGTTGGAGCCCTTGGAGGAGCGCCTGTTGCCGCGATCGCCTTTGGCAGGCTTGGGGCCGCCACCGCCGTTGCCCCGCCCATTGCCCTTGCCTCCTGAACCAGAATTGGACCGGTTGGAGGGAGGTGCTGGAGGGCGCTGGGAGCCTGATGAAGAAGTCCCGGTGAGGAGCGCTGTGGAAGGGGCGGGAGCCGTGTCTGCCAGGTTGAGCTCCTCAAGGACCAGGTCGTCGCAGACCTCCAGGAAGAGAGGGGAACGGGCGACCGCGACGAAGGAGGCGCCCGAGAGGGGCGAACTTCTCGTTGAGGCCACGAAGCACGTTCAGGACGAGTGTACGGTCGGTGACGGGCTCGCCAAGATCAGCGAGGTCGTCGACCATTCGCTTGAAGCGTTTGCAGTAGTCCGTGATGGACAGATCGCCTTGGACGAACGTCCGAAAGCGGGCGTCGAGGTGCAGGGCGCGCGTCTCCTTGTTCCCAAGGAACTGAGTCTCGATGGCCAGCCAAGCGGCGCGGGAGGAGGCGCCCTTGGAGGTCTTGGACATGACGATGTCGAGGAGGTCGCTGGAGAGGGACCCATACAGCCAGGAGCGCACGACGCAATCCATGCGTGTCCAGTCGGGGGAACTGGGCGCCGCAGTGTCCTCGAGGACGTGCGCCTGAAGGGAGTACTTCCCGAGGGTGAGGATGAACTGCTCACGCCAGCGGGAGTAGCTACCGGAGTTGACGTCGAGGACAACAGGGATGAGGCTCCGGATACTCTGCACGGCGACGGCTTGAGAGTGCAGATTCAGNGGCGGCCTCCTTCTCGACCTCTTGGGCACGAGCGAGCGCGGCATCACGCTCGGCCTGGCGTGCGGCTCGAGCATCTTCGAGCTGCTTGCGCTCCGCCTCAGTCACGGCATCGGCGGCTGGAGGAGGCTCGCCAGGGGCCATCGGGCAACAACGGTGAGGGGCCGGTGCGGGATGGAGGGGCAGCGCCGGCGGTAGTGCTTGGGCAGCGACGGCAAGGAGCCGGTGCGGAAGCAGTACGGCGACGGCGGCGCCTAGGCAGCGGAGACGAGATCGGAAAAAGCCCGGTCTCTTGATACCATGAAGACAATTGGAATAACGTGGAATAGTAGATTGATTAGGTCAAAGGATATGTTACACATATATAGGCAGGTCCTTGTATAAGTTTATAGAAACACCACCAATCAGGGACCTGCCGACCTAATCTACTAGAGGAAGGGCGCAGCACTAGGGCCAGCCAGCCCTCTTCCTAGGCGTGCAACGCCTGGACCCACGGGCACAGGGCCCACAACCAACACAAATTGTCTAACACTTATCTCTCCTGCTCATTTGAGGAAAAATCACGTCTTTCTTATTTTGAAAGGTTGCAATGTGACCTACTAATCGACAAATAGTTTTTGCTTGCATTAGTATAGGAATATTTGACTGAGATAGGGACATGCTACAACTACCACAAGGATCAACATGGACATGGCTTCAAGAATCAAATTTTGTGTTTAACTGCATATGCATGCTGAAGAATATTTTTCCTGGAACCTTAAATATTCTTTGATCTTCGTAATTGCGAAGCACATTACCCATATTCTCAGACCACAACTCTTATAAATATAGAATAGAGTATCCACCAATTTGGTATATATTTGACTCAGGAGAGTCATAGGTTTGTTGATTATTTACACAGTTAAAGAGTTGCAACGGAATGTATATCTCTTTATTTTGCAGGTCACTTATCAAACGGACCTTTTCTTAGATAAAAACATCGACTATGCTGTAAATGAACATCAACTCTTGTTAAATGCCTCAAAATGTTCATTTGTTTCAAGTCTTTTTCCACCATGTGAAGAATCAACAAAATCCACGAAGTTTACTTCAATCGGCTCAAGTTTCAAGGTAAAAAAGAAATGCTTTCATTACTCCATCTATTTTTGTATTGACTTCTATTCTTGTATGATATTGCAGCAACAATTACAGTCTTTGCTAGAAACTCTAAGTGCAACAGAACCACACTATATCCGGTGCATAAAACCAAACAATGTTCTCAAGCCAGCAATATTTGAGAATAGTAATGTTCTCCAGCAGCTGCGTTGTGGGGTAAGTTCTCCTTTCTTTGTGTCCATTAAACATGCAAAGTTTTGATCGAACAGATGTCTAGGGACACTGTGGGTAATATGATTAATGTTTCTATGCATAACAGAGTCGGCCCCTTTATTTATTAATTGGAAATGCATCTTATCACTTATGTGTCAACTGGTTAGAAGATTACTGGAATTCAAATTACTCACATCAAGATACCTCTTTATTTCATAACAAACTTCCTATTTTTTTTCCAAATCGAACATTTTTGCTTTATCTTGTTTAACATCCTCGGCAGAAATCACTTTACTTCTTAAACCCGGAAAAGGTGTATAATTCACCAGTTAATTTTAAGTTTATTAATATATTATTAAGCATAAATCCTACAAGTGTAATATACACAGATGTCGGGATTTAATTCTACCGTTAAATAATTACCAAATTTACCTAAGAATCAGATAAAAGGAAATAAAGAATACTAATAATGGTTGCTCCATCCATCCCTGTTGTTCTATTTTATGTAACTTTTAAAATGATTTTTGGAAGATAATGTTTTAAAGTTATAACCCTTGTAGGAATCTTGTTAAAGAGAATCCTCCTAGTATTAAAAGAGTTGGACGTTTGAATTCTGAAATTTATCTTTCTTTTCTATTAGGGAGTTTTGGAGGCAATAAGGATAAGCTGTTTGGGATACCCTACTAGGAGAACATTTTATGAATTTGTTAACCGATTTGGTATTCTGCAACCCAAAGTTCTGGGTCGAAGGTAAATTTGCGATTTACTTAACTTATTCAATATTTCGTTTCAATGTGTTGCGTATCTTATGTGTTTCCTTGGCAGCCACGATGAAGTTACTGCTTCAAAGATGCTTCTTGACAAAGCCAATCTTACAGGCTATCAGGTAACAGAACATGTATTAATTGTTTGACATTATTAACTTGTTCCCTTCCTTGAACCTTTCAAGAATTCATTCCAATCTCCTGAAAAGACCAATTAATATTCAACAGATGACCATGTACTCCCCATAAATTGCTTATTCACAGGCATTCCTGTAACGCGCAACAATCCCAAACAGAATTTCAGAACCCAAGTGGCAACTGTAAAGTCATAACATCAAAACATTAATATATGATTCCATTAGTCTTTTTATGTGTATCACTTTCTGACTTTAAATGCACAGATAGGAAAAACAAAAGTATTTCTTCGTGCTGGTCAAATGGCAGAGTTAGATGCTTTAAGAACTGAAGTTTTGGGACATTCTGCTAAAAAAATACAAAGCAAAGTTCGGTCATTTCTAGCTCGGAAAAAATATACCCAGCTTCAAATATGTGGTACACAACTCCAGGCAGTATGCAGAGGTATGTATTCTTGTTTGGAAATTTAAATAAGGACTTCCATTCTCCTATTATTTGTTTCCTATGAATCCTGATTTCAGCAGTGATACTGACTTCGGTACTATGTTTTCAAAGGAACAATTGCTAGAAGGCATTATGAAAACCTCCGTACGGAAGCAGCTTCATTGAAAATCCAGACCTGCTACCGTATGCACCATGAAAGGAAAAAATACGTAAATATCTTGTCCGCGTCAACTACTATCCAGTCCGGTCTACGTGGCATGGGTGCTCGCATCAAGCTCCGCTTTAAGCGGCAAACAAAAGCTGCGGTCATTATTCAGGTACTTCAATGATGCAATTGTGTTGCATAGGTTTCTGCCACTTCTCTTTGAAGAAAGTAGGAGAGGAACCCTAGGATCATACAACAAACTCTTTGAGGCATTATCTGGATCAAATGATGCCTGGCTCCAACATGTAGATATCTTTTTTTTTTACTTGAATGCACAGGAGAACTGCACATCGTTAATTAAGAAGAAAACTATATCTCAATATCGAACTGGATGCTGAGCTTAGTCTGAAGCATCAAGTGATTTTTTTCACTTACAGTCAGACCAATCCATCTCTGTTCGTTACCGTACCTTTTATGCTCTCATTCCTTGCAGAGTCAATGTCGTTGTTACTTAGCGCGCTCACAATATGTTAGCCTGATGAAGGCCACAGTCACGGCTCAGTGTGGTTGGAGAAGAAGAATGGCCAGAAGGGAACTTCGGAACCTCAAAATGGTAACAGAACTTTTGTTTAAATATTATTGGTCCCTTTTGCCCTTGGTGTCTAGCTGCATCAATGGTTAGATTCATTGTTGTGGACCTCAACTGAAGTTTCTTAGATCAAGTATCCAATTTTTTTTTAGTTTTGTATATGTTTCAGTTATATGAGTCACAAAACAAACATGTAGGTAAGTTTAGTAAAGTCAGTGTTATTTTAAATACGAAGTCCTCTTCTTGACCTCTTTTCTCCTTACCACTTCGTTCACTTACTTTCAGGCTGCAAAAGAAACCGGTGCTCTACAGGCTGCCAAAAGCAAACTAGAGAAGGACGTCGAGGAGCTTACATGGAGACTACAGCTGGAGAAACGTATTAGGGTATCTTTTATCATTCAATTGACAATCACTTTGTTTCTTACTTGGTGCAAATGCCTAGGGGAGGGACAAACCTGGATAATACAATTTCAACTGCATTGTCTCTAGGATCCTTTTTTTATTATTTGACCTCAAAAGAAATATATCTCAGGCAAACATTTTGGTGGGCCTAAAAAAATACTTTGTTATCAAATGAGTTTATGGTATTTGTATGAGCTATGTACAATATAGATGGTCCTTTGTCAGTGGTGGGATATCTCCACTGCAAAACAGTACTATGTATGATAATAATGAAAATAGCATCACAAACTTGCATTTGAATTTTTAAGCAAGCGTAGTTCCTTCTTCATACTTTCTAGAAAATAGTACATCAGTTCTGTGGACCTCAATGATCCCTCCAGTGTGTCATGCTGTAGTAATTAATAGAAGGGAATCCTCGTTATACAAGTGTGAAACATTTTCATGGTTGCTAACGCTACTAGTATAGCAGGATATCACTCATACGATAACATTACAGAAAGGAAAAAAGAACTGTGATCATCACTGAGTTGATTTGCATGTTTTGGTATTTGCAGGCTGATATGGAAGAAGCCAAGACACAAGAAAACAAGAAGCTCCAGTTACAATTGCAGGAATTGCAATTGCAGCTCAAGGACACAAAGGACCTGTTGAAAAGGGAACATGAAGCTGCCAAAGAAGCATCAGAGAAAGCTGTTGCAGTACCAGAGATCCTTGCTGATACAGATCGAGTCAATGAACTTACTTCTGAAAACGAGAGGCTCAAGGTACCAATGTAACATATTTTGAACGGACGAAGTATCAGTTATCCAAGTAATATTTTGTAGCCTCAATGGAGCTAATGATATGGTTCTGTTTTCATCTCCAGATATTGGTGGCCTCTTTTGAGGAAAAACTTCAAAAAACAGAGCAGAAGTTCATAGAAACAGAGAAAGCTAGGGACGAATTACTCAGTAAAGCCACAGATGCAGAGTCGAAGATAAATGAACTGAAGAACACAATGCAAAGGTTCTTATGATGTTACATAAAGTTGCTGATTTTGTCAAGTCATCAGGCATTACATATGTTGTAAAATTTTTTGTCATGATTAGCCTTCAAGAAAAGTTGACTAATGCGGAAGCAGAAAACCATGTTCTCCGGCAGCAGGCTATGAAAGCAAGACCTGATAATATGCCTTTGCTTAACATGCATCGGAAATCAGTACTCTCTCTCTCTCTCTCTCTCTCTCTCTCTCTCTCTCTCTCTGTGTGTGTGTGTGTGTGTGTGTGTGTGTGTGTGATATTCTTGGCCTATACATACTCTTATGCTTCTCTGTATTTGCAACTCTGCAGAATTTGGCTAATGGAAGCGTACATTCTGATGAACAAGTGGGTGGAGCATCAACCTTATATGTGTTCATAACTCATTTTTTTCATTTTATCTAACCTAATATAATAATCTCTCCAGACACCTCATGGAACTCCTATGGAATTTGGAAGGAGATCCCTCATTGAGAGACATAATGTATATCTACTTGGCTGATACTTAATACCTAGAAGCATTTAATTTAAAAAGAACGAACAAATCAAATTACAGTTTCATTTAACATTCCTTGCAGGAGAGTGTTGATGCACTGATAAATTGTGTTGTTGAAAACGTTGGATTCAGTGAGGGAAAGCCAGTTGCTGCAATAACCATATACAAATGCCTTCTTCATTGGAGAATTTTTGAGACAGACAAAACAAATGTTTTTGATCGACTAATTCAGATTTTTGGTTCTGCGATGCAGGTATTCTTTACTAGTATTCCAAGTTTAAATGCTTTGTTTGCCTTTTATCTCAATATATTTACCTTCCTGAAATGTTATGCGTTTCTCAGAAACAAGATAACAATGCTGATCTTGCATACTGGCTGTCAAACTCTTCATCTTTATTGATTATACTACAAAAGAGCCTCAAACCACCTGGTTCATCTGGAACAACTCCAATGAAAAGACCACAGACTCAGACATCATTCCTTGGAAGAATGGTATGTCACAGAACTATATGTCATTGGATGCTATATTTTGAATTTTAGTTGATAGAACCATTGAGCCTGTTTTTTAGATGAAACTGGTACTGTTTACTCTAGTATGGAGTATGAACATATGACAACAGCTGTAAAGGTACCTTTGGTAGGCTCTGATCCATTAGGCTTGAGTATGAAAATGCTGAATATAACAGGCTGTTACCACAAGTATTCATGATTTAGTGGATCTTGCTAATTTGTCCATTGCTGTATTTATGAGTTTGAAGAAAATACTTGGGGACTACTTCACCCAATCCATATTTTATATATATATACACACATTGAAGAAAATATATATCGTTGTATCGAAGGTGCATCTTTGACTACTGGTTTCTCTCACTTTTTTTTGTCAACGGTAGTATAACATTGTAAGGAGTGTTAAATTGCTCAAGAAACAAGAAAAATATGATGACATTTTTAACTAAATATACTTAGTTAATTAGAATAAGAGTAATTAGGATTCCCTAACTCTGAATCTAGCCACTGCAATTTGATAAAAATTTTGGGATAAGGGTACAACAGGTTATCTTGATTTTTTTTTTCCTTTCTCAGGTATTTCGTGCTTCAAATATTACTGTTGATATGGATCTCGTACGCCAAGTTGAGGCCAAGTATCCTGCTCTCCTTTTCAAGCAACAACTAACAGCTTTTGTGGAAGGCTTATATGGAATGATCCGAGACAATGTGAAGAAAGAAATATCTTCAGTACTCTCACTAGTCATTCAGGTTACCCCATCTATCGAAAGTCATCCTCAGGTTAAATATCAATTCATATTCTTGATTGTTCCAGCAGGATTAATACAGTTTTCAATATAAGCACAATCTATCTTGGAAGTCTAGACTCATCAAGCTATAATTGAAAGTACTTCATCGGAACAAAAATAATTGATATTTTTTACTTTTTATGGTCTTCAAGGTGCAACTTTGACCACTGTTTTTCTAGGAGAATATATTTATAGTATCTAGTAAATGTATGATATCAGGAAAGTGCTTTTTTAAGACAACATGATTTTTATGTGTCCAAACTAAATATTTGGAAAGCTATTGACGGTCAAAGAATCAAAAGTTTGACCGGACTTTGGTCAAAGTGTCCTAGTATTTGTGACCAAAGAGAATAGCATGATTAGAATACTATGCTGATTTAACTTAGCTGACCAGTTCTCACTATTATCATCCACTCAATTAACTTGCCATCACCACTGATGTGTTGAACACTCTGTGAGTCATGTGTGAATAAATTAGGATGTTCCTCCTATCATGCATATATATCTTCTTGCTGTTATAAGGTTTTCCCGGTTGCTGATCAGGCTGTCATCTTTTAGGTTGCATACTTGCATGTTACTTCTACACCGATGGTGTTTTTTTGCCACAATTTGTTGTTGCTGGTCTAATGCCATTCTTATTGATTCTCAAGGCACCAAGAAATGCAAAAGCTGGTTTGATTACAGATCAAGGTAGCTATTGGCAGATGATAGTCAACCATTTGAATGACCTCTTGAAAATTTTGCAAGAAAATTGTGTAAGTGTTATCCATGTACATGCATTGCATTTGGTTACATGGTGTTATGACTTCTTATCATTATGCTAAAATTCTAGGTACCGACAATTTTTTCTCGGAAGATCTTTACACAGATATTCTCATTTATTGATGCTCAACTCTTAAATAGGTAGGGTTTTGTTAGTCTATAATTAATTCAGTTTGACAGTTCTTTTTAAAGACTAATGTTTTCTTCTCCTGTAACTATGTTCCAGTCTTCTCGTGCGGCGAGAGTGCTGTTCTTTTAGCAATGGGGAATATGTGAAACAAGGTTTGGACGAACTTGAGTCATGGTGTATACAGGCCAAGCCAGAGGTAAATGAAAGGGAAGAAAAGGATTATATCTGCCTGAACTTTGACGACATGTCTACTTAACACCATTTATTCTATGCCTTGAAATTCTATAGGCGGAGCAAATTAAATAGTCCACTGGACAGTCCTTTCCTTCCTATCATGTACTTCAGGAGATGCTTACAAACCAACATAAACAGTTTAAAATGTTTATTCATACCAGAAAACCTATGCTACCGTACCCCAAATAACACCGAAATCTTTCTCTTGGAAAATGATGCTAGACGACCACCTTGCAGTCCCCATGATTCACCATTGTATCTATTCTTTAAAATAAAACATAACCAAGTTTTGCATCTGTTTGAGCTTTTGTAAGGGGGCACATGGTTATCTGGTAAGCACAGATTTATTTTGTAGCAGTATTTGTTAGGTTTTCAGATACTTGGGCTTTTTATAATAAAGGCAGAATAGTTTTGGTTACAAATGTAAACAGGAGAAGGATATCCATCAAAATGATGGTGTAGTTCCAGTTTTAGTGTCTCTCATTTATTTTCTTTTTATATACTAACTCTCAAGCACTAAACAGTATGCAGGATCTGCATGGGATGAACTTAAGCACATATGCCAGGCTGTTGGTTTCTTGGTATGTAACTTGAGCACCATTCTTGGTTGTGCTTAACTTAAGCTGGGACACATTCTATTAGGTTTAAGCAAGAAAATTGAGGACCATTTGGCTAGCTTAATGGTGAATAAGAAACTTGGGAGAAGTTTCTGTGATTCAGTAAATTTGCATGCAGTTATGGCGGTGCTGCTTTCCTCTGTACTGTTGAAATTTTCAGTTTTTAATAACATACCTAGAGTTTGTGTTGGTTGGCAGGTCATTTTCAAAAAGTTCAGGATCTCATATGATGAAATAATCAATGATCTGTGCCCAGTAAGCCGCCCACTGTACCACTATTTGCATTGTGTTAGCGAACAAGTATATGCTTATTTGCATTGTGCTAATGCAGGTGTTGAGTGTTCAGCAGATTTACAAAATATGCACGCAGTACTGGGATGACAAATATAATACCGAGAGTGTATCTGAGGAGGTAATTAAGCAGCGCAAACGCGTGCATGATGACATCGAAGGATTCATGCCTTGTAATATAATTGTGCTGATTAAATGAACTTTGTTGGTTGGCTGTGCATATAGGTCCTTGATGAGATGAAGAAACTGGTGAACGAGGGAACTGGCCAGGGCGCTTCAGACAATACCTTTTTACTAGATGAGGAGATAAGGTATGTGTATATACTTTTTTCTCTCTCTTCTCTTCTCTTCTCTTGTTCTTGTCTTCCTTTTGTATCAACGGCCGGGATCGAGGTGGAAACTGCGTAATTTGCAGGAGCTTGATTTGTTTAATTTTGGTGGCGCAAACTGCAGCATGCCTCTATCGCTGGAGGAGATCGCCAACTCTATGGACGCCAAGGAATTTCAGAATGTGAGCCCACCGCAAGAACTCCTTGACATCGCGGCTTTCCAGTTCTTGAGAAGCTAGCTAGCTGATCATCAGATCATATCCAGGAGCATATACATAGATAGATATATAGATAGATAGAAAGAAATGCTGGTACCATACGGTGTTGTAATATCTCTTGTCTGCTGTAAATTCTCTTCTCTCAGATAGATTTTAGAATTTGCCTTTTATTTTGTCATTTGCTTCATTCTCCCCGCTTCCATGCTGGCCGCGCCGGGCTGGGCCGGGCCTTGTAAATTATTTGCTTCATCATTGCCTTTTATTTTGTCATTTGCTTCATTCTCCCCGCTTCCATGCTGGCCGCGCCGGGCTGGGCCGGGCCTTGTAAATTATTTGCTTCATCATTCACTTAATTAGCTATAGTAGGTTGCCGTAGTCTGGCTGTATTGGGGAGAGGAGCTAGTAACTAGCTAGCAATCTTTATTTAGTTTTGTTTGTAATTGTTTCCATGCATTAGTTTATGAGCAAATTTCGCAATACCATTGAAAATGATAGTATTTCCCTCGTTGCCATCCAAATTCTCTAAATCCTTTCACTACCACTGGTTTAAATTTCAGGCCAATCCCTTGAATGTCATTTATGTTAGATGACTCTGAAGTCGCCTCCAACAGTTAGAGCCAACCACTAGCTCATAGCAATAAAAAATTACATAAGAGATAACTTGTCTAATAGTCTAGCTCTTAGCACATAGCTCAAAATATAAATGGACCCACATGTCAGCCTCACGTAGTCTTGAAATGTGTGTATCAGTATCTCTTGATCAAGAGATAGCTCGTACCTCTCATCCCTTTCTCTCTTTCACCTAGACAAAATATTGTGTTCTAATACTATGAGCTAGCTGATATGGCACCATTGGAGGAGGCCTTGTACAGAGTGAAAAAGATGGTCATACCCCTCCCAACAATCACTGAACACGTACCCCTCTGTGATGTGATGCTCACATTCCATATTGTAGAAACAGATTTGATGAGAACAAATAAAACATCACTTACTTGGTATGCTGATTTGGTTGATATGGAGTCCATGCTATGCAATTCTGGTGGTCGTCAATCCATTTTTACCTATGATATGTATTAAGGCCACCTCCAATGACTCATACATCATCCGATGTGGCAGGTATGACCCGATTCATATGTCCAACGGAGAAGGCGATGCATGCGGAGAAGAGAGAAGAGCCGATGCAAAATCATGAATTGATTCATAGCTAGGAATAAACAAATGAAGAGCGAAGAGGCCTTTCTCGTTCTTTTTAATCGGCACCTGACCTGTCCGACGTAAACATGGGATTGTGAGCCAAAGCAACCAATTAAAAAGATTTTTAGAGGACAGGGTGGCGATGAATCGATTCAACCACTGCCGATGCTCTCATGGCTGCTCTGAACCCCGTGTTCCCAGCAATCACTCTATTAAACGATCTTCTGAAGAAGCCATGCATCGTGTGCTAGCTCACCACTATTGGTTAGAAGCTTAGAGCAGATGGGTGTCCTTGCTGGTGGCGTAGTTGTATTCTTCTTGCCACCAGTACAGTACTTGACCAAGCTTTCTTTCGCTATCCCATCTCAATCCAAACAAATTAACACACACACACCGTCCTTGCTAATTAGTCACACTAGCATAGTAGCACGTATGTACAGCTAGCTAGCACTAGCACTAGTATACTTTGCTACTATAATCCTTTACAAGACCACAAGACAAGGAGGATATTACATTACTGTGGCAACAACAAGACATTCACAGCACTTGCAAATCAAGGGATTCCATCCACTCCTGGTGCTGGGATTACCCGCGTGAGGTCCAACATTGTAGCTACTCCACCGTCTACTAATCATATTTATTCCCTACCCAAATGCTTAACATACGGCCAAACGACAGTATGGCACCGAACCTGTCTGTATACAAGGAAGGAGTTGCTGATGGCCAAAACACATGCGCTTCAGCTCACTCCTGGGCTTGCTCAGCTTCTGGCAACTGGCTGGGTTACTCCTGGGCTTGGTCAGCTTCTGGCAACTGGTTGTCCTCCTCTCTCGCTCACGCTCAATTGCTTCAGCTCCCTCAGTGCCACTGTAACAAGCTACTGAGACAAATATTTACTGCTAGTTTGTGTCAAATTCAAATTCTTCTTAGCTAGTTCAAAATGACAAGGAAAAACCAACACGTCAATACTCACCCTATTGGAAGCTCCATATTCCAGTCTGGGACTTCTCCGAGGTTCAGTACTCGGGTTCTGCGCGTAGGCTGCAGTGCTCCAGAAAACGGAAGGCTGATTCTGGTTTTGTAGATGCGCAGGACTGCCCTGGGCAATGGACGGCAGATTGCCATTACCTGAATTGCTATCAGCATGGTTTCCCCAAGATTGCTCTTGTGCACGAGTTCCACTCCTAGTAGCGGCAGTGTGGTCCTTCTTCGAGAACTGGGTAGCTGCAGCTCGAGCCCCGGCTATCGCTGCGGTAACACTCGGGGATTTTTGAAGCACGGACTTAGAAGCATCAAATGTGAGGGATCCTGGCTTGAGAGAGAAGCGATCTCTTGGGTCTGGAAGAGGGAACTTGACAGGCAGTGGACCTTGAACGGGTGTAAGGCCCCTGACAGCCCCATCATAGATCTGTGAACAAGATCCAGAGTTACGGGTAAGGAGAAAATAGTATGTATTTGCCTGGTAACCAGAACTGAGCTCACCCTTCTTTCTAAATTGTAGACACCCTGGTAACCACGCATCTCGAATGGAACCACCAGTTTCTGCATTAATCCATCCATGTAGCGAAATGTGACGGTAGAACCAAGATCCTAGCCTAGCACTTGTGAGGAATAGAGCGGCAGTGTGCCAAACTTACCTGTGGATTTTCACAAAGCCAGCAAAAGTCAGTCAGCCCTTCAAGCCTAACCTGCATTTGAGTTCAGTCATGGGCTATGGAAAATGCAATAGCTATTATGCTACTGGACGGAAGGAAAGGAAATGCCACAGGACGGAAGGGAGTGGCAGAAACGTACAGACTCAGGCACATCTTCCCAGCAGACAAGCTCTTGAGACCTGAGACATCCTACCACTTCAACGCAGCCTGTGGTGGTGCATCATAGCAATTATATATATTATTAGAGACTGATTTCCTTTTTATGTCCCAGCGGCGCAACTCCTCCATGAAATGAAATCAGGGCAAGAAGGGAGATCGGTGGGTGCTAACCGAGGAGGCGCGAGACGGGGTAGTGGTCGGGGAACTTGATGTCGGTGATCCCGTGGACGGCATAAATCTGCCTGTAGAAATCCTCCATGGCTTTGATGGTGCCGGGATCCGGAACCTTGGATGCAGCGTGTATCCAGAGGCGGCCTGGGAATCGAGTTAGTAATCAAGATGGAAACCTTGCCAAACCGCAGGGGTTGGGTTGGGTGGAGACCTACCTGTGATTGGGGATGGCCAGGAGCGGCCCTCGACGCGCTTGATGCCGTACACCAGCAGCGACGCCCACGGCTGGTGCATCGTCAGGCAAGGGTTCCCGTGGTAGCCCCTGCCATCATTGCTGCTGCTGCTATGCCGGCTGGCGCCGAAGCCGCCGCGGGTCGAGCAGCCGCCGCGCATGGCGCCGCACGCCGATCGGATTGGGGATCGCCGCCGGGGCGGCCAGATAGATACTAGATTGGGGATGAATCGAGTCGAGTCGCGCCGGGTAGTCGTGGGCCTTCTCTATTCTTTTTCTTCGTGGACCGTACACAAAGGGCCCAAACGGAAACTCGAGCTAACCTTCTTGTCCAGTTAACGGTTGGCCCATGGAGAGCACCCCCGGAAAAAAAAATGTAAAAATAAATAGTTTTCTCTTCTGCTTTCCAAATAACCCAGCAGCTTTTTTTTTTTTGAGCATCAACCCAGCAGTTAGCTGTGACTCAGATCTAGGCCATGTTTTGGATCTCATCTGTGATAATAAAAAGAGTAAATTACACTCATCATACAACAACTTATATGGTTGTATCATTTTGCTCCAACAAGTAAGTAAATCATGCAAATGGATGCACAAACTTGTCAAATGTGTGCATTCACGATCACACATACGTCATGTAGATGTACTTGCCATTTTTGTTACAGCTGACTTGGATGGTTTATTCATGTAACCCCCTTGTCTGTCTTCCTCTCTTCTAATCAAGTCTTAATCATTCGCACAATCTGTGACACTCTTGGTGTCACTATCGTAATTAAGAACCGTAACGAACGTAATTAAAGCAATAAAGGCATGCATCCTCACATAGTCATAGCTTTTGTTTGTGCATATACGCATATGTGTTTATGAGTGCTCGCATTAACTAGCATAAGGAACAAGGCTAACTTGGTAAAAATTCGAATTAGAAACGTTAGGCAGAAATCAGAATCAAAATCCAGTCGAAAAGTATAAATGCCCTTATCACCGCAAGTTGCGGTGGTCTCCTTGCAACCACCGCAACAGTCGGTGGGCTCAGGCAACAGTAAAAATCCTCTCTGGATTGACAGACTGTTGCGGTGGTCCCACCTTTTTGCACCACCGCAACTTTTGCAGGTTGTTTTACTTACGGGCAATGTTCTTAGCACCGAATGTTGCGGTGCAAGGCCATAGCCATGACCGCAACAGCCGGTGGCCCGCGGGGATTGAAACTTACTTCGTCGGCACAGTGTTTTTCGACCCCACGGATTGTTGCGGTGGTAGTTTTACCCCACCACCGCAACAGTCGGTGCCCAACCACCGCGCCGGTATGGGCCTTCCCGGCGGCGGTATGGGCGTTTGCGCCGTTGGGGACACGTGGCCGCGACTCACTGTGACTTGTGCGAGGTGTTTGGCCCGGTATTGCGCCACGTACAAGCTCGGGGAGCAGGTGGACCACCCCGTCCTCGCTTCACCGCGCCCGGAGGTCTCCTCCTCGGTCTTCATTCTCTTCCTCTCGTCATTTCGTCCGATTCAGCTCACTCCCGAGCTCCTTGCCTCGCCCTCTCACCGCCCAAGCCATCCCCGGCCATCTCTCTCTCTTCTACGCCCCTTTCCCGAGCCAAGCTGCTGCCGCCGGCCTTGCACCGAGCCGAGCTCGGTGTGGCTCGAGCCAAAGGGAGGAGCAGGAACCCCGGGGTAAGGATTTTGGGTAGGGTTGGGGGCTTATGCCAAAGGATTTCTAGGGCCTGTGTGCCATTGATTGCTTGAAGATATATTGCTTCATGCAAATGTAGGCTAGAAAGTTTGGTTATTGTTGCCTAAGTCCTAAACCTAAGTTAGAAATGCCAAAACATTTTAAATGGTTCTATTATGGTTAGTAGAGTAAGTTAAGTGCCTCTTGACTCGAGTTATTCATGCCTTGGGGAAAAGGAAAGTGGATAGGTTAATGTGATAGAAGGAGTGATCCTGGTATACCTACCCAAGGGCCCTAGATACTTTTGTTAAAACTAACTAAAAAATTAAGAACCTTGCAAAAGGAATTAATTCCTGAATACATATACATTGGTAAGTTGATTTACGTTTCGTTCCAATAATAGTGTTTAGGCTGGCCAAACCGGTCCAACCGGTTTCCAAAACCGGTCAGACCGGTTCCGGGTGAAATGAACCTCTTTGTTACTTAAATTTCATCAATGACTGTCCTGTGTAGGAATTGCTATGGCTAGTTTTATGTTTGATAGTTTATGCATTCGTGCATCTCATGCATAATTTTGCAACTCATGTAGAGCACACCATTACCGACGGCGTGTACGAGATCGACGTCGATCCCGAGGGTGATCCCACCACCGCTGAAGTGAACTACGCCATTACGCAAGACCCGGATCAAAATCCGGAAGGGCCCAAGGCCGTCGCTGATCAAGAAGGCAAGCCCCGGAGCATAACCCACTGTTTGGCTACTCCCTTTACTTGTGCCTTATTTTGTGCATTTACGTTTTAAGGAGTTGATTGAAACCTTAGTTGCATTATCCCTAGGTACCTATGTCCTAATACTAGTATGTGTAGGTCGTATAGAATGCTATGCTTAATTAGGACGGTAGAAGTCGGGTGATTGCTTGTCACTCGCGAGATATAGGATTTACTTTATCTCAGTGAATGGTGATCGGCAAGCGGGGCTTGTGTGATATTCATGTTTGGTTGGATGTTACGCTTGCACAGAAAATGGTGGGCAGAGGCATTGATTGTGTGGCGATGTTGGTCAAGCTTTTGAAGGTACTAATCGTATGCCGGGAAATATGGTAAACTGGTAAACCTAGTACTTGATGCAAACTGACATCTGACGGGTTTTTCCACTCCCTTGGGCGAGGGGTTGATGGCGAGTGTAGCAGTGGCCGCGGCACAGGTTTGCCTGGGGCACCTGGGGTCCGTTGGGGCGTGCACTCGGGCGGAGTGGTCCCCGATGGCAGATGGCAGGGAGAGATGGGAAAGGTTGCCCCGTGAGGTCCTGGGTGTCTCTCACGGGTCGTGCGATTAGGTTGTCCCATGCATGGTTAAAATCAACTCGAGTTGTCCGTCCTTCGCGGTTACATGAAGCTGCTTGATCTCTTTTCACACTTCAGTGTCCTTGGGCCAATGTGTAGAAAGTTGGTAAAAGAGGAATGATGTTGCAATATAAATTAATTGTTTGTCAACATTGGTTGTATTAGATAGCTTGGCAAACTTAGTAATGGTTAGTCACATTTAAAAACTTGGCTAAAACATGGAAAATAGGCTCAAGTTGTAGATGCTTTTGGCAAAACAAACCCCAGAGCCAGAAAGCCTTGCATGGTCTAGAATTTATCCTTGTCGGGTAAGTCTTGCTGAGTAATTAGTACTCAGCCTTGCTTGTGGCTAAATTTTTTTATTGCAGATTGCGCTGGCTATGATCCCGTGGCTGCTTTGACTTGGCCGTGCACTTTGCCTGAGGGCTGGATCGTGGAGCGGGTGCCGTCCGTGTCCGACTCGGGCTGCGGTGAGTAGATGTTAAGCGAGGGCTCCGCTTAATGTCTTTTGCTTGGATGTGTAGTCTTCCGCTGTAAATAACTCTGGTTTGTAAGAAGATAAAACATATGTGTACTGTATTCGTATAATTATCTACGTGAACCGTGTGATGTAAAATATGCGATGAGTTGTACTGCCTGAGCCCATCTTCGAGTGGGACTGCTGCTATTTTGTTTCGGTCGAGAGAAAAATGTGGTGTAATCGGGAAGGTATCCGACGGATTGCACGATTAACTCGGTTTAGGGGCGTGGCGCACTGCTGTGATAGTGGTCCCATACTCTTAAGCCGGATTAATTGGGGCGGTCTGCCACACAATCTCTTGTTTTTTTTTAATATTGCGGGCAGATTGGTGAAAGGATAAGAGAAAACATTGACGATGGTTGACCACATCAATAAAGTTGCCTCACCACTAATCCACCAACAGTATGAAGAGACAAAAAATAGAGAGTAAAAAAGTATTGTAGTATACTAATACTAGGATATTGTTTGGCTGAGCTACTGTGACAAAAATGTAAAGGAATAGGATTGCAATTTTTACGGTTGCAGCACATAATTTTGTTTGGTGATCCTTCACGGTTTACATTTCTATTATGTTGTTTGTCATTTGTTCAAAAACTTACGCCGTTTGTTTTGACATCCTCACAACGTAGCTGATGAAACTTAAATGGTATCACGTAGCCTTGAAAGATCAGGACGATGAACACACGCCATCGAGCTGAAATGGGAACTGTGCAGGCCAGTGATGAGTTGTCTCTGACTATCATCACCCTCGGTGCAATTCCACATAATGTTTTTTGCACCTATATGTTCACAGATATTATTATTAAAGAAATAAGAGTTAGGCCTATATATGGTTAAGACTTTTATGGGAAGGGAGGGGGACAAATTAAATACAGGGGGATACGTGTATAAAATTGTCCACGTCATCTGCCACGGTGGCAAAATATTCCTATATATAGAGTACATCTGACCCTATATGCACACACTTGACAAGTTTGTGTGTCACTATATGCACATTTTGCTATTTGTTAGGCCAAAATGATACAATCGTATGATGGATGTAATTTATTCTATAATAAAGGAAAAAGTGGATGCATGGATCGATGTTCACATGGGCAGCAGGTACTGGAATTCGTAGTCAAACGGGATGACATCCACCACCTCCTCCAGAACCAGCATCGTCGTCTTGAAATGGGTGGTGGTGGTGGTGGTGGTCTGCTGCTGCCGCCGCAGGGTTAGGCACTCCACCATGGATTTCCTCAGCGACCAGGACGTCGGCAGCTGCTCGCAGATCCATCGCAGCAGCGACTCCATGTCCTTTGCAAAGTCATGCATGTTGGCGTGTATCAGGCCTGGGATCAGCAGCCTCCTCGTCGACGTCACCACCAGTGATGCCTGCAGGTACTCCAGTTTCGCCTTCTCAAGATCCATGGCCACGCGATCGGCTTTGTAGATCCGGAGCTGCACCGTACGTATACCAACCATATGCATTCTTGTTATTCGAAATTATATTCTTTCAGCTTTTTGAGTCGTACAGCTAATAATTTGGTCATGAACGAACGTAGAATTAATAGATCATGCATAATATATATACACACTGATAGATCGATCTACTGCTAGGTATAGAGCTACTTACTGCTGGAGATGATCTGATGCCGCAGCACATTGCAAAGAGAATGTTAGGTTCTGAACTCTTCAGTCCATACAGCTCCCTCACTTGCTGTTCTTCCACGTCCACATCGCATTTCCACAACTCCTGTATGTATGTATATATGCATGTCGTATATGTACCCGATCGACATTATTCAGATGTTATTTAATTTGTTTGAGAATTACTACTACTTTATATATGCATGCTGCTATATATGGCAACTGACTAAATCATCATGATTAATATTGTTTCAGACGACTGACTTGTTTCACGCTTGACGGCTGCCTCAAGATAAAATTCTCTATCACCAGAGCATTGAACTTTTGCCCTGACACGTTGATTGTGGCCTGCAGAATGAATAATACCAATTATATTGGTTCCATCGATCTCTTCATATACATATGTGCATACCTTGTAACTAGTGGTACGTATTTACCTTGTTCTTGAGCGCAAGTAACTTCTCCGAGTTTGAGGGCAAACCATGCTGCAGAATCCCCTGCAATAATGCATTCGACACAATCATAGATAGATATGATAGACAAGATCGAAGACAGATAAGTATATACGACGTAACGTACGTGCATGATGCAGGTGTTGTAGACGTTGAGCCAGAATGCGAGCTTCTGGTGGTGGGTGAGAGAGTTGAGGAGCTGGAGCTGGACGTGGTGCAGCGCCTCCAGCATCCCCCTGAGCTTGGAGAGCAGGGGAGAGGTGGAGAAGGCTCTGAGGTCAAAGGAGGTGGAGGTGAAGCTGACGAGATTCTTGTAGGGGCCGATGTCCCTGACGATGGCGTCCGGGATGGCAAAGATGCCGTAGTGGTCCTGCTGCCCCCTGTAGTCGGCGGCGGCCTTGTCCACGATGAGGCTGGTGTCCATCCTGAAGCTGCTGCTCCCCTGCATCATCATGTTGCCGCCGGACCTGGTGCTGGTGGCCGTGGACGACTTGTCGAGGTCGGCGGCCCGCGAGGACCTGAGCAGCCTGATGAAGATGCAGACGAGGCATTTGACGATCCTCTCGGACAGCTTGTTGGGGCTGTTTGTGATTGTGGGTGTGGGTGTGGGGCTCTTCTTCTTATTGCTAATAGTAGTTATGGGGAGGAGGATCTTTGGGGGCTCGGCAGCCGGATGCTGCTGCCTGCTGCTTGTCATTGCTAATTTTGGGCTCTGCTTGTTGACATGCTTGTTGAGGTAGTCGCCGTCCATGGCCTGGCTGATGAAGAACAAGGACTTGAACTCCGGCTGGTGGTGGCTGTTGTTTTCGGCGGCGGCGGCGGAGGGACGAGGGGATTTGGCTGGCGCATGCGTGGCATCCGGTGCCGGTGGTGAGCAGCTGCTGCTGCTGCTGCTTGTCATTACTGCTAGTGGTCGCTGCTGCTGCTTCATGGTGTGGATCTGGTCCTCGAGCCTTGCAATCTCTTCCTCCACCAGCAGCAGCTCGGCGAGCAGCTCCTTGGCCTTGGTGGGGATGAAGGCCGGGATGGTGAGGACGGCGGCTCGCGCGGCGCTGGGCTGCAGAGCACGCTCCAGCACCTGCTGCACCGTCTGCTCGTTGGACAGCTGCCGCTTCAGCTCCGCCACCTCCTGCTCCAGACCCTGCCGCCTGCGATGCTGCTGCTGCTGCGTCAACGACGACGAGGACGTCGTCATGGCTGCTAAGCCGCTGCCCCGACGAGTCCTCTGCGACTGCAAAGCTTGCAACAACAAAGGGATCACTAATATAAAGGAATGACTGTTCTTTATTAGTTGTCTCATGCATCTCACTAATATATATGAATAACTAAGCAAATGCAAACATTGTTAATTCCGTCTTCATTTATTATGAATGAATGAAGAAAGAATTCATATAATAATAATAGTAATGCAAAAGAGAGGTATATATGGTACGGTACTCACAACAGGAGGAGGACGGTGGTCGGCGACGGCGACGGCCATTGATTCAGGGGCCATAGCCGGCGGCGGCGATGGACTGGGATCGGCTAGATAGCCAAGATGGGCCGAGAGGGAGGGAGGATGCATGGAATTCCAATCGGAGGATTGGATAGGAGGAGGCAGCACCAGCGCTAGCAGGGCTCTGAGAGTAGTGATCGATGAAATGAAAGAGCTAAGCTAGCGAATGAATAAGAAGGCCGGGTTGGGAGGGAGCTGTCGGCGGGGATATGATGTTTAATTTGGTGAGCATCGATCTCGATCGCCTGCGCTGCGGTTGCTGCTGCTGCTGCTGGTAACCGACGACGACGGACGGCCGGTCGCCGCCATTGGTTGCAAGCAACGCAAGTGCAGTGCAGCAAGCAAACAAGTGCCTTGGTTGGTGGCTTGATGTGGATGGATGGATGGATGGATCGAGTAACCGTTACGCACGTTAGGTCGTTGCAGCTAGCTCTTCCAGAGTTCAGGCAAATTAAAGGCAGGCCCAACCCAAGCGATGCAGGCCTAGTTCGTGAAGGTTGGTTGAATTTCATGTAGAAAAAATGCATTGGGAAGTGTTACAGAGAGAAGCACGTTTTTCAATATGTTACTTTTGGTTGAATTGCAGAAACTTGCTGGAACTAAACAAGGCAACAACGTCGTCGTCAGATCATCATGGATCAGTGCTGTGTTCAGATGGCCGCGTCAAAAAATTTGCACCAAGGAATCTCGCATGCATGGAGCCCTAAACGAAGTCAATTTACAAAACCTTTTCACAGATGAGTGTAACTTTGCGCGACGAATCTAATGAGCCTAATTAAGCCATGATTTGCTACAGTAATGCTACAGTAATCATCCTCTAATCGTGCGGTCAAAGGCCTCATTAGATTCGTCTCGCGAATTTGCCAGGGGTTGTAGAGGTAGTTTTGTAAATTGGCTTTATTTAATACCCCTAATTAGTGATCAAAGTAGGGTGAAAAAAATTTGCACCCCCATAAACATATGCTCCGCCTACCGCCACCACTAGCTACTACCCACAGAGAGCATGCACTGCACTCCCTCCGATCCGATCCAGTGGCTGCTGCCTCTTGCTGCTGCTGGTACCTAGCTGCTGCTGCTGCTGCTGCTTTAACTTTGTCTCTTCGTTCTCTATAATTTGTCTTGCCTTGTAATCTAGAGAATTGGCACTACGCGCCTACCGCGCATGCACTCTCCCTCCATTACATTATATTCTTTTCTAGTGTACATGTGTCTCCACCAATATATATACTCATCCATCCCTTGGTCTTGCATTGGCCGGACAGCAACAAGAAATAGGAACAATTAATTGCTCCTTTAACTTAAAGCATTGTCTTGCCTAATTCTTCATAGTAGTTTGTATTCGATTGGATGTCTCAATCGGCTATAGTCTTTTATATTTATAAGGTGGGAAGGGAAAATCACAAACACATCAGAGCAATCTTAGATTCGATTTGGATTTATCCACTACAAACAGGTCACACCGACTTATAAATATGGTCAGTCAAAACTGGTCGAACTGGTTCTCAAATTTGGTCTAGCCGATCCCCCAAGGCATGAAATCTTCTAGTTGTTATAACTCTAAGTTTTCGAACTTCAAATTGGGTGATCCATATAACCATTCCGATTGTCTCGCCAAGGGCTTTGTGTTGGTGTAGGGCTTTGTGTTGGTGTATTTAGCTCTTCATTTGACTTCAGCTTCATGTTGTTTCGTGTGCTTCTGTCTTTCCATTGAAATCATATGCAGAATACCAAAAGCGATCTTCATATCATGCACCATGCATACAGATGTCTAAAATAATAAAAGTTAGCACTGAATTGGTTGTTCTGGCCTTAACCTCCTCCTATTATGAAGCATGCCAAACACATTCTTTTCTAGTACAATTCTAGGGACCATCCTATATAATCCACTATCTTAAGCGGTATAGAAGACAAAGAGAAATCTTGTTGCGTGTATGCCCACACCGGTAGAGAAAGAATCCCCACCATTCGTCTTGGACAGCAGAAGGCCCAGGACTAATATTAGGACTATTCTAGGGTGTACTAATCATGGGTGCCTCCTGGTTGGTCCAAGGGTACCCGCATTAGTGTCCCAGGTGCTAACACCAACTAGGACTAAAAGTGTCACCACCAAGGACTAAAGTCCTCCATGGGTGAATTCAAAAGAAAAGCACATGTAACTAAGTCAGATCTATTGTGTATATGGGATGGTAAGAAAGCTAAGCGCGAAAATCCCATGACTTGTCGGAACTATAAGGGTTTTCTCCACAGTGCCATGCTCCTGGTGCCTGTTTATACATGTATGTAACCAGGTTAAAAAAAGAGTGAGAATTTTGACAAACTATATAGGCTCAGTCATGCCGTGAGTGCAAACTAGGTTTGCGGACTCCAGAATACCAAGCCTAACAACACGCTTACTTCTCAGACAGAGATCCTATTTGGTTTTCAAAATATTTTTTTTCTATTGGGCATCCATTAGGCGGTGGGTGCCAGTGGGGTGAGAACGATATGGATTCAGAAGGGTGGGTGGGTGGTGCGGCGGCCGCCGCCTGGGACGATGGAGGAGGAGATGGGGGTGGGATGAGTAGGGAAAGGAAGGAGTCAAACGGCGACGACATAGTAGAACGAAACAAGGAGCGTGATAGGAGGATGAAGAAGAAGATGTACATTCGTATGTATTGGGCTTCAAATTCATCGTCATTATCTTGCTTCCAGTTGCTAGATAGGATTCCCTCCACATTATTCATCTCCATTTTCCAATTGAAGCCCAATATTTAAAATTCGATACATCTTAACATTTTCAGGGCCCTAGCAATGGTTTCCAAAATTTAGTTCAGCGCTTTAGAATAGGTGTGAAACATTCATACGCGGTTACTAGTTTAGAACTTCAGACTGTTATTGTGGAGTTCCCAGATAATCTTATGTTACTCAACAAGTTGTATACAAAACTATAGTTGAATGCTTTCCATATGCATGAGAGGGAGACAACACAGTATGAAATGTATATGTTACCATTTCAAAAATGGTCTAATTTTCTAGCTGATTCCACCTATGCAACGATGCAAAAGCCCTGTATTCCATTCAAAATAAACGAAATACATGCCCAATGCTTTTCTTAAGGCTAGGCATCATCAAGAGGTAAAGAGCTTGAGAAAATTCCATCCAAGATAAACAAAATCTAATTACACCCTAGCGGAGAAAAAAATGTTCCCAAATCCCTGGGCAAGAGCATCCTGCCTCAGGTGGTGCTGTGGAGAATGGTACTATTCATGGATGTTTTCATACAAGTAACAAGTTAGCGCTAATTTTATTTTTGGTCATCAATCGGTCGCGGTTCAGCTAGAGATGAGTGTGGCAGTTGGAAATCGAAGAGAAAGAAATAGAGAAGAGTACTTCCTTTATTGGTGAGTGAGGGGTTTAAGAAAGTGGGGACGTGGCGAACTAATTGTAACTTATTTGGTTTCTTGCGGTGGAATCTGCTCATCTAGCTTCGAGTCCCCGATTAGGCACGGGTGCGCATTTTCATGTATTTATTCCAGAATTTAACTGGTGTTATCTTTTTAGCGGTAGGCGACTTTTTGTCGATAGCAAGACGCTTGTGGTAACTTTTGTCAATCTTAATATCGAAACAACCGGCCCGGTCTCTCAAAATTGCTCATAGAATAAAGTTTACATACGTGTATTTACAGAGGTGAGTGTACGTGTGCTGTGGTCGCTATTTGTTCACGTGAGCCAGGAGTTTTTCGTTTGATTTCACGGGTTGGCCCACGTGGAGGCAGCAGTGCTACGCCTGAAGCAACATCTGTCCTTGCGGTTATCTGATCAAGTATACATGAAGATAGTGGATTAGAGATGGTAAAAAGGAGGGCGAGTTTGTTCAAGTTATGTGTATTTTAACAGCTTCTGTTGATGTTTGTCTAAGTTTCTGTTGGTCTCTGTGTCTAAAATTCCGGTTTTAGAAATCTGACTTTTGAAGCTGTATGGTTGTTCACGGTCGCGAAAAAAAGAAGAAGCTGTCTGTAGCTTGTTCGTCTTCTCAATAAAGCAGGGCCAAAAAATAAATAAAATAAAGCTGGGCCAAAAAAAAAAAATTGATTGAGGGGAGGAAGTCGGCGGGCGAGCGAGGGATTCAAGGAAGTCGGCCGGGCTCCAGCCGCCGCCGCCTCGCCTCCCCTCGCTTAGAGTCAGACGGCGTCAACCACGCGGCGAATCTGGATTGGACAGACCCTATTGCCTGCTTGGTTCGTCTCAGAGTCTCAGGAGGAGGAAGAGAAGAGAAGCGAATCGAATTGAGAGGGAAGGAGGAGGGGGAACCCTATTCCTATCTGTTGTTCGATTCGATTCGATTCGGTAAGCCTCTTCCCCTTCCCCTCCTCCTGCATACTGATATACTGCTGCTGTATTGAAGATTCATCTCCTCCCACCGCCCGCAATCGCTTCCTATACGCCATCCCACTTGGTTGCCTTTGATTCCAGTTGAAGTAACCCTCCCTTTTTGAGGCGGCGGCACCGGGAGGTGAGGTCTCAGGTCCACATCACCTGCCATCGCATCGCATCGCATCAGTTTGAAGCCGGCATCCGCTACTTCCTTAATCGGTTAATCCACGGGTAAGACATCAAATCCCTCTCTCAGCGTCACTTTAGTTTAGTTCGGTTTGTTCCCCTTCCGATTTTTCCAAGCCTGTCGTATCATCTTTTTAGTTTAGTTTAGTTTGGTTTGTTCCCCTTCCGATTTGTTCCTGCCTGCGATTCCATTTTCTTATTTGTTTGTTTTGGGACAACTGGTTGAATTCGATTTCAGATCAATTCCCTACCTTATTGGTACTTATATTATTATTATATAATAATACGGTTCTGGAGGAGGGAAACCTAGCCAATTGCAAGGTCTGTCTGGAGATGGTGGTGTTTCACGATTCATTTGCATAGGAGACAGCCATGGTTGTGTACAACCACGACCCGGACATCATCCGATGGGGCCTTCACCTCCTCCTCCCCGGTGGTGGCGCTGGAGCTGCTGCTGCTGACTGCTCTGCACATCATCACACCCAAACCACGCCATGTACCTCCATCGCCTCGCCTCTTCAGCATCCCAACGGGAATACATCCAGCTCCGCTGAGATCAAGGTTGAGCATGTAGCCTGCAACAATGCCGTTGACAACGACGAGGTCATCGCGCAAGCCCTACAGGAGGAGCTGTCCCAAATCGCCCTTGCCGAAGCATCTGGAGCGTCCTCCGCTGACGCCAACCATTCCGCTGTTCTCACGCAACAGTGGTTTCGCCCACGCACCATCCATGTAGCATCAGGTACACATTTCATCATTCATTCCCAAAAACATCGCAGCAGAGTACATACAAATCCCCCTTCGCTATTTCTACTGCATCTTATGGTACTTCCTCCAGCTTCTCAGGAGGCAGAGAGCAGGGAGGAACCGTTTAGTTCATGCTCAAGCCCTGGAGACGAAAATGTCCAACATGGCGAGGCATGCTTGATAGACCTCATGGATGACTTCTCTGTCGTCCTAGATGGTGAAGTTGGCAAAAGATTGAATGACATGGTTCCTGTTCCTGTAAGTACCAGTGGCTTCACGCAATGTTAAATCTACTAATATATGTGGCTTCACTGAGTTATTCCTTTTGCTATCACAGCATGTTCCTAAGACAAATGGACAGATTCCTTCTGTTGATGAAGCCGTTTCAGATCACCAAAGACTCCTTGACAGGTATAAACCACAGTTTTTTTAGTGTGTTGTCAGTAATCACCAAGCCAACAAGCCCATTGTAGATGAACTTGAAAAATGTTACTGACACAACTCGATGAAGCCTGTGTTTTTTTCCCTCTCTTTCATTTCATTTACCTGCCTTTGCTAACCATGTTTGTGGACATAACCATTTACCTTATAAATGATCTATGCTACATCTATACTACTGTTTGAATCAAATGTAATTTCCTCTTTTTGAAAAGGTTGGTGCTATATGGTTTGGTTGAGCTAAAGGTTAAAGGAGATGGCAATTGTCAGGTTTGTGTACAGGATCCATCTATCCCCCCTTTTGTATCGATAGTTTAATCCCTGTTTTGTGTTCTGGTTCAGTCTAGTCAAGTCCTTCGTTTCAGTTTCAGTTTCAGTTAAGTGTAGTAGTCTTCAGTCATTCAGTTAGCAGCCGGCTGAAGGAGTCAAGTATCTGTTACTCTGTTAGTGTCTGTTAGAAGTCCTAGTCTTCAGGGTGCGTCAATTGCTCTCCACCAAGGAGCGTGTGTGTTCTGGTTGTTAGGGGCCACTAAGGCCATTAGTTGCTGGCTGATAAGCCTTGTAAACAGACATATAAAGAGAGCGATATAAACCAGAAAAGCGGCACATTTGCAGCGCCAGAAACCACTGTGTGTTCATTGTGTGAGTTGAGAGTTTGCTTACATGCATGACGGCATGTCACAGTATTTAACTATTGATTTATTTGTATGGTCTCTTCAACAGTTTCGAGCATTGTCAGACCAATTTTACCGCACTCCTGAACACCACAGGTTTGTTCGGCAGCAAGTGGTGAAGCAGGTTAGTATCGTGGAAAGGAATAATTGCATTTCAGCCACCCATGAACTTCTGTATGCGCATGCGTTTCATGGGCAACATTCACTGGTTCACTGTCGTTCTTCAGTGTTGGATTTCAATGTATTCCCTCTGAGCCCCTTCAACTTGCTTTTCAGCTTGAATCACATCCCGAGTTTTATGCTGGATATGTCACTATGGATTACAGGGAATATCTCAAAAAGATGTCAAAGTGAGTATTTGCTCTGCTCTCTATTTTTGACCAGTTGTTTGTTTTATGCCATAAATACACGTCCTCATTTTGTTATGCTTAAACAATCCAACCAGGAGTGGTGAGTGGGGTGACCATGTTACATTGCAGGCTGCTGCAGACTCGGTAAACTTTATACACCTTAAGCTTCTGTTGTCCTTTTAGTGAACGTCTGGCCCCATATCTGCAGTAAAGGCACCAAATAACTCCTGTGGTTTTAGCATGTGATGAGTGGATAATTATTGTATCTGTAGCAGAAGCATATCTGAAAACTTATATTTTCGATGCATGCACAATGTGGGCAATAAGATCAAACTTAATGACGATTCCAGTGTTATGCAATCTTCAGTATTCTCTACGGTTTGGTTTCTTCAGTTAGCACGTTGTTTTGGGGTTTCCAGAGCTGATCGATTGGACACCGTTAGAAATTGCATTGCATGGCTATGGTTAAAAACTAGGAGTAGTGCTTATTTCGTTTTTCTTCTTCCTTTCAATCAAACAGCAAACCTATCTCTAGGTTAGTCTGTGTGCTTTATAAATTTTTTTGCGGAATTTCTTTTTGATTGCATATATGAAAGTCAAGTGCGCTTTTGCAGTATGGCGTGAAGGTTTTCATCCTGACATCTTTCAAAGATACATGCTACATTGAAATTGTTCCAGTTGTTGAGAAATCACGAAGAGGTAGCATTCCCATGGCAATTCAAAGATTCATGGTACATCACTTAATTAATTAAGAATCTAAAGCCTGCTGTACTTACGTACGTATTGTGCAGTTATATGCTTGAGCTTTTGGGCTGAGGTGCACTACAACTCGATATATCCAGAAGGAGGTATTAGATATGATGCATTTATCTTTTGGTCATCAGTTTATTTTATTGGGTGCCGCCTTGATTTCGTTATCGCCCACCTGTTGGTGCAGAGTTGCCAGTTATGTCGGAGAACAAAAAGAGGAGTTGGTGGCCCTTCTAATAACAGAAGCACCCCCAGGGTTTAGGGTATAGCGGCCATTGTTTTTCCGGTGTGGGATTTTGTGGGGCCATGTGAATGACCGACAAGGATGGATCGTCCCATCCTGATAGGGCATGTAGTAGATACATACGGCATACTAGTATCTGTCTGTACAGAGTCAGTGGCTGATGAGCATTTACATACTATTGTGAATTGTGATAGGCAGGCGCATTCTTTTGTTCTTTGCACGGCTCAGACTGTAATTACTGCATTGGTTGGAAATGGCTGGAAACACATATGTTTAGTTAATGGTAATTTGAGAGGGAGCGGATCTTGATTGGCTGACTGTCAGGGTGGATCGGGAAAATTGGAGCTCAATATTCATTCATTGATCAGGCTATGAATACGATGATTCTTACTGAATCGATATAAGTGATGATGGTAATGGAAGAAAATCTGCATTAGATGATTAATGATTGGCGTAAAGAATCGATGATGGTCGCATATGATCCGGATGAATGATTCTCTATGTTGATTAATGAATATAAAGGTTTTTATACCCAAAGGGTTTGGGGAAGGACGCGTATCTTTCCGATCGGTTTTAGCAGTTTTAACTTAACACACGTCCTCTTGGACTGAGATCATACTATACATTGGTATTATCTAATTAGTAGTCTTATGCAATACATAATCGGTTTAAGAGACTAACTGTACCATGTGCGTATAGAAAATAAATATTTATAAGTTGCATATTTGCATGGCAACCGGAACTTCTACCATGGTGACTAAGCGGGTCTTAAATTTTAGTTTTGAGGTGATTGAAATTTTATCTGAAATTGCAACCTATGAGATCGTTTAGGGAGAAATTTGCTATTTCACCATCATCAAAAGTGGGTTTCGCTCGCAATTGGGTTTCGCCAGATTGCCATTATGAAACAGGCGCTACCCGCTATAATGCCTTTTCATATTTTTCTATTTCATTCAATGATTTTCCCAATTCTCAACCATATGTTTGCACCAATTTACCCCTATTTTGACTGGAGCTACGGGACTCTTATCTTTTTCTCCCGTGGCGTGGCTCTCCTTTCTGTCTTCGCTTTTTCTGCTGCTTGCCGCGGGCACGTCGTCGTGCTGCACGAGGTCGTGGCCTCGTGCTCCAGCGCCCACTCGGAATTGGGCAGAGTCCACACGCTGATCTGGAGAACGCCACGTCGATCACGCTCCCTGTACATGTCGACGAAGCGCAGCTTGCTGGCGCTAACCCCACGATGCTCTACCTGTTGAGCACTCCCGCGGCCTCCCTGTGCGGGCAGCGGCGGCAGCTGCAGCAGGGCGTGCAGCGGCGGGGCGGGCAGCGGCTGCGGGGCGGGTAGCAAAGCGGCGGCAGCGGCAGCGAAGCAGCGCCGGCGGCTAGCGAAGCAGCAACGGCTGGGTAGGGCAGGCAGGGAAGCAGCGCGAGGCACAACTGCGGCAGCGGGGGCGGGGCTGGGCGGGCAGCGAACCGCCGACCGAAGGGAGGGGCGACGAGACGCGCGGTGGCGGCGGTTGCGTCAGACGCAGCGAGCGAGAAAATGCGAGAGGTCGAACGGGCAGAATGGATAGAGTTCCAGGGGCAGTTTGGGAAGTTTCAAGATGAAAAATAGGGCAAAGCGGTGAAAAATGTTGAAAAATCATGAAAAGGCATTCAGTGGGTTGTCCTCGTTTCATAATGGCATAAGAGCGAAACCCATTTGCGAGATGACATTCCAGCGAAGCCCACTTTCGAGAGTGGCGAAATCGCAAATTTCTCATCGTTTAGGTGTGGCAACCTACTTGCCTAATCACAGTTAACTATTTGGTCTCTAATCAATTAATTAATTCTAACAGAATGTTCTGGAACGGGGACCAAGCCTTCGCTAGTTTGCTCTCCTTCTCCCGGCCCCCTGGGTTTGCTTTGTAATTGTACGCCAACAACGCCTGCCCACCCCCCAGCACCTTCGCCGCCGCCGCCAAAACCCTAGACCCCTGTCAGGCAGAGGCAGCAGGCATGGCCACCATCCCCACCACCGATTCCGCCCTCCTCCTCGGCTCATCCGCTCTCCACAGGGCCGCCAGGACCAGGACACACTCGCCGGCGTCCAGGCTTCCCGTAGCCGCCCGCCGTCGCCCGCACGCCCTCGTGCGCGCCTCCGCCAAGGAGATCGCCTTCGACCAGGGCTCTAGAGCCTCCCTCCAGGCCGGCGTCGAGAAGCTCGCCGCCGCAGTCGGCGTCACCCTCGGCCCCAGAGGTCTCTCCCTCGCTCCTCCTGCTGCTCTGCTCTGCTCTTCTCGATTTGATTTTCTGCCTTTATTTAGTGCCGTAGAAGATATGTATTCCACGATTTGATTCTATTTGATTTGTTTTGTGTGACGGAAGAGATCGCTCCCTACCACTCTAGTTCGCAAATAGCTTTTTATAAGCCATCAATTTCAGTCTCATGCACGATTGTGTAAGTGTCTGATCTAGCGCTGTAGCACCTGCCGACTGGCAGCAAAACTATAAATCTGCTACCGCTAGTTTACATACAAATGGGGGCAGAAAAAGGTTTTTAGATGCTTATTAGAAGTAGGGCTCGCGACTTGTGTATGATATGATGTAGTATCATCTCCTCTCCTCCAACCCTGTGCTGTGCCGCTCTTTAGTTGGTTCTGCTATTGATCTGTATTTGCAGGAAGGAATGTTGTCTTGGATGACTTTGGAACCCCCAAAGTCGTCAATGATGGAGTCACCATTGCCCGCGCTATTGAGCTCGCTGACCCCATGGAGAATGCCGGTGCCTCCTTGATCCGTGAAGTAAGCATCCTACCTCTGTTTCTTTGTCTTGTTTGTTACCATGCACAAATGATACCGCATGTGTGTATGTTTCCCGACTCATTCACCACATGATTCTTGTCTGCCAAATCAAAGGTTGCTAGCAAGACAAATGACTCAGCTGGTGATGGCACCACAACTGCATCCGTTCTCGCCAGGGAGATCATAAAATTGGGTATGCTGAGCGTCACCTCAGGGGCAAACCCAGTCTCTATTAAGAAGGGCATTGATAAGACTGTTCAAAAATTGGTCGAGGAACTTGAGAACAAATCCAGGCCTGTCAAGGGTAGCGGGGATATTAAAGGTCTGACCTTGCATCTCGACTCTTCCGCTAGTTATAATGGATCTGATATCCCTGCAAAACACAGGCTTCCTTATTTTTACACTGTTGCATTTTTGTTTCAGCTGTTGCTGCTATATCCGCTGGAAATGATGAATTCGTTGGGACCATGATTGCCGAAGCTATCGACAAAGTTGGCCCTGATGGTGTGCTCTCAATCGAGTCATCGTCATCATTTGAAACCACTGTTGAAGTTGAAGAAGGGATGGAGGTATCAAGCTCCTCTGCTGATGCCATTTTGTGTTTTGTGGTGTAGTATGCACAGCTGTCATTCTTGGTGCTGAATTACTTGCCCGATTTCCTTATACGTGCAGCTTGATAGAGGGTATATCTCCCCTCAGTTTGTCACCAACCCTGAGAAATCAACTGTGGAGTTTGAAAATGCTCGAATCCTTGTCACCGACCAGAAGATATCATCGATAAAAGAAATCCTTCCTCTGTTGGAGCAAACTACACAGTTAAGAGCACCACTTCTTATAATTGCAGAGGATGTAAGTGGTGAGGCGTTGGCAACTTTAGTTGTCAACAAGCTTAGAGGCATCCTAAATGTGGCTGCAATCAAAGCTCCTGGTTTTGGTGAGAGGCGTAAAGCTCTTCTTCAGGACATTGCGATTGTTACAGGTAATACCACTACTACTTTCTTCTACTAGTAAGTTCTAAGCGTACTTGTGCCCTGGTTTGTTCTTTCTCACGATGTTGTTAACCAAAGGCCATTTCATATGTGTTGATTTGTTCTCATGTGACTATATCCTTATCGTACCATCATTTTCCCTGCTCTAGGTTTTCTTTTCCATTTCCTGCTTAAATTTGTATATATTTCTTTACTGCTAGAAATATGGGCAAACTATTGGTATTCTGCGCTCTCTATCTAGCAGGACCATGTAATGGCTAGTTCCAATGGAAGAGACTTAGGACTGTAGTGTCTTTTGGTGTAAATAAATTGAACTGATGGATGGTGTAAAATAGCACGTAGGTTTTTAACTCAGACCTGTAAGTTCAGTCCAATGGCTGTCTGATGCGCTCCTGCCTGTTTGTCTTTCCCCGTATTTTGTTCAGGTGCTGAATATCAATCCAAAGACCTTGGCTTGCTAGTTGAGAATACAACAGTGGAGCAGCTGGGCATAGCCCGCAAAGTGACAATCTCCAGCTCGTCCACGACGATTATAGCCGACGCTGCGAGCAAAGATGATATACAGGCCAGAATTGCACAGCTGAAGAGGGAGCTTTCTCAGACAGACTCAACGTATGACTCTGAGAAGCTGGCAGAGAGAATCGCAAAGCTTTCTGGTGGAGTCGCTGTGATAAAGGTTGGAGCTTCAACCGAGGCAGAGCTTGAGGACCGCAAGCTCCGCATAGAGGATGCAAAGAATGCAACTTTTGCGGCAATAGAGGAAGGTATTGTTCCAGGTGGTGGTGCAGCCTATGTTCACCTATCGACATTTGTACCGGCGATTAAGGAGAAGTTGGATGATCCTGAGGAGCGTCTTGGTGCTGATATCATTCAGAAGGTAGTGTTGCACTTAGCCTATAGCTGAAGTTTGGTTGCTGTTTGTTTATTCTGTCAGCTGATATGTATCACTGGTGGTTTTTCAGGCCCTCGTGGCACCTGCAGCGCTGATAGCGCACAACGCTGGGGTTGAAGGTGAAGTGATTGTAGACAAAATCAAGGAGAGCGAATGGGAGTATGGTTACAATGCCATGGCTGACAAGCACGAGAACTTGGTAGAGGCTGGTGTGATGGACCCTGCCAAGGTTACAAGGTGCGCCTTGCAGAACGCCGCATCGGTGGCTGGAATGGTGCTGACCACCCAGGCTATAGTGGTGGAGAAGCCAAAGAAGAAGGCTCCTGCAGCTGCAGGGGCACCCGAGGGCTCATTCGCCATGTAGTAAATCTTACTAGGATAGGGAGGGAGGGCCATGGGGGGGCCTGCAAATCATTTGAGCAAGGAGAGGATTCCGTGTGTCTTGATCTGTTTGCCGAAGAAGCTGATGAACTCTTATATCATGTTGATGAACTGTTTAGATAAGCTAGGGGAGTGGGCAAAGAATAAATTGAATCCTTTGGTTGATGTGCTCTCACTCAGTGTCATGGAAGAAAATGTAGAAAGATGCTACACCAAGTCGTTCACCATGATCTGAGACGATGTTCATCAATTGTTTGGGATGCTGTTGGTATATGTACTCTTTATTTATTACCGGCAATAAGCAAGCGAAAGATGTGCCAGGAGAGCAGATGGGCTTCCCCTTCCTCAGGATGAAGGATGAAGGATGAATGATGAGATGCAGCATGTTACATACACAGATGAGCAGCGCCGGCTCCGTCCTGGACGGCGTGCTACTGCTGGCGGCCGCCGCGTGCCTCCTTCTTCCCCAGGACCTAGGAGGAGGAGGAGCATGCCTTGCCTGCCGTGCTCCATTGCATAGCTCAAAGCCCAGAAGGTGAAGAGCTGCCTCCCTCCTCTTCTTCTTGGTGCAAAATGTTTTACTTATGTCATGTTTGTTTCTTCTCCTGTGTTATCTGCAGCAGCATCATCGTCGATTCGTCGTCCACCTCTCCATCACTCATCTCCTCGCTGACATGGCATGATATAATATGGGCTGACATGGCATGATATAAATATGGGGATGATAGAATAGGGGGATGGATGATTGCATGGCAGCTGCCGGTGGCCCCCACCTGGCAGCAAATTCATGGTGCTCCTTGCGCGCCTTATCCTCTCTCACTCGCCTGACCGACCTGCAACTGCAATGCGGACCAGACCAGGCTGCAGCAGCTGTACTAGGCTGCTGGTAAAAAATATCAATCACGCACGCCATGCCCACGGCCACGCTGCTGCTGATCGTTGATCTCTCCTCCGTCCCCGCCGCGTCAAATGGAAACGGATAGGAGAGAGGCAAAGAAAGAGCAGCACAAACCTCTCTCTCCTGCTGCTCCCATATCTTCTTCCTGACACCTTCTTCGCTGCCCCCTCCATGAATTCCAGCCGGAGCCTCCTCTCGTCGCCCCTCTTTGCCAGCTCATCTCCAAACTCGAGGGGCAATACTTCTTCTATCCCTGCCTCCCCGTCGTCCCACGCATCACGAGCCTCAGGTCTCCCTCTCCTTAATTTCTTTTCTTCTCTTCTGTCGTCTGCCTTCCCCTTCCTGGATGTTGTGCCCTCCCTGGGCTGATCCATCCGGTTTCATTTCGCAGTTCCGATGATACATGACAACACCGCCAGAGCATCCACCGCGTGCCACTACTCACCCTCGCTTCTGGCAGAAGAGCAGCTTCATGGTTCCAAGGATAACTTAACCTTGAAGGGAGAAAAGGCCTTGCTTGAGTTGCTGCTCGACATGGTGTCTCATCCGTCTCACCTTACTTTACCACAATTAAAGCACTCTGTATTCTTGTCACCTCACCTCATCGTAGCTCATAGCTGACACACCAATTCTAGGGATAATTTTGTGTTGCTGGCTTCTTCCAGGCTTTGGACCAGCACGTCCATGGGAAGAAACTCATCATTAGTCAAGACAAGGAAGAGACTGATTTCGAGAGCTATTTAAGAGAAGCAACAAGCCGACTGCTTTACCCTCCATCATTAACGTACGCTGGTTTAATTTCTGTTTACTGTTCAAACTTGTTTTGCAGTCAGTTCCATGACCATTCACCATGCCTCTTCCACCCCTTCTTCCACCCATGACAACTGTTATATGCATTGCTTTTGTGGTTATTCTGACGACCTGACTCGCTGCTAGCAGTGAAGCAGGTGATTCTACTTCGGAGAGCTCTTCAGCATCAACTGCGGAACCAGCTGGGAGTTTGGATCTTGGCACAGCTTCAATGATACCGGCACAGGAGTTGACATCGCCAGAAGAAGAATCAGGCACATCAGCCACCCAGTTGGGTGTACCACAGCTTCTCGGGTTTGTTTTCTTTGTGCTTCAAACAGTCTAACGTGGTAGATAGGATCAACATGCATGGCGTGCTCTTCATTCTAACCCTTAAACCACTGTTCTCACAACCAGTGTGGACCCAGAGCACTCATATGAGGAACTGCTGAGTAATGGTCAAGTTTTCGTGAGGTCCAAAAGGTTGCTTGAGAGGAGATCAAAGAAGCGCAAGGTCCCCAGAGCATTGAATAATGACGTTCTGTGCAGTGTTGTCGACTCAAAGAAGAAAGAGAAGCCAAAGAAGTTTGGCAGAGTGCTTGACCCAGATGAGCCTTTTAAGTTGTTTTTACGGGATCGCGAGACAACAGAATTCCTGACTGCCAAAGAGGAGAAGCAAATGTTCAGTCAAATACAGGCATGTCTTTTTTTTTCCGTCCTTAATGCCCAGATACACCATTTCTGCCTGGCATAGATTATTAAGGCCCAGATGCACTTTGAGGTTACTAATTCAAAAGTAGGATAACTTGTGTAGGATCTTATGAAACTAGAGGAGGCTCAGTGCAAATTACAAGTTCAATGCGGTCGTGAGCCGACAGTTGCAGAGTGGGCTGAAGCTGTAGGGATGAGCTGCAGGGAGCTGCAGTCCTCTATACGTATTGGAAGACGATGCCGAGAGAAGATGGCTCGCTCCAACTTCCGCCTTGTGATACATGTAGCTAGGAAATATGAGGGATATGGTCTTGACATTCAGGACCTAGTCCAGGTTTGGCTCTTTTATATGCTCTAGGATTCTAGCTAGAGGCTATGGTTGCGAAATGTTTCTCACCTGTTGTCATGCCAGGACGGATGTTGTGGGTTGATGAAGACCTTTGAGAAATTCAATCCTAGCAAGGGGTGCAGATTCCCGACCTACGCATATTGGTGGATACGCCAATCAATTAGAAAGTCCATTTTCAAGAATTCAAGGCTAATCCGATTGCCAGTAAGAGCAGATTTCTAATTTTGTTTGCTGCGCGGTTGTATGTGTCCTGATGGTTTGTTTTTCCCATCAATTATTCCTTGCAGGAGAGTGTGTTTGCGCTTTTGAGGAAAGTCGGGAAAGCAAGGTTGGAGTGCATAATGGAAGGGGAGCAGCCCACAAATGAGAATGTGGCAAGGCGTGCTGGCATCACAATTGAGAAGCTGGCGAGACTGAGAGCCAAGACCAGAAAACCGCGGTCGATGCAGGATCGGGTCTGGTCAGATGATGGTGTCACATACCAGGTACTTGCTGTTAAGGATCCATCCTTTTCTTTCAGGGTTTCACTTGAGAATGTTAAGGATTACTATTGAATTGGACGGCACTGCTGCAGGAGATCACAGAGGACCCAAACGTTGAGCCCCCGGAGCTGAGCGTGGACAGGCTGCTGATGAGGCAGCAGGTCCGCGACTTCCTGGGGATACTGAGCCCCAGAGAGAAGGAGATCATCGAGCACCGGTTCGGAATCCACGACGGGGAGCCCAAGACACTTCATGTGATCGGCGATATGTATGGGCTGTCAAAGGAGAGGATCCGGCAGGTGCAGAACAAAGCACTAGACAAGCTGAAAGGGAGCATATCGGCACAGGGGTTTGATGTTTACTTCGATTTGCTAACGTGATAAGCTGGCTGGCGAACCACTTGGTTTCGATTCCATTGTTGATACCAAAAAAGGAAAAAGGGTTTTAGCAGCTAGACTTGTATAAGTTCCTAAACCCAGAGATTGACCATGTATAGAACCGAAGCAAAAAATGCAGTGTAATTGTATAAAAGCAGATTCAGCGTCATGCTTCTGGTTGATGTAAGTATGCGTTCCCAGAAAACTGTTGGTGCATACTGACTTTCTTCTTGTTTTTTATATCTCTCTAGGGCCTGTTTAATTCGTGTGAAAGAGTGAAAAGTGTATGCATTGGGTTGTGTGCACAGAGAGAAGAAATGAACTGACACGGTTCTCGATGTAGTACGAGGTAGGAAAGTGACGTGAATTAAACAGGGCCCTACTAGCATTCCTGTATGAGAGGGGAGAGTATCCATTGGATGCAAGATCCAGCACCAAGTGTGTGTAGTAATAAGGCCCTGTTTAATTCCCCCAACTTTTTATTCTCTTTTCATCTCGAGAACCGTGTCAGTTCATTTCTTCTCTCTGTGCATGTGACCCAATGCATAAACTTTTCACCACCTTTCACCCTTTCACCCCAATTAAACAGGGCCTAAGTATATTATTGGGAGCTGGAACTGGAAGGCAGGAATCGTTTGCAACTGCCTTGCAGTCAGAAGAGTAGTAGTGTCTGGACTGAAGTACTCCATGATAGCTCCAACTCATCCCCAGATCGTCAGACATCATTACAGAGTACCACTGCTTAAAGAAAAATGATACTTTGCACTTTGACCGGCCCTTGTTTTTTCTTGTTTTTCTGAACGACCGGCACTTGTATTTTGAGGATCTTATTAGGATTACAGAGTACCATTGCAAAAGAAGTCCATATACATAGAGATCTTATTAGGATTTCTTCTTTCCTATTGGTTGTTGCATGCAGTGACAAATGGAATGGAAATGAGATCTGTGAGTGACAAGTGGATAATATATACTTAGGGCTTGTTTGGACTGAGCCCCAGGCGTCTGCCTGGCAGGCAAGCTGCCTGCTAAGGCACCTTCCAAACATGTCCTTAAACTTGTTCATTGTCTGGAACTGGAAGGGCATAGCCTAGCATAGTATTCCATCCATGCTGAGTGAATATATTTATAAATTACAACGAATAGGCGGTCTCAATGTTTGTATGATAAAAGATTACCAATAGCTTTACTATAAAACAGTTGATACCTACCTCATTGCAAAGCTACTAGCGAAGTAGCGACACCTCAAGTTTACCGGTCTCATTATAATATATATATATATATATATATATATATATATACATATATACATATGTGCTAAACTACACCTAGGGTGTAGAATAGAATTCTACACCTAGGACCCAAACCAACCAAACCAGGCAGCCAAACCCACCCACCGGCCCAGACGACCCACGCCACCCCACGCGCCCGTTAATCCCCCCGTACCCGTTAATCACCCGTACCCCCAAAATCTAAAATTCATTTTGTTTTCCCACGGGCGGCGCGGCGTGCGGCGGTTCCGCGAGCTGCGGCGGCGGCGGCGTGCGGCCACGGCGTCCCCCCGGCGCGCCCCCCCGGCGTCCCTCCCCCGAGCTCGGTCCCTCGGCTTCCCTCCCCCGAGGATGGAACCCCGGCTTCCTCCCCTCGTCGCGGTCCCTCGGCGTGCGGACCTCGAGCGGTGGCAGTAGCGGCTGGGGCGCGGCGTCGGTTCGTTGCAGACCGCGGTGGAAGGGAGGCTCCACGAGCTTACACGCGGCTCTCCGGTGAGGGTCTTGTACATCGTCCCATCCTCAAAATCCCGTGCTCAATTTGGTGTTCATGGATGTTCGATTTTGATTTATTTTGATGTTCTAGGGTTTCGATTTCCCAGATTTTCTCGACTCGTGGCTATGGTGGCATTGATATCAGCTCCTATTCTCCTCAAATTTTCTCGATTCGTGGCTATGGTGTCATGGATATGATCTCCTATTCTCCTTCCTGGGCTTGAAAGAGTAGCAGCGATAAGTAATTTGAGGTGAGCCTCTCACACCGTGACATCCCCATCTCGTACTGGTGGTCCAAATTTGATCCTCTATGCGGCATTTTTTTCCATGGATTTCTTGGTGTGATCCATACAGTTGTAGCAGGAGTGTGGGTCAAATTGAAAAATCTAACATGGAACTACTGCATCGATGCATTTTACCGAGTTAGTTTAGTGGTTTATGTGAGCTTTTTAGCTTCAGTAATATGCTAGTTGAATAGTACAATGCCTTTTTTTTTAGTTCAGTAGTACAATTTTATCTGCCTTTTAGTATTAGTAGTAGCACCCATATGGCCATATGCCTTTTTATGTTCAGTAGCATTAATCATTAGTAATTTTGATAATCTCATATTTAATTAAAAACATGTGTATCCTAGCAAGTAGGTGATTACTGAATGCTCGATGCAATATGCTGAGTAGTTAGCTCAGTAATTTATTTCAGTTTGGTTAGGCAGAGCACCAGTAGCTCAGTAATTTATCTCAGTAACTGCTGATTAAAATCCTACTTTTGATTCAGTATTTCCCTATTCGGTGCTTATTCTGTGCTACTGATGCTAATTACTAAATGAGAGTGAATATTATTGAATAAGACTTCTCTAACACAAACCTTCCTGTTACATCCCCTCCAAGCTGTAGCCTTCCTTCATGTTTTCTTTAGTGTTTTAATTCTGTCCGGTAGCACACTTATTTCATCATTAGTTTCGAATCATATATCAGTGCTGGATGGTATTTTTCCTTTTATTCAGTAATTTATTTCTTCATTATTTCCATTTTTTCTCATGTATCTCTGTTTTAATTAGTAGCTCTTTTTTCAGTAATTTTTATAGCTCGTTTCTTATCATCGGTATTTTATTTTTCTTTAGTATTTTCGTTTTTAGTAACCTTAGTAATTGATGGTTCAGTAATTTCACATATTCCCAATGAAGAACAGATGGGATACTGTGTGCACCTGCAGCCTATGGCACCGCTATGAAGAAAATATGTCATTCGACTGGCTAGTGACGAAATGTTTCACTGGCCACAAAAA
>CM014278.1:68260652-68275946 GCA_004135705.1 Alloteropsis semialata | reverse complement strand
AAGGCTATATATTGCTTTGAACCTCACAGACAATGTTCAGCTATGAAGTCAACTAATTGCATCAGCCCATAGTTATGCCTGTCAACAACTTGAATTGGCAAAGATTTACCCTGCTGCCATGTCTTTGGCCCCCCATCAAGCAAACTGAAATATGACCGAACTCTAACAAGAAGTTGCAAATCCATGTGATTTGGCCTACAAATCACAGCACCGAATATAAAGTTAGCTAAATCGCTCTAATCATCTCAGTTATTTCACCCTACAGTCCCATTTCAATGCAAATCTACAGCACACAAGGTCAGGATGAGAAGTTCCTTTGCTTACCTGCTTGAACCCGTGCGTGGTGCCTGCATCTCCGAGCTGGGGCAGCGCTGGGGTTGGCCTCCCGCCCGTGCGCCTGCGCAGGAGCCGCGCCGGCTCCCACCCGAGCCGCCGCCCGTGCGCCCGNTTATGGAGGAGCTGAACTCTGTCACTGGGAGAGTCAGGGAGTTTGACTTGGATCTCAACTGTTGTGTCTGGTGTACTGTCTTGTTTTGTGGCGGTGTTTGCGTGGATTAAGCAGGTAGCGTGCGATTTGCTGCATTGTGTTATCGCTTCCGGTGTTATGTCTGGGGTAAGTCCCAATTTGCAATGGAGAATGATGAGATGCAAGTTGGAAGCAGCAGCAGCTTAATGGCTGCCTGTGGGCTGCTGACCGAGACTGACTGATGAACAGTAGGAGTATTCTCTTTGTCACTGGTCCGCCAAGGCATCCATCTATGCTGCCTGCTGCTGCTGCTCGATTGCCTGCCTGGCTGGTCGTCTTGCTTGTCAGGGCAGGCAGCAGCCAGTGACTGACTAGCCAGCTGGTCAGTTACTTCTCCGTATTAATGAGCCTGGGGGCAGGCAAAGAGGATCCTGGAACAGACGCAAACAGCAACCGACCGCAGCGAGTAGTACTACTACGTTGTATGGTTGCCTCATGGAGCTCGAGAGTATATATATATATAGGCCTGGTTTAGTTTCCACAACAAACTTTACTATTCATTTAATTTCACTATTCATAAAAGGGAATCTTACATGCATGGAGTATTAAACGTGAGTTAATGACAAAACCCATTTCATAACCCCCTAACTTTGCGAGACGAATCTAATGAGCCTAATTTGGCCATGATTAGACAACGTCGTGCTACAGTAAACAATCTCTAATGACGGATTAATTAGGCTTAATAGATTCGTGTCGCGATTTCTCGTCCATCCGTGTAATTAGTTTTATAATTAGATCGTGTTTAGTCCTCCTAATCTTAGGTTTATAATTGCTACAGTAAAATTGCAACTCAAATTGCGTGAACTAAACAAGGCCGTACTCCGGTACTGTATTTAGTAGCAGCAAATGAAGTGGCCGTACGTGCTGCTGGGTGCATTCATGTCGTAGCAGAGCAGGCAGTACGTATATGTGAATTCGTGCTTGCAGATCCATGCATCGATGTTAGGGTCTGTTTAGATCTTGAATCTTTGAAACTTTACTATTCATCAAAAGAAATTTTATATGCATGAAGTATTAAACGCGTGTTAATGATAAAATCCATTTCATAACCCTGGTAACTTTGCGAGACAAATTTAATGAGCCTAATTAGGCCATGATTAGACAACGTCGTGCTACAGTAAACAATCTCTAATGACAGATTAATTAGGCTTAATAGATTCGTCTCGCGATTTCCCGTCCATCCGTGTATTTAGTTTTATAATTAGATCATGTTTAATCATCCTAATCTTCAATTTAGAATTGGAAACTTTCTTTCGCAAACTTACTTTTCAAACTAAACAGGCCCTTAATTAAAATCATATGCTACTGCTGTTCTCTCTGTTTCAAAATGTAGTTCATTTTGATTTTTCTAGATATATACTGTACCTAGTAGCAAATTCTCATGAAAAAGCTTAAAGAAAAAAAAACCTATACTTTTGAAACGGAATCAACCAACCTTCTACTACATTACCATGTCGGCCTTGCCTGTTTAATTACTTGCCTATTACTATTTCATTGCATCGCATGGAATCACCAGTAGCTAATGACGACGCTGGATCGTCCACAATGTTATGCGTACGTACTTACCGTAGGCTTCCGATCCCTTCCTCTTAATAATGAAAATGGGAAAATGGTGGTAATGATTAGGTAGGGGGCCGGGAACGCGGCATGCTGCGGCGGCCACGGAGGGGATGGACGCCACGGATAGGGTCGCCTTCAATCTGGACCACATGATATTGATCCAAGGGTGCACTCATGGGAGGTGGGAGGAGTGATTTGCATAACTCAGAGAAGGTGGGAGGGGTGATTTGCAAAGTCGTATTGCAAATCACCCCTCCCACCTCCCCTGAGTGCACCCTTGGATCAATATCGTGTGGTCCAGATTGAAGTTTCCATAGTTTGCACGGAAGGGTTGGTTTGCACCTGATATATTCCCTACTTATTGGGGCCGTTGCCAACATGTGCTCACTGCTAATACGTATTCATTTTTCTTTTCCTCTTTTTTGAAATAAATGAACAGTTGGTAAAGGCATGCCCTGCGCAACTACCCAACTAAACCGATAGATAAGATTGCAATCAGCTAGCCATTATTATGCGTTGCGTGCCCATCCATCTTAATTAGCTTAGCTAGTACTAAATTATACGGAGTATCTGACTAGCTCCCTCCATATATACTTCCAAAAAAAATCCATTTTGGGATCTAAAATTTGTCCAAGAGACAAGTCATTTTATCTTACTTAGTATGTGCACGTGTCTCTCCAAGGTGCTAATATTTGCGTGCATGTATTTATAAAGACGATGCGTGTGTGTTTCTGTGAGAGGCTATATATATACACACACTAAGGCCCTGTTTAGTTCAAATGGCAAGTTGCAAATTTGCCATTTTTCACTATTCATCAAAGGGAATCTTACATGCATGGAGTATTAAACATGTGTTAATGACAAAACCCATTCCATAACCCCCGGTAACTTTTCGAGACGAATCTAATGAGCCTAATTTGGCCATGATTAGACAACGTTGTGCTACAGTAAACAATCTCTAATGACGGATTAATTAAGCTTAATAGATTCGTCTCGCGATTTTCCGTCCATCCGTGTATTTAGTTTTATAATTAGATCATGTTTAGTCCTCCTAATCTTCGATTTAGTTTTGCTACAGTAAACGGTAACTTTTTTTTGCCAAATTTGAGGGCCAACTAAACAGGCCTTAAATCACAGATTCACAGGTAGTACTAGTTGGCTGTCATAGTCGACCTCACTCTCAACTAACCGCCGGCCGGTTACGTACGTGTCAGCATCTCGATCATCTGCTATATATAGCCAGCCACTGATGCATGTGCATCGATCACGATTATTTCTGCCTTCCTTCCTTGTTTCTTTCTTCCAATAAAAGGAAAAATTAAGAATGGCAAATATATATTAATATTGCGCGCTCCTCTGTACTACTACTGTGGCCCTGTTTAGATCCAGCAGTTATAAAATTTAATACTACTGTTTACAACTTTGACCACTAATTAGGGGTATTAAATAAAGACAGTTTACAAAACTACCTCCACAATCCCTGTGCTAATTCGCGAGACGAATCTAATAAGGCGTTTGACCACATGATCGGAGGATGGTTACTGTAGCGTCACTGTAGCTAATCATGGATTACTGTAGCTCATTAGATTTGTCTCGAAAAGTTACACTCATCCGTGAAGAAGTTTTGCAAATAGACTTCATTTAGTACTCCATGCATGCAAGATTCCCTTTAGCGCTTTTAAAGTTATAAAGAACCAAAGAGGGCCTATATAACAAAATGTCTAATAATACTATTGTATGGTACGTGTGAAAGCTATGAGGAGGCTGCATGCAAATTAAAGCGGCCGGCTGGATTAATAATTGTGGTAGCTAGCTACTGCCTACTAGCTCAAGCTCAACAGTAGGACAGAGCGGTGGTACAGCAGCGACCTGTCACTTGGATCTCGCAACTGTATAGCAGGTCCTGCTGATGATATAGATATATATATATATATATCTACTGTAGCTATGTATTGCAAGCAGCAGCAGCCGCCGGCCTCGTCTTCAATTAACGAGGGCGTCTCAATGTTGTACCGGGTCGTCGAATAAAAAGATAAAAAAAACACAGCTAACGATCAACAAATAGCCTATCTATTTTATATAGTCACAAAATAATAGAAAAACAGATAGTAGACCTTCCATATCAGTTAGCTATGTAGTCAGAGCATCTCCAGCCGGGCCTCTAAATGAGCCTCTATCCTTTGTTTTAGTCTCCCAATAAAAAAACAACTCCAGCCGGGCCCCTAAACGGGCTACTATTTTGTGGAGGCCTCCAAATTTTGGTCCAGGGTCCTTAGAACTGGAGGCCCTCTAAATTTAGTCACCCGGCTGGAGTTTGAAGCCCCTAAATTTTTGTGGACCGGTCCCTAAAAGCAATATAGAGGCTCAAATTTAGTCCCCCGACTGGAGTTGCTCGTGTTATCGAAGGTGTCGTCGTCGATCATTTCACCCATCTGTATCGATCAGTCCACTACTACTCACAATTAATGCTAGCTGGCATGCACGCCCGTAACGCCCGCCGTCGGTCGATAGCTAGCATGCATCAGGGAGGAACACGCATAAGGCTGTCCGCACTCGTCGTCCTTTAAATGCATCCTCTAAAAGGAATATCCTGTCCTGGTCATCGAGATTCCGTACTCTAAACCAACTTCTCCCGCACCCGTCATACTCAAAATCACATACTCTATCCCAACTCTACTATATTTTATTCATCCATCCCAACTACCATATCATCTCTCTCCTCATCTTTTTTTTCTTTTCTTTATGAATTTTATCAAAATATATCCATCTGAGATCTTGCTTTGAAGAATTTATTGCAACGAATTTAATGGTGCAATCGGAATTTAATTTGGTTTTTTGGTTTGTGAGTTATAACATTTTTTAGTTAGTTGAAAACGTGGGGCCCGCCACTCTCTCTCTCCTCTCTCTCTCCGCGCACGCTCCTCTGCCCCCGCCAGGAATGGCGGATGTCTCCCCATCCGCTTCGGTTCAGTACGCGGCAGCGTACCCCGCTGCAGGGGAAAAATCGTTCGTCCGGTACTGGAGGATCCTTCACAGGACGCCGGTGCGGGTAGCCTAAGGTGTGCTCCGTTGCGTGCTGTGCCTGTGCTGTCCACGAATACACAGACTATAGATAGATATGCGTGTATACATATATAACTATATGTGTACATGTATATAGATATATATGATGACGGAACATACAACTAACCACTACCAGCATGTATATATGTATATATATAGTTACATATATACATATGTGTGGGGGGAGAGCACGTATACCAGCTATAAATATAGAGCTCGCTCGCTCGATCCACCGCTAGCTACTACCTTGAAGCTAAGCTTAATTAGAAGAGAAGCGAGAGGACGGAACTCCTATGTGCAGTGTAGTTCTCGGTAAGCAAGCCCCCAGCAAGCTATAGCACTCCCTACGCAACTACACACGAGTAGTACTCCTGCCTATACCTATTAGCTGCAGCAGTAGTGTCGTCTCTTCTCTTCTCCGTCCCTCGACGACGGCCCTTCCCCAGCTGCAAGCTAGCTAGCCAAATTAAGACGGCGGCGGATCGGAGGAGCACCTCCACAATAGCCAAATATGACGACGCAGCCGCCGCTCCTCCTCCTGCTGCTGCTCGTGGCGGCGAGGTGGTGCCATGGATACCAGTACAACGCGTCGCAGGGCCCTCTAGTGACGGCGGTGATCGTGTTCGGCGACTCCATCGTCGACCCCGGCAACAACAACGGCCTGCCGACGCTCATCAAGGCCAACCATCCGCCCTACGGCAAGGACTTCTTCAACCACCAGGCCACCGGGCGCTACTCCAACGGCCTCATACCCACCGACCTCATCGGTATGTATGTATGTATATGTATATATATGCCCAAGTTTAATTTGGTATGCATATACATATAGGGATATATCGTCACGAGATGAGTCGGAGCTAGCATGCAGAGCACCACGCGCCGTAGGATCGGAGCTATACAGTACATGCACGAATGCCCCCATGTCCCAACAGCCCAAGATAACCTATTACTCCCTCCATTCTCTTTTGATCATCCTATTTTCAAAAACAATTTTTTTCTTTGATAGTCCCATTTGAGTTGTACTCCCTCCGGTTTTTAATAGATGTCATATTAGCTTTGTCCTAAGTCAAAGTTATAAAACTTTGACCAAATTTATAGAAAAATATAGTGGCATTTATAATATCAATCATATGTACTGTTAACATATACTCTATGGTGAACTCAACGAAACAAATTTGATATTATAGATGTTTTTATATTTTTGTATAAACTTGGTCAAAGTTGAATAACTTTGACTTAGGACAAAGCTAATACGACATGTAAAAAAAAACGGAGGGAGTAGCATTAGATTTGTCATAAATGGCCGTTTCGGTCTTTGTGCAGAGTAACTCCTCTGGAAAATGACTGGTGAATGCATATGAAAACATCAATACCGAGAAGTTTTTGCGGGAAATCATAGAGTATTTAATGACCTGATTAATTTGATAATAAGCAAGATTTTTTCTCCTTATCATTGTGCCAAGTTGAAATGGGACTATCATAAGAGAATGGAGGGAGTATATTAACTATATATATACACACATATATACATGCTGCCTGCGTTATTAGTTCACGGACTGATAGATGGATCGTCGATTTGTAAATGCAATTGTAGAATGTGGCTTTAATTGCATGGATCCAAGTGGTGGCAACACTTGTCACACATGCACATCAAGTTATATATATATATATATATATATATATATATATATATATATATATATATATATATATATATATATATATATATATATATATACATATATATATATATATATATATATATATATATATATATATATATATATAGTTCTACTCTTTGTTACAAATTGTAAGTCGCTTTGTCATTAATTTCTAGCTAGCTCTATATTTTTTTTAATGTGTGTGTTTTGGTATAGATATATAGAAAAAAAAACTATGTATCTAAAAGCGGAACGGTTTACAATTTAAAACAGAAAAAATAGTATATATACTATAGCAACGGAGGTGGGGAGGAAAAGAGGAGCTCCAGCTAGCTAGGGTACTCATTCTTAGTTAGTTACAGTAATTAATTGGTAACCTCAGTCCTCAGCTCACTCACAACCCTGAATGCATCATGGCGCATGCTTCTTGCGTGCATGCCAACAAGTTGACTAAAAGTAGAATGTCAGTGGTGCATATCACACGACGCACGACGTTTCTGGCGAGACGACTAGCAGCATAAAAAACGTACCTTATACAGGCATCGCATCCATCCACAAATTAGTAAGAATAATGATTTCACTTTTGGCTCCTCCAACTGAGGTGTCATCTCTCTATATTTTTTTTTCTGGATGCATATCATATTTACCTCGATTGACATGCATGGAGATCTTCATCTTTTTTCCCCTGATAACTAATTATATTTCACATGCTAGCTGTTTATAACTTTATTATGTTAATTTGTCAAACCTCAATAGAAATCAAAGTAGCAGCATTTTCATTAATTTAATCTAAATAACATTTCAAAGATTTAGGGACTTAGATGACACCGCAGAGTAAGTTTGTGGACCTGCAAATGTATTTTGGAAGTTTACGAAAATAATAATATAAATTATATCCAGAAACAAGTTTAGGATTTTAAAAATGCATTTTGCTAGAGTCCTATTCACAGTTGTCGAAAAGCACCGACAGTAGCTAGCAGACATAGGGGCTGTTTGGTAGCTAGGCATAAATTGCCACGCCATGAGTAGCGGCGCCACAAATGGTGGCGGAAGAATCTGACGGCCTCCTCTCTATAAAATTATGTGGCAACTAAAGTTGATGTTAAAACCAAACACTAGCTTCAGTACCTGTGGCAAAGATTTGGCGTGGAACACGGAGGCGGGGATCAAGCACCCCCCATAGATATACAGTACGTGGGAACTGCCACAGAGATAGTCTACAATATAATAACCAGTATGTGTAGGCACACTCGATCTACTCTCTGCGCCCGGCGGCCGCTATATATAATTATATATATAATCTCGTTCTATAATTAGATGGGGGATCGAGAATGAATTGAAGTTGGTCATCAGGGGGCTGAGACAGGGAGGTTAATTAAATTAGCGAGCTAGGATGCTGTGTATAGGTACGAACCACCATTAATAATTCGGTAGCAGGCGATCGAGAGTTCGAGACCCTGCGCGCGGCCGGGTCGAGTCGGACGGATCTCTGGTGGTTGTTGTTGCAACGGATCGATCGATCAATCGCAAGGATCGGAGGAGCAATGCAATGATAGCTGCAGGTGAGGTAGCTACCTGGAGTATTGATTAATTATATAGTATATGATGACAAAGCGAGAACACTTAACACGTCTTAATTATACTATTAGCAGCTAGCTACGGATCCGACGGAGCTGCTGGCTAAGGATTCTCAGTGAAGAGTTTCATGGGCAGTAAATTCAATGTCACGTCAGTATTTTTGATGACTTGGTAAAGAAGGTGGGAGTTTTATGGGATGAGAGATGAGTTTCATCCCCTTGACACTCCTCTGACATATTTACCTAGTTTGCAGTCTTGGTAACTGTGCGATGAAACTATGCACTGAGACTCGCCTAATAATATACTCTCTCCGTCCCACAAAGACTGTTCGTTTAGAAATTAGGCACACGAATTAAGGAAGAATGAAAAAGTAGAGAGCGCACAGGGAACGAGGAGGGATAGAGGAGGAGAGAGATAGAGAGAAGAGTTGTATTGAAAAACGTGATCCGCACTTATTTTAGAACAAAATTTAAATCCTAAACGAACAGTCTTTGTGGACGGAGGGAGGAGGGAGTAGCTCAGATCGACGTCGGATCATCGATGCTGGCGTTTAATTTGTTCCTCATTATATATAAAAACTAGTAGCTAGCTGCATGTCCACCCAGCCAGTACGTACGTGTGCGTGCCCTACTCCCCAACACCCACCCACCCAAACTATATTGCACCAACAATTCTGCTCTTCTTATGGACTACACTCTCCGCGTCTCAAATTATAAGTCATTCGGTTTTTCTAGACATATTTTTTTATCTAAATATAATATATATCTAGATTCGTATAGTAGCAAAAACTATATAGTATTTAGATAATGCAGAGCGACTTATAATTATTGAAAATGAAAAGAATGCTAGATTATATGTACCATATCCAAGCCACCCTCCTTGTCAAGTAAGGATGGTTAATTTCAACCCATGACGTATATAATTAGGAGTAGTGTACAAACAAGAGAGAAGAGAGAGTAACAAAAATACATATGTAGACCCTACCTCCCTATTGCACGGTTTCTATGATTAATGTAAAAGTAAAGATTTACTTAGTTCTCCCTTTATTTCTTCCTCCAATGGAAATGCATATATACATTAATGATTAAAAAATGTGTCTTGAAAGCGTGAAACGACATATATTGGGGTACACTGAAGACGATTGTAGTTGGTTAGGAGAATTATATGTCGACCATATGGGAATAATGGAAAACGATGTGCTAGCTACCACAAATGCATATGAGTCGTTTTCTTTTTTTCGCTTGGTATGCGTTGTCAGTATATCATTCATGCAACTTATCTATCACCAGCTAATTAAATAAATTTGTTCCATAAATTTAGTAGCTATATATGCTGGGATCTTTGATAAGTATACATATATATGGGACTATATTAAATTAGATCAGCACGTTACATTGCTTCTTCGTTCATGGCAAATTAAAAGGGTTTCATTGCTTCTTTCATCACCTTTGTTAGTTATTATGACATCTGGCTAGTTACGTACGCCGGCCTAAGAGCATCTTCAAGAGTATTTTTAAAATCTACTCTCTAAATCATTATTTGAAGAGTCATTTAAAGAAAAATCGTTTTTATATCTTTATACTCTCCAACAGCATTTCTATATGTTATGCGCAGTTTAGATAGTCATCCTCACTCTCTATCTTTGGCTAGCGAGAAATCCGAAATAGAGGACATCTATATTTGATATCCAATCGAAGAGTCTATTGGAGAGCACCAAAATCTCTATCCATGTAAGTTAGAAAAGATATAAAGAGTCTAAATGACTAAATGAGAAGTAATAAAGTCATGTCTAACAGGAAAGTAACTTTTAGTTTTCAATGCAAAATGCAACTATGGAGTTTTGAGAAATTACTAACGTTGTTGCATGATTTTATTGACGATGATATATGATTTAATTTCAGCCCAGGGGCTTGGTGTGAAGCAGCTACTGCCGGCCTACCTAGGCGTGGGTCTGAGCCCGGAGGATCTCCTCACCGGCGTCAGCTTCGCGTCCGGCGCCACCGGATTCGACCCGCTCACGCCCGTCGTCGTGGTCTATTTCCTAGCTTTATTTCGATCCTGGAATATATATATATATATATATATAATGCATTGCAAATTGCAGAGCGTCATCTCGCTGGAGCAGCAGCTGGCCTACTTCGACGAGTACCGTGAGAAGCTGGTGGGCATCGCCGGCGAGGAGGAGACGGAGAAGATCATCAGGGGCGCGCTGTTCGTGGTGTGCGCGGGCTCCGACGACGTGGCCAACACCTACTTCACGACGCCGTTCCGGAGCGTGGAGTACGACATCCCCAGCTACGTGGAGCTGCTGGTGTCCGGCGCCGAGGCCTTCCTCCGCAACGTGAGCGCCAGGGGAGCCAGCAAGATCGGCTTCGTGGGGATGCCGCCGGTGGGGTGCGTGCCGTCGCAGCGGACGCTGGGCGGCGGGCCCAGCCGGCAGTGCGAGCCGAAGCGCAACCAGGCGGCGCAGCTGTACAACGGCAGGATCCAGGAGATGGCGGCCGGGCTGAACGCGGAGCCGGGGTTCGGGACGCTCGTCGTGTACCTGGACATCTACCGCATCCTGGACGAGCTGATGGAGAGGGGGGCAAAGTACGGCTTCACCGACACCACCAGAGGCTGCTGCGGCACCGGCACCATCGAGGTCACCGGCCTCTGCGATTCGCGCTTTGTCTCCGTCTGCGACGATGTCTCCCAGCACGTCTTCTTCGACAGCTACCACCCCACCGAGCGAGCCTACAGGATCATCGTCGACGATATCTTCGACAACTACATCCAAGTGCTCACCTGAATCAAGAATGAATTACATATATAATATATATATGCTCCTCTTTTATCATTCGTCCTACCTTCCCCTCATATATCTTGTATTTATTTAACAAGAGACAATATCAAGTTTTATTTAAAGGAAAACAGACAATATCAAGCTGGACATCGGCCGAGTGATATTGGGCCAATTCTGCAACATTGGTGGACCAGCCCAGTTTTAAATGCCTTCCCGCCTAGCTTGTACATTCCAGCCCACCCAGTGTTGGCTGTTGGTTAGTACTACTCGGTGGCTCGCCAGCCCACCCGCCGTTTGCCCGCGAAAAAAGTCCTATTTACCTTCCTGGATAGTGGGCCGAGTTCGCGGAACCTCTTTGGAGTCGAAAACCGTCCGTTTTGGCTTCTTACACTCGCAATACCGGACATGGGACCTCCCCGACTAGTTTTGATGGTTGTTTCGTCCGAGCTGATGCCACGTTGACTCACAACAGCGTGGCGTGCGCCCACTTGTCAGATAGAGCGGAGTAACCCCTCCTCCCCTTTGCCGCCGTCTTGTTCTCGTTCTCCACTTCTCCCCATTCTGCCCGGTCGCGCCACTCGCCTCCATCAGACTTCTTAGACTCGTCGACAAGTTCTTGCGATCCTTCTTCTTGGACTCGTCGACGATCCGGTCGTAGAGCATTGTGGCAGGGACAGACCAGGGGAGTTCCTGGGCACGGAGAAATGTGCCTGGAGGCCGTGATAGTCGCAGGAGATGGTAGCCACAAGCGCAAAGGCGACGATGAAGAGCACGACGCCCAGCGCCATGGGGTAGACGGCACAAGAAAGGCCACCCTTGGCGGTGATGTTCTGCGGGCGGGGCACCGGTAGGCCTCCGCTGATGGCCTTCACCTAGCGTGCGGCGGACCATGTCCGGGACACGCTCTAGGTATGGCAGACCGCCCCAATTAATCCGGCCTAAGAGCATGGGCCCACTATCACAGCAGTGCTCCACGCCCTTAAACCGAGCTAATCGTGCAATCCGTCGGATACCTTCCCGATTAAACCACCTTTCCTCTCAACCGAAACGAAATAGCAGCAGTCCCACTCGAAGATGGGCTCAGGCAATACAACTCATCACAAATTTTACATCACACGGTTCGCATAGATAATTATATAAATACAGTGCATAAGTTTTAGTTATTACAAACCAGAGTTATAAAACAGCGGAAGTCTAAACGTCGATACACATAACATCATGCGGAGCCCTCACATGACATTCAATCCCCGCGGCCTGAGTCGGACTCAGACGGCACCCGCTCCACAGCCCAACCATCAGGAAGCATACAAGGCCAAGTCAGAGCAGCAACAGGGTCATAGCCATCACCAATATCTGAAAAGTTAAGCCATAAGTAAGGCTGAGTATACTAATACTCAGCAAGACTTACCCGACAAGGTTAAATTCTAGACATGCAAGGCTTTATGGCTGAGGGGTTTGTTTTGCCAAAAGCATCTACAAGTTGATCCCTACTTTCAATATTTTAGCCAAGTTTTAAAGTGAGACTAACCATTACTAGATTCGCCAAGCTATCCAATAACAATCAGTGTGGAAAAATAATTGATTAACATGAGATCAATATTTCTCAACTAACAACATGTAACGTCCTGACCCCCCGGGTCCGGGCCCGCTTACGCCTGGCAGCTCTCTAGGACCTCGAGAATGCCCTCACAGACCAACACGAGTCTTTTCTGCGCACTTTGTCCTCACTCATGCGCACCCGGGAAGGACTTCCCAGTCGGTCACCCATCCCGAAATTGCTCCAGGCCAAGCACGCTTAACCTCGGAGTTCTTTCGAGATGAGCTTCCGAAAAAAAGTTGCAACTTGTTGGTATGAGTATTCTATCAATCCTATTAAGCCTTGGGCCAGTATGTCACACAACAATACTACCTCTTTTTGGCCCAAGACACTAAGGTGCAACGAGAGATCAAGCAGCTTCATGTAACCGCGAAGGACGGACAACTTGAGTTAATTTTAACCATGCATGGGACAACCTAATCATACGACCCGTGAGAGACACCCAGGACCTCACGAGGCAACCGTTCCCATCTCTCCCTGCCATCTGCCATCAGGGCCCACTCCACCCGAGTGCACGCCCCAACGGACCCCAGGTGCCCGAGGCAGACCTGTACCGCGGCCACTGCTACACTCGCCATCATCCCCCTCGCCCAATGGAGTAGGAAAGACCCGTCAGACGTCAGTTTGAATCAAGTACTAGGTTTACCAGTTTACCACATTTTTCGGCATACGATTAGTACCTTCAAAAGCTTGACCAACAAGGCCACACGCTCAATGCCTTAGCCAACAACCAACTGTGCAAGCGGGGTGTTCACCCAAATAGGAATATCGTACAGGCCCCGCTTGCCGAACTTCATAAATAAACATAAAGTAAAAACCTATGTCTCGCGAGTGACAAGGCAATCACTCGACTTCTACCGATCCTAATTAAGCATGGCAGTCTAAACGACCTACACATACTAGTATTAGGACATAGGTACCTAGGGATCATGCAACTAGGGTTTCATTCAACTCCTCAAAACTTAAATGCACAAATTTGGGCATAAGTAAAGAGAGTTAGTTGTAACAATGGGTCATGCTCCGGGGCTTGCCTTCCTGATCACCGGCCTTGGGCCCTTCCGGACTTTGGTCCGGGTCTTGTGCAGCAGCAAGATTCAACTCCGCAGCAACGGGATCACACTCGGGCTCGACCTCGATCTCGTACACTCCGTCAACAATAGGATTATCTTCATGAGATGCAGATGCATGAGATGCAGTAATGTACAAGCAAGCCATTATTGGAATAACTGCACAACTTACTAATACATCACTGGGAATCATTTACGGAGTATAAATAATTAAGGAACTCACAAAGAAAGCTGGGTGGGTTGTTTTTAGTTACTGATTAAACTTAGTTTAGCTTTTGACTTAACATATAAAGAAGTTTTATGAAGCCATTTTAACATGATAAAGTAACTTAAACTATTTCATAATCTATTTGAAACATTTATAAATGACCACTAATTAGAAAAAGGGGTTCCTATGGCAGAATTTGAATTTCATTCTGTTTCAGGGTAAGAACCGGTTTAACCGGTTAGTGACACCGGTCTAACCGGTTTGGACCGGTCTGACCGGATTTGGCACCGATCTGACCGGTTTAAAACACTACCAGCTGGTTTTTACCAAATTAAACCTAGACAACATATTTTCATAAACAAAAATTTAGGTAAACATGTTTCTGTGTTCCTGACAGCCAAATCCATTTTTCAGGAGTTTACCAGCATTTTACTTATTTGTTTTCTATTTCTTTTACTAGCCAACATTTACCACTAGTTGTAAAATCATAATAAATTCTACAAATACTTTCTATGGCTGAAATTTTTACTGAAACTAATATTCTACTAGACACATTTTATGTGAATTTTTCATATTTTTCTAAGTTATGCAGAATATTTGGTGATTTATCCACTCTCAATTAGTTAGAAACAAACTTAATTCCAAATCTACCAAAATCATGAATAAACTTTGGCCAATAGGTACTCAACTCAACTCTACTAATCACAACAGATCCATCAAAAGTAGTTTTGTAATTTTAGCACATTCACATGATTTATAAAGCAATAAACCATCTCTCAAGCACTCCTTCATACATACAGTAATACATTGTGAATCACACAGATTACATATGCATATGATACACCACTGGAAAGATAATTTCACAAGAATTCTAGAAAGTCCAAGTTTGTGATTTTACGATTTTTGTGTGATTTTTGGTGATTTACGAAAGTTCAACCGAATTCAAAGGAAAAGAAAACGTGAATAGTAAAAGCAATCTTTACATCGGGGTCCCTGGAAACTTTAAACTAATTGCAGATCGATCCTTTCTTCACGGATAGGTCCTCGGATTCTTGCAGAAAACCCCCTGCAAGATTCCCACCTTTAATCATAAATCCAAATATTTGCGAAAAACCCCCTGCAACTTCTAACTCTTTACCTCTCACCTCTCCTTCTTCTTCCTCTGGACAGGGACTCGGTCGGCTCGGCTCTGGGCGCCGGCGATGGCCAACTGGCCGGCCCGGCGGCCTCCCTGGCCAGGGCGCCCAAG
>CM014278.1:68217256-68255763 GCA_004135705.1 Alloteropsis semialata | reverse complement strand
CCCCTCCTCGGTGCCCCGCCTCCTCACGCCGCCCTAGCTCAAGGTGAGCCCGGGGTTGGGTTCCCCTTCGCCTCCTCCTGCTCACTCGCCCTTCCGCGGCCGCCGCCGAGCCCCTGAGCCGCCGGACGGCCGGCGAGCCGACCGCCCGAGCCGGGCCGCCGCCCGATCCCCCTCCCGCTCCTCTGTTCCGGCCGATGGAAAGAAGAAGGCTGGCCGGTTTTGTGAAAACCCCCCTGCCCTCTCTTGATTCCCATAAAGAGTCCCTCCCCCTTGTTGCCAAATTCCAGAAAACCCCCTGGCCCTTCTGATAAATTCCAAATATACCCCTGGCCAATTACCAAAACCCCACATACTTTCTGTATTTGCATTTAGGTCCTTCCACCATGCAAAAATAATTACAGAAAGGCCCTTGGTTCTTTTAAACCTTTCAATTAGGCCCTAAACCTCCCTGTTTAGCCCTAATACCTCACTAAACTCGTCATTTCATGCGCCAAACTTCTCCGGAATTCCACCAAACTCGAACACGTCTATCTTTCATCTATTCCGGCCGAGCTATACACAAATCATCCCAAAATAATCTCCTTTCCTATTTTATTTTATCGTTTCCTTTTTCGAGCTCATCGGTAAAGGTTTGATTGTTTTCTTTTATGTGTTTTGTTGTGTGTGCCGTAGACGACGGTATAATCGAGGAGGAGCCGCCGGAATACGCAGGAGAGTACCGCGAGCCCGAATCCGACGACCCGTACCGCGAGCAGGAACTCCCGGAAGCTTTTGACGGCAAGTCCAATCCCATCCTTTGATGCATGTTTATCCCAGTTTTATAAACACAACCTATTGGCCTTTGATAATTGCATTGTCGTTATTGAAAACCCGGTTCGATAGCCACTCCTTGATTATTATAACCATTCCTTGATAACCTAGTTATCACTAAATATGATTTGCTCTGTTTGGTGGATAACCTTTGATTAGAATGCTTAGGACTTGTTCTAATTACTTAATCAATCATGACAATTACTGGTTTTACAAAGAATAAAAGTGTGAGTGTGTTGAGTAGAGCTTTGGGTTTTTGGGTTTTGAAAGTAAAGAAAGTGTTGGATAAAATGGATGGGTATTTCTTTGTGAAATACATTCGGTGGCTTGTACCTTTGTGGTTAAGCAAGTTGGGAGATATCCATTTTGTCCGGTTTTAAACCGAGGTGATGTGTTCATCTTGCCTAACCCATTTATCTCGTACAACCACTCGACTCTTGTATGGTGCAAGGGCTTAGTCTAAATCCCACTAGCCGTCTGTTAGTTGTCTGGAGGCAGGTGTGCAGCGGGAAAACCAAGTGCCGACTTAGTGTCATGGTTGCCGACTTGGTGTCATAAACCCCTTGGTTATTTTCTCGTGATGGCTAGGCAGTTTTGTCTATGGTGGGTAATGGCTTCGATAGGATCCGCACTGGCACTAAGGTGATCATGTTGCGGTACCCTACTTGTGGTGAAAGTGTACACCTCTGCAGAGTTTCCAAACTATTCGAATAGCCGTGCCCACGGTCATGGGCGAGTTATGGCTTGGTCACAATACCAAAGGTTTTGGGATGGGTTGGAGTGTGTGTGTTTTGGAATTGTGTTCGGCTTTGTGCCAAGAGCTACGGCGGATGGGAAATCCGGTAGCTTTTAAAATTGGGATCCTTTGTGGATCAACCCCCACTTATTAGTTGTGTTACTTAAGCTTGCTTTGCTAAAGTTTTTCCTTGATAAACCATTGCATGAGTAAAACTAGCTTTATTGCAAATAAACCTTAGCCTTATTCCTTGATTTATCCTGTGCATATTTTCTATGTTAACCCCTCCGTGGGTGTGGTTGGACTTGCTGAGTACGTTTGTACTCACCCTTGTATTTGTTGCTTCAGAAGAAGACCCGGACTTTGTCGTTGAGGACGCCGAGTAGGTGGTCGTGCCCGCACCCGACTTTGCCTGTGGAGTTTGGCCCTGCCCGAGATGCTTTCGCTGTCGCGCAACTCTGATCCTCTTGTTGAACCGGTCTGGTTCATCATCTGGCTCATAGCCGTAGTTTACCTTTTGGTCGTCTTAGCTTGTATCAAGTTTCCTCCCCCTCGGGGAGTGTAAGGTTCTGAACTATCTGTTGAATAAATGTGTATCAGCCTCCTGGGACTGATAATTGTATCACATTTAGTCTCTGCTTAGGCAGGGGCGCTTCAGCCGGCCGGCCCAGTGGGCCCCAGGCCGGTCGGCCTGGCCTCTTCCCTGGCTGTCTCGTGATCAACTTTCTCTCCAAATCTTCTGGAACCTTCAGTATTCGTCTTCTCTATGCATGTGGGCCTTGGACGTTGTTTGCTCCGGGATTTCTTCGAGATAGGGATGGAAAGTAGATAACCTTCCAAAGTCTCCCTTTGATTTGCCTTGATTTTGAAGTCACTTGATCTTATCTTTAAGTACTTACCTTTCAAACATTCTTAGAGGATGGTTCACCAAAGATGAGCATGAATGCGCCTTGAAACCCCATGGGCCGGTAGACCTAGACCCTGTGGGTCGGCCGGCCTGGCCCTTTCCATGGGCCTCTGGCCTTCACCTTTCTCCGTGTTGTCCTTGGTCACGAGCCTCGTTCATTTATGCTCCAAAATAGCTCAAAAACCTGCATAAACAGAAATCCTCCAAAAACACATGTATATGCGAAAACGGCCCAGTTATAGAGTATGATCAATAGTTTAGATATCAAATTCATGCCATTATTGAAGATAAACAGGGGTAAAAAGGTGTCGCTAAGAAACGCCAACAATCCCCCATGCTTAAACTTTTCTCATCCTCGAGTAAGTCTTCAATAAAAATCAGCGTTGCCTTTCGGTGTCCAATCCCTGCACTTGATCATACACGAGAAAACATAATGCCCCCAAAATATTTTGCAATTAATGGTTCAAGTTGTAACCAGCTCTTTCCAATATGGAGGGTAGATATGAATTAAGTGCTCCCCACTGTTGACGCTCGTTATACATACACTTTTAGTGCCATTTAAGTGGTGTTTTGGGACCAATTCATATACTAACCCGCCACTTGGCACTTTAAATAACCCACCTTAAGGTCGGATGACTTCAGGATCAAGGCAAATCAGGCAGACATATGGAATGATATCAAGACCCAATCTTATCCAGAAGCAACCGACGTCAAATACCCACATGCATTGGCAAATCAACTCCCGGATGATCTAGAAGCTTCCACGTGAAAGATGGGGCCGAAGGGCTACAAAAAAGCCCTGGGCCGGCCAGCCCAGAGGGGCCCAGGCCGGCCGGCCTGGCATGTTTTTGCGCCGCCTCGACCTCCCTTTCGAGTTAGGGTTTCCTCGGACTATTTATAGCCTCTGTACCCCAAGGGCTCGCATATCCATCAAACAAAACTCGGCAAAACCTAGGGCATACACCAAAAGGAGACGACAGCCGCCGCAAGTCCCCGAAGTTGTCTAGGGATGGCTTAGGCCTAACCTAGCCACCATGGCCTCCCTGCGTGGTAGTGCCATGGTGGAGTTCATGAGCAAGTTGAAGTCATCAATGGTATGTATTCGGTGGTGATGATCCAAACACATCTATTATATGAGTATTGTTCTTCATGTCATCCGATCTCTTAGGGACTTGATGCCTCTTTCTATGCTTTCTACCTATCATGAATAAGACTGATTCTTAGTCTAATGCTAGGTTAGACTATATAGCATACTTTATATAATCTTGGTGATTAAATCTAGTATGTCGACCCTTCATGATATCTAGACACGTTCATTGACGTGCCCTTGTACTAATCACGCCGAAAGGGAGCATCGTGACAGGGTGTGATCCCGTGTAAGGTGGCGTTCTCAGGAGGTTGACCGGAGGTAAGGGTTTAAAGACGGCTTTAGATGAGATGCATGATGCGCTACTCTTATTTGCTAGAACTACAACTAGAAGACGATAGGCCTGTTTATCCTTTGGTTGCTCTTTACCTTTGCCTATGTTTATGGATGAGATCAACCCTAGACTTCACTCATATCTCAAAGGTTTACCCTCATATGCAATCTATGCCTAATGCTAGGAATAGATCCGTTAGATTAGATGAAAAACACTAGGTAGTTCATTGTCGATCCACGGATTGATAAACCTTGGATGAATACTCTAAGGGAAAAGCTACGATGATTCGTGCGCTTGTGGTTCACAATTGGCGCGTCCATGGACCGTCAACAAGCTTTTCTGGTGTCGTTGCCGGGGATCGGCAACTCGAACCCTAAGGAGATCTATCTAATTTTTTAGACTAACCCTAATTTTTATTATTGCATATACCCTTATTTTCTTGTTTGTGTCCTTGAAAGCAGGTGGAAATCTAGACACAAAGCTTGGGCTTCATCAAGTCCAATCTCGCGCAAACAAGTTGATGGCTACGTGAAGATCCGCTTTTTAGTGGTAGGTGCTAACCTTAGTTAGTGGCCCATCATCCGCTATCGAGCCCACACCCAAAACAACTGAAGATAAAACAAGGTATGCCGCCGTGTCAATTAATTTTTAAGACTAATGTTTCTTGGAGATTTGTTTGTCCAAGCTATAGGAGATGAATCATGCCCCAACGAAGTCGTGAGACCCGATCATCAACATCTCTGGAAGGTTGCTGTTAAGACCTGTTTTTTGCCCTTGATCAGACAAGTAACATGGAAGAAAATTAGAAAATATGAAGCTCCATCAAGTCATCTTTCCAACGCATCAAGAATCGCAATTTTCAAGATCGGTGCAAGGAGTTATGGTAAAATCTTTCAACACTACGCGTTCTGAAATCTGTTCGGGACAGAACATAGTGCCAGAGTAAAACAAGCATAACTCTTTCATCCGGAGTCCGTTTAAAGTGAATAAGCACTCGTTGGAAAGGGAATTTGATGCACATTGCAATGGAGTAGAAGTATGGTACATGTTCTACATTAGGTGAAGAGGAATTCAATGAAGAATAGGCAGTAGCAAACAACGGAGAAGCTGATGACGATGTCAAGATGATTGGAGGTCCTTGAGCACAAAAGATGATGATTTGAAGTTGATCAAGACTGGAGACAACAATATTAGAAGCACCATGACACCACCAATCTTCTCCAGTAGGATGCTCAAGAAGGTTCTATAGAGTGATGCGACCAACGAAGGAAACCGCTCAAATCGTCGACATAAAGAGGAAGAGCCCCTATGATCCCGACACCTTGGGTAAAACAATAACTATGGAGAAGACTCATCATTGGAGCCATGCTACTCGCTGGTGAATCAATGGTGATGACCTTGAGTCCTAAGGATGGACAACACGACGCTCCAAAGACCACAAGATCAAGATCATCAACATCTCAGGCTCAAAATACAAGAAGGAGCTGTTCACATCAAAAGTCTGCGCAACCTCTGAAGAAACCAACAGAATATTTTTGGATATTTAAAAGCCCCATGAAGCTCCGGTTCCAATGAATCAAGAATCAAGTCCATCGGAGATTTCTACAAGTGGTTATGATCAAAAGATCGAAGGTCGTGCATTCTAAAATTTTCTGGACAGCACACAGCACTGAAGTAAAATTGGCATAACTCTCTTATTTGAACTCCGTTTAAGATGAATGACCACTCGTTGGAAAGGTAATTTCACAAACTTTTCAATAGATCTATATTTTGGTATATGTTCTGTTCTGGACATAGGGAAAATCTATGAATAAGAGGCAGGAGTAACTTGATGAGAACAAGGTAGAGGAGAGAATGATGACAACAATGAAGAGGAGCTTGGGCAATGCTTTCATTGGGCATACATGATCAAATTCAGAAGCTAAAAACAAATGAAGACCCCCAAGAATATTGGCATATGAAGACACAAGAAGGCGACATTCAATTCATGAAGATGTTAGAAGCGAATCACGATGAATTACAAAAGGTGACTTCAAGCTGCATGGACACTTTGGATTCTCGCACAAAGACCATGGCTTCGCATGAAAATAATCAAGGTGAGAAAGTCTAGCTCTATAACTTTAAATGAAGCGCTTTGCGGAGGGCAACCTGATCTTTTGTTTATTACCTATTGTTGACACCGAAATTTGGTAATTTTATGGCCCGTGAAGTCCCTAAAATAAAGCCGATAATCTGAGGAAAAATCAAGACGGAAGCTGCAGATTTCGAGAGAAGTATTAAGGGAGACACGAAGGAGGCATACATGGAAATATGGCAAAGCAATTAGCATGCTTGGGTCTGCAGTACTTTGAGAAATAGTAGTCTGTGGCTTGTTGCACAATTGAGGAAGGAAATATTTTAATGGTGTCTGGCAGGCTACGCAAGGAGATTAAACTGCCATATATCTTGATACACGGTTGGAAACAGCACGTGAAGGAAATAATCATATTTGCAAGGAGGATGCATAGAAGATTTTCCTTATCTAGTGATTAGCAATGTGGCCGCAATATTTTATTTACAATAGTCCTACGTGGTTACGTCTATTAGCGGGAGTAATATTTGTTACGTGTTGGCTTGGCCGAATAAGATAATATTATTCTGTTTAGTAATTTAGAGATAGAGTTGGATTAGATCAAGGTTAAGATTTTGTACGTAGCTTCAGGGGAAAATCCAGCAGCCCTATAAATATAAAGGGTCATGGCAGCTTGTAAGATTTTATCTCTCGATCAATACACAAACCGGCATCACGCCAAAACCTTAGGAACTATGTAGTTTATCGACGAGTTCTTCAGCAAGCTGGGCTGCATCAGTTTTCGGTCTCCAGTCTGCCGTGAGTTCCGTCACCCGAATCGATCCAAGCTTTGATCTGAGGCGCATCGCCCTCTTCTCGTTTGGATGGTTCAATTACCGAATCAGCGTAAGCTTTGAATTGAGGCGCATCGCCCTTTCTCGTTTATGCTGTTCAACCGATTTATCTCTGGATCGTCAGGATTGATTTAGATTCCCTGCGTCGGAGCTAGATTTCTCTTGATTATTCGGGGATTAATCACGTAACATATCGGCTCTACTTTGCTTATTCAATATAATAGCCGATCTGTTACTATGCTTTGGAGTTAATTTGGTTTAAGCAATATCTATCTTGCATCGTCGTTCTGAGGTCTGATCTGTCTGTTTATCTTGATATCGAGTGACCTGCTACTGTTCTACTGTTATAATTGCTTAAATCAGGTTGATTATCATTGCAAGCTTCCTGTCCAAGAGTCAAGCAGAGAAGGCAAGTCTGATCAGGTGGTCTTTTGGTCTGATCGTGACCGGAGTATGTGCGCTGCATCCGTCTGTGAAACCGTATCGAAACGGTTACGCTCACATTGGTCGATCGTCGGGTCTGATGAGATGGATCTGCGAGGCAATTAGACAGGAGGGACAACATATCGGCTCTCATAGCTTATTTAACATATTGCAACGGGCAAAGCCGATCTGTTACTATGATTGCATCTAGATTAGTTGCGGAAGAGTTGTCTTTTATTAGATCTGCAAGCAATTACGTGAGGCAATGTTGCTGAAGTATGTGCGCTGCATCCGTCTGTGAAACCATATCGAAACAGTGATATAAGTAGATCGGAAAGCCAGCAGATGTATTAGAGATAATGATCAAGTAGTTAAGATAGGTGAACAGCGTATCGGCCTTATTCTGTACTAATTATATTCTGCAAAGGCATGGCCGGTTCGCTATATGATATCGATTATGCTCCTTGTCAGTTGAATGGTCAAACTGACTGGCACGCCCCGAATCTCAAGATACAGGACCTGCGCCGGAGTTAAGCAAATCTCCCAGGCCTTCGTGTTGCATGCATGGAAATCCACTGGCTGGGTTTTTTGCGTCAACACCTATATAATTTGACGGTCTATATTGTGATCTTTAAATCGAACTATCAAGTAACATTGTACCATTGCTCTAATAAATGCCCCAACTTTATGTTGTATGATCTAAATGTTATTGAGAGAGCACTTTGTTATTTGATCTTGAAAAACTTGTAGACCCTTTTGTGTGCCTATTAGTGTTTAGAGTCTTTTTCTTTGTGTCTTTTTAGAGAGAAATATGAGGTATGACACCACCCTTGGACCCTAAACTTGTGGCTAGTTGATCTAGGCTAACTTTTGTTTTGTTTTTAGACCACCATATCATGTCATATCATTTTGTTCATCCTTCTCATATTGCACTTCATGCCATGTTGTTCTCACCCTTGCATTGCATGTTTTGTTTTGATTTAATTTTTGTTAAAACCACCTAAGCCTTCCTATAACCCCCACCAAAAACCGGAGCCAACAAGAATAGGATCGACTTGTGTTGATCGGATTGCTGCACCATTCGGACTAGCCAAGTTTATCTCTATTTCTTGTACTAACTGAAAACTTTGACTAGCCTTTCTACGAGATCCTAAACCCTTAGAAAAATCTCTTATACCTATAGCCATCCTAAAACCATAGGTTTTATTTTCCACCCAATAAAACAACCTTTGTTTTTTTTTGTTTTCAACCACCTTAGGTAGATTTATAAACTTGATATCTCTCTTCAAAATTCTTGTTTTAAGCCAAAAATATAGGACACCCATGAACCTTCCCCTAAACCTCGTTAGCTAGGTTGTTCGGTTCTTTTCGATGAATGATTTTCTTGTTGACAATGCTTCACTTCTTATGAGGTGGCCAGCAAACTATGTCATTCTAAGCAATTACTTTTTGAATAAATTGATTGCGGAACAACATTGAAAGACCTTTCAAATCTTGCTAACACTTGTTTTCGCTAACTCTTTGCATATGCATTCACTCCATCGTTCCATCATGCATTTGTTAGCTTGGCTCTCTCACAAAATTTTATGATGAATGCTTTCATATCCATGTTAACGCTCCATGGGCATTTTCCATTTGCAATCTTGTGTAAACATGGTGTTTAGACATGATCACGGACCATCATCATTTAGTTTTGAGAACTATGTTAGCATTTGCATTGCATCGGTTGGTTTATAAGCATTGCAATGTGCTTTATTTTTCTTGCGCTATAAAGAATTATTGACCTTGGGATAGACATAGTGTTTTAACCTTGCTTAACAAATCTTTATGACTATGGAGAAATTCGGCAATCTAGTTGTAAACATGGTGTTTAGAACTAGGTTTAAATATTGTCTTTCTTTATATGCTTTCCTCTCATTTACATACTCACTTTGCACACACGCACACCCATTAGGTTTTTATTTTTCTCTTTTACTAGGTTAATTATGCCACAAGTTAAGGTCTTAGGGATGTCATTGGTTGTTGGCATTTGCTTATACTCCCGACCGTCATCCCGGGGGTAGTCTGTGCGTTTCAAGTGTTTTGCAGGTATGACGAAAAAATCCCATGAATTCATGATCAAAATTGCATCCAAGATCGTTAACATCTCCGAAGATTGAAAGGGACGATGCTGTCTTCATCAAAAATCTGCACATGATCAGAGCTGTACAAGGAACAAAAAGTTGATATTCATAAGCTCCATCAAATTCTCGTTCCAACGCATCCAAGATCAATGAATTTGAAGACCCATACAAGGAGATATGACAAAAACATTGGGCGCTGCGCATTCTGAAATCAGCTCGGGACAGATTGCAGAGCTGGAATAAAATAGCCATAACTCTCTTGTTCGGAATCCGTTTTAGGTAAATGATGACTCGTTTTAGGTAAAATAGCCATAACTTTGCAATGGAGCAATGGTTCAGTACATGTTCTGTTCTGAAAATAAAGGAAAAATTCGTGGAAGATGAAGCAGCAATGAGGACAACAAGCAAGGAGGTGATAACGGTGCAAAGAATGATTGGGACCATGGCTTAGTGATAATGGGAAGTGATTGAAGAAAAGTTAAGGCAACAAAGGTGAAGAAGCATAAAGATAATCTTCAAACACATGGCGGAAGGACTTCAAGAATCACATGACGGTTCACCATCTTTTTTCACGCTTAGCAACATGATAAGCATGGTGGAGGACTTGTTGGACGAAGAGGAAAAAACCATATGGAGTACAATGATCACGGATGTCATAAGATGTTCAAGATTTTTCTTCCATGCTAAGCACAATGCTTAAATATGGGGGAAGCTGCGCTACATATATACACTTCATGACAAGCATCGAAAAAGGACGGTAACTCTTCCTCAACCTTCTCTTTGTTCATCTACTTCTTAATGCTTGTATATATGTATGCCATCGACCATAGGTTAGAAACCTTTGTATATCTCTCTTGTTAATAACATGGCTACTAGGAGGACAACCTAGTTTTATTTTTATTTTCAATAAATAATGATCACCATCACTTTGCTCACCACGATGACATAATTTGAATGCTTTTGCTTATGGAAAAGTGATGAAAATTGCCGCCTTGTTCTACCTACATGATGTTGTATATGACTTGACTATTTGCTCTCTATTAAATGATCTTAAATTGACTAAATACCGGCTCTTTTATTTGTGGAGGTTAAATGACTAAATTCTAGACCCACATATTCCTTATGTTGCTCTTTGATTTAAGTTTACCGATGACCTTATGCCTTGTATTGTTTTATTTAAAACTTGATTCTTATGCTATCTACATTCGTGAATCTCTTGCAAAGTTCTACTTACCAAAGCCTTTACATATACATGATCTTTCATGATGAAACCCTTAGATTTGCAAACTTATATTTTGATGAGTTGGATTAAGATTGATTTCTATAGTTCGAGACTAAGAAGCTGGCCATTTCAATTTTGCGTACCTTCCTTTTGCTAGCCTTTCTATCCATGCATTATGAGTTTCTACACCGGAAACTTCGCAAACTTCGTTGGATATCCACCCTAAACCCAAATATCTTTTTGTGATTACCCTCCTTGACCACAACCCACAACTGAGTATGGATCATTTTCTCAATGGAAATCCACAAGAATCGAGAGATTAATTTAGAGAACATCAATTTGGGAGTCATCGAAGAAACTCCCCGAAGATTCAAGTGTTTTTCTAGGAGATCAAGATAGACTTTGTCTACTTACTTTAGCAATTATCAACCCTCACTTCTATGTTCGAGGACGAGCAATCGTTTAAGCATGGGGGTGAGGATGCTAAGTAAGTACTATGTTGCCAAAGGTTCTAAGGAGAAAAAAGAAAGAAAAATGAATAAAAAGAAAAAAGTGAGAAAGAAATAAAAGAAACAAAAATAAAAGGAAAAAATAATGCTCTTTAGTTCTTTTAGCTTCATCAAATTCTAAGTGCTTTCAAGACAATTCCATACTCAATCTTCCAACCATGTGCAATCCGATAACAAGAACTTCATTTGTGCCTCGGGATCATCCACTTGCCATTTGCACATGTCCACTTATCTAAATGTGTGTGTTCCATCCCTCTCCATTTCCAACATTTATTCTCCATGGCCTTTTTGACTAGTCTCGGTAATTCCAATAGATCTCTCAATTAGTTTGACAATATTTCATATATAATGTTTTGCTAGGATTGTTTTTGCCTACCAAGCTCCACATAAGCCTTCCACTTTTATATATGAGTAGAATAGGTTGAAAATAATCAAGTATAGGCTTGAGCGACTTGATGAGATAAGTGTTCCCGTGAGCTTTTGCAAGAGAATCTCACTTATGTTGGATATGCATCTTTTTGAAAACTCTTCACGATGGAACAAGGTAAAGGTCTAAAGTTCGCTTAAGTTCAAGAGCATTGCATTTATTTATTATTATGGCTTGTTCTTTATTGCTAGTCTATCTTCCATGATGAATAATAGCCGGTCACAACTTGAACTTTCAATACTAAACACTTGAGAGCAATGTGTCTTGTTGTGTATAACTAAATGTAGGGAAGATATTGAAGGGCAACGCTGATTTCATTGTTAAGCAAAGATCTTGGACTTACTCGAGAACGAGCAAGGTTTAAGCATGGGGGGAATGTTGACGCTCGTTATATGTACACTTTTAGTACCATTTAAGTGGTGTTTTGGAACCAATTCATATACTAACCCGCCACTTGGCACTTGAAATAACCCCATTTTCGCATATGCATGTATTTTTGGAGGATTTTGGTTTACGCAGGTTTTTGAGCTATAAATGAGCACTTTTGGACAAAGACCAAGATCATGCATAGAGCGGAGGAATGAAGGCCACGTGACTCGAATTTCGTTCGCTCTCATCTATGGTGAACCAACCTCCAAGAATGAGGAAGGGCAAAGACTTGAAGATAAGGTCGGATGACTTCGGGATCAAGGCGAATCAGACAGACATATGGAAGGATATCAAGACCCAATCTTATCCCGAAGCAACCGACGTCAAATACCCACATGCATTGGAAAATCAACTCCTGGAGGATCTAGAAGCTTCCACGTGAAAAATGGGGCCGAAGGGCTACAAAAAAGCCCTGGGCTGGCCGGCTCAGAGGGGCCCAGGCCGGCCGGCCGGCCTGGCATGTTTTTGTGCCGCCTTGACCTCTCCTTCGAGTTAGGATTTCCTCGGACTATTTATAGCCCCTGTACCCCGAGGGCTCGCATATCCATCAAACAGAACTCGGCGAAACCTAGGGCATACATCAAAAGGAGACGACGGCCGCCTCAAGTCCCCGAAGTTGTCTAGGAATGGCTTAGGCCTAACCTAGCCACCATGGCCTCCCTGCGTGGTAGTGCCATGGTGGAGTTCATGAGCAAGTTGGAGTCATCAATGGTATGTATTCGGTGGTGATGATCCAAACACATCTATTATATGAGTATTGTTCTTCATGTCATCGATCTCTTAGCGACTTGATGCCTCTTTCTATGCTTTCTACCTATCATGAATAAGATTGATTCTTAGTCTAATGCTAGGTTAGACTATATAGCATACTTTATGTAATCGTGGTGATTAGATCTAAGTATGTCGACCCTTCATGATATCTAGACACGTTCACTTGTGGACGTGCCCTTGTACTAACCACGCCGAAAGGGAGCATCGTGACAGGGTGTGATCCCGTGTAAGGTGGCGTTCTCGGGAGGTTGACCGGAGGTAAGGGTTTAAAGACAGCTTTAGATGAGATGCATGATGCGCTACTCTTATTTGCTAGATCTACAACTAGAAGACGATAGGCCCGTTTATCCTTTGGTTGCTCTTTACCTTTGCCTATGTTTATGGATGAGATCAACCCTAGACTTCACTCATATCTCAAAGGTTTACCCTCATATGCAATCTATGCCTAATGCTAGGAATAGATCCATTAGATTAGATGAGAAACCCTAGGTAGTTTATTATCGATCCACGGATTGATAAACCTTAGATAAATACTCTAAGGGAAAAGCTACGATGATCCGTGCGCTTGCGGTTCACACAATTGGCGCATCTATGGACCGTCAACACCCACGAAGAATTTATCACATGCTCTCTAACTTAAACAAATCTCAGAATTTATAAGCTCAAAAAAATTGCTAAGCCAAGATCAATAATTTAAACCTCATTGCAATTGCTCATGGAAACTCTCATCTCATCTTGTCTCTCGAACCTACTAGAACTTTCTTCATCTTCCTTTCATTCATATATATGTAAGGCTTTAACTGTTGCTCTGGAAAGGTTAGTCCTAACAAAAGATATTATAATCAAGATATTATCAAAACAAAAAATACTTCTTATGGATTTACCGATACTCGTCAAAAAGACCATGGAAAATGATTGCTTTGTGGGGAGAGAGAAAATAGAACACACACTTTTAGATAGTGGACATGTGCAAATGGCAACGGTTGATCCTGAGGCACAAATGAAGTCCTCGTTATTGGATTGCACATGGTTAGAATATTTGAGTATGGAGTAGCCTTCAAAGTACCTAAAATTTAATGAAGCAAAAGAGCCAAGGAGCATTTTTTTCTTATTCTTATTCCATATTTTTCTTTTTTCTTTCTTTGTTTTTCCTTTTTTTTTGCTCCTCAGAACTTTTGGCAATAGTGTACTTGCTCAGCATCCCCCCATGCTTAAACGATTGCTCATCCTCGAGCATATAAGTGATGGTTATTGCTGAAGTAAGTATCCATCTTGATCTTCTAGAAAATAATTTGCATCTTCAGAGAGTATCTTCTCGTCGAATTTGAAGCCATCAGAGGAGAATGAGGGCTAGGCCGGTCGGCCTAGGATGCTTGGGCCGACCGGCCCACTCTCTGTGCACTTCCTTTTTTTATTTTTCTGCTGTGTACTCTTCGATGCCTCTCAAATTTATATTTTCTGAATCAAGCTCTTGACCCTTCTGAATTTTCCTCGAGATAATGATCTATACTCAAAAGTGGGTTGTGGTCAAGGAGGTATTCAAAAAAGATAATTTTGGGTTTAGGGTGGATATCCAACGAAGTTTCCGATGTAGAAACTCACAATGCATGGATAGAAAGGCTAGCAAAAAGAAGGTATGCAAAATAGAATGGTCAGCTTCTTAGTCTCATACCAAAGAAGATAAATCCTGCATTAGTTCACCTGAAAATAATTCTTGCACCGTGGCTCATTATGATATATAGTTTAGGCTTTGGATAGGTAGAGCAATTGCAAAAGGTATTAATGACTAGGTTAGCTCAATAATATCCAAAAATTAAATATCCCTTGACATGTTTAAAAGAGAGAGCAAGAATAATAAATATGGGTCTGAAATTATCATAACCTCCATAAAAGATTGAGTCGGTATTTAGATAAATTTCAGATTATGTTAAGGAGAGCATTAGTTTAGACATGCATAAACTAAGCACAAAAGTAGACAAAGCGGCAACGATCATCATATTTCAAAATGGCATAAATTATCTATCATCACTAATAATCATATCATGAAAGCATAGGTGATGCATTTATTGACCATGGTGATGAAAATAAAAGAAAACAACTAACACACATGCTGAAAATAAATAAAACAGAAAATGCTATGCACACACAAGCTTGCACACATGCTGAAAATAAATAAAAGAAAGGAAAAATTCAAACCACACGCGCGAGCAATTTTATTCTTGGTTTTTCGTCGATCACTCCTCTTGGCTTGGCGGATTTCTTGCGTTGTATCCTTGGTCAAAGTAAACTTGTGATGCTCCTCCTTGGAATTGTTCCAGTAGCATCAAGCCTAGGAATTCCATTTGATATGAAATCCCCGCGGTTCTGTCTTCCGATCGGTCCGTGTGTTTTTGGATGGCATTAATATCTTCTAAGTTTCTATCGGCATAGGCACCAATCATTCTTGTGCTTCTTTTCGGTTAAGAGAGATGTGCAAATTGAGCTCCAAATGACGGATCCGGCATCACTCCTTGATATGGCGGCGGTGGGTAGTCATAGTTGCTATATGTAGACGGTAGCGGGTATACCGGTGGTGGCACCGGCGCCCCATGCCCCCATGTTTGAGCTGGTGCACTTCCCCATTGTTGCCCCCATCCTTCCGGAGGTCCTCGCCCACTTGGTGCATTTTGAAATTCACTCCTCCAATACGCGAAACTAGCTGGTGGTAATTCTTCTTCCACTACTTCTTCGACCCATGCCGATGTTTCTCCAACATGTTTTCCTCTTTTATTTTTCTTAGCTTTGGACAAAATCTTTTCATCACGCCAATCAAATCTTCCTCTTGCAAATAATTTTAGCCTTGCATCTGGAAGAGAGATGTTTGTATTGGCGATCCTGAAACCCTTCTTCTCATCTCCTCTAATATAATGACCTTGCCTCATAGCTTCAATTCCAAAGTCGGTTCCCTTTATGTAATATACTGAATTTGTTTTCATTCTTGGGTTCAATGAATATGCTATCATGGTAAGATAACATCCCGAGCCAATTTCTCCAGTGTCGGATTTTGCTTCACATAGCCACCTATCAATCATCATGTAGGTGGGATCAATTGCTTGCTTCTTCACCAATGCGACATATAAGCAGTTTAATTCCGCATTGATAACTTTGGACTCTCTCATCCTTTCGAAGATTCTCTTGCTCATCCAAGAATGAAATATTTGAAGTATCACATTGCGTTGGCCTACAACTCCCCCGGCACCGTCCCTGTCATTGAGCACTTGAGCATGAGGATGGTGAGGTCGGTGAGCGCCTTGTGGGCGCGATGGATCTAAGCCTTCTCGAGCGGGGCGTCGGGGTCGAGCGAGGTGGAGAGGACGACAGCGGCGATGGCGAGGTGCTTGTGGCATTGGCGGATGAGGTCGAGGCCATCATGGACAGTGTTGCAGAGGTCGAGCTCCTTGATGGTGCGGTCGAAGAAGTCGGCGACAAGGCAGTCGAACAAGGTGCGCACGACGGCGGCGGCATTGGGGCCGAAGAGTAGGAGGCACATCTAGGCGAGGGATAGAAGGTCGGACGGGCCATCGGCGAGGAGGTCGATGAGGAGGTCGGTGAAGCGGTGCTGAAAGGCATCGGCGGCGTCGTGGTCAGAGTCGACGGTGGCGAACGGTGAGAGGAAGGAGTGGGTCAGATTGTGATCGCAGCGGAGGGAGCGAATGGAGCGACCGATGGAGGCGAGCTGCGCGGCTGGGCACCGAGGGGAGAAGTGGAGAGCGAGATCGAGACGACGGCGGCGGTGGGGTGTTTTTTACTCTGCTCCATCTAACAAGGGGGCCTACGCCACGCTGGATGATGACTTTGAGTCAACGTGGCGCCAGCTCGGACAAAACCGCCATCCAAAACCAGTCGAGGAGGACCCATGTCCGGTATCGCGAGTCTAAGGTTTTGTGAACTTGGCCCACTGTCCAGAGAGGTAGATATGACTTTTTCCTTTGCCGGCACCGGAGACTTTCGATCTTTCTGATCATGAAGTGGGCCTTCCATTCCTAAACCATCCCACACTACACTTTCTGTCAGATTTTTTTACCATGTTTGAAAGAAGATATACTCAGAAATGGAAACGGAAACGAAAACCGAAAATAGAAATGAAATTATTGAAGCAACGAAGTGATGAGAAGTAGAAACTGTGCTCCAGCAACATAAAGGTTGTTGTGCTCCAAAAGAGGACAGCCCCTTGGTCAGCTAGCTAAAATCAGCAGCACTGGGGCTTTGATTGAAGCTACCACGAAATTACTAATTGCTTCAACTACTAACAACACCCCCTTCGTTCCTTTATGCACTAGAAGAAGGCACTCATAATAAAATAAAATAAAAACAGATCAGCGTAACAAGCCGTCTCAGCAAAGTAATATTAATGATGTGTATATAAACTGGTTAATCACACCAACTGAAGAGCATGTATGTGGCTAGCACCCAACTTCGAGCATTCCTTTACGCAGTGCATCTGTACCACACATATTCGATCCGACCGATGAGATACATGGCAGGAAGGCATGCCACGTATGGCCGGGAACAATGGGCCCACCATGCAGTGTCTATTATGAAGGAACAACTGATCTCTCTGCTTTAAATGCATGGCTTGATTGCTATCGCTTTTGGAGAGTGCTGTTGATGTTGGATGCCACGACAGATGGATAGATCGATAGATATGGATTCCTTTGTCTCCTCCGGCCCCTCCTTTAATCAAGAGTGAAATGCACCACGGGTCCCTAAACTATTTCTGAATTCTCATCTAGGTTCATAAACTCTCAAAGTGATCATCTGTGGGTTCATCAACTTTTCAAGTGATTCATTCTAAGTTCACTCGAGGTCCAGTCATGGACCTCAATACACACATAAAATGAACCGCTTGAAAAGTTTAAAGAGCTAGATGATCACTTTAAAAGTTCATGGACCCAGATGAGAACTTGAAAATAGTTTAAAGACTTATGGTGCATTTCACTCTTTAATCAAAGTTGCCATCAACTTAATTAGCTTTTCCACTTGTTCTTGTAATCCGATTACGGTACCCGTCTGCCACATAATAAATAGCCGGGCCTCTTACATATTCTTGGCTACATAATCTATCCTATATACTTATATAGTATATACTAACAGGCCAAGATTTAAGACTCCCTCGTGAATTCGGGGCCCACGTGAATTCCATAAGTACTACCCATGTGAACACATGACACTATTTGTGTGGAACCCATATGTAGTTTCTAGTGGGACCACGTGAGCCTATATATAACTTATGTGGGACCTATGATATAATTTGAAAAAAATTATAACAGTGGGTCCGATGTGCTATTTATGTGGTGGTTTTTCCTGTTGTTTGCAACTACATTCATGGATAATATAAAATATATTTACATTTTAGCATAATTATAGATTAATGATGTAGCAATTAATGAGGTACCTCTTTGATAGAGATGCGCTTGTCGCGTCAACCTGACTAGTCAGTATATACTCTAAGCTCTCTAAGGTCATTCCGAGTGGAAGTTTCATTACACGATTTTCAAGTATAACATGTCATCTAAACATGTATAGGTTTTGTGAACGAAACAAGGCCTACAATGGACAGTTTCATATCGCAGTTTCATAGGCTACTTGTAGCATTTAAATGCATTGCATGTGATTGGATGACACCATATGAAATGAAACTTTTCTAGTCCCAATGGTGGTTTCAACATGTTTCATAGTCTAGGTAACCGTGCACACACAGTTTCATTTAGATGAAACTCATACCTTCTCTATCTTCATCATTTCCTTACCATGCCATCACTGTTATCTATATGACAGCTCATTTAATGTCTATAAAACTCTTATGAAACCTCCACTGGGACTAGCATAAGGCAGTCCCTGTAAATAAACACCGTACCCATCTCATAGTGCAAATAAACACCGTGCCCATCTTGGATCAATATAAGATTGATGCATGACCATGACCTTTTGTTTGGCACTAGGAAATAGATTAGGATTCCTTTGTAGGTAATAAAGGTTATTATGCTTTTGTGAAACTAAGTGTAGCTTGGTTGGTTAGGTTTCTTGTGGTGGAACCTGTCCATCTGGGTTCAAGTCTCCGACTCGGCATGGGTGTCATATTTTTCTGGATTTATTCCAGGATTTAACCGGAGCTATTCTTTCAGTCGTAGGCGACGTGCCCGTCGATAGCGAGGCACCTGTGGTGACTTCGTCAATCTCAAGATCGGAATAACCGGCCCAGTTTCTTGGAGGTGCTCATAGGGGTAGGGTTGGCCTGCGTGCGTGTGTGTATTCATAAGGGTGAGTGTGCGTGCGTATAAGTGTCTGCATTTGTACTGGTCTTTAAAAAAAAGGTTATTATGCTTTGTAGGTAATAAATCGATTAGGATTCCGTGGGTAAGGCTATTATGCTTTCTTTTTTTATAATGGCAATTGTGTGCAGTTTAATTAGAACCATTGTTATCCAATTAATATTGTTGTCGTCAATTGGGGTTGTTTCTTGATAAGCATTATTGAGTTGTATGCACCTACCAAAAACTCGAGGTGTTAGTAAGACATAGGTAATTCACTTATACTTGAACAAGATCGTGTAGAATTATCCCTCTTTTTTAGCACGTCGTATGAGGATTTATGTGGATACTCCAGAAGCACATTCTCAAAATAGTATTGTTTAGTAGTATAAGAACAGGAGGAAGGTTGAAATTTTGCTCCAATGAATTAAAATTTTAACAGGAATATCCAAGATATGTAAGTGGAAATAAAAACTCCTAAATTGGAGGATAAACCCCTCCTTTAATGCCTATTTGCCTTTAATTGGGTTCCTTGGTGAACATCGACAGCCAGGCGTTTGTGATGACTTCATCGATCTCAAGATCGAAACAACCGTCCTATTCTCTGGAAAGTGCTCATAAAAGTAGAGTTTGGGTACCTGCATTCAAAGACTGAGTGTGTGTGTGTGTGCGTGTGAACATATGCATCTGTACTGTGTTTCCCATCTGGAGCCGGACGCTTATGGGTCGAGGAAACATATATACTAGGGTGCTGCCGTATGTGTCTCTTGCTTCTTCGCTGGTAAATTTGGTTGGGATCATGTGAGTGGCATCCACGGATGTACTAGCTACTTGTTCATTTGCATGCTGTATTTGCAGAAAATGGATGGATTAGTGGTGAAGTGTTTGGGGGTGGTTTCTTGTATTGGTTGGCGATCCATACCGTACCGTACCATACCATACGACGATAGAAAGTAGAAACTGAAAGGAAATGAAAGAAAGCTGGAAATCGTAGTGGTAGTGACTGAAAGCGATGCGCCTAAAGCTAGCAATTTGGCAGCAGCAGCAAGGAAGGAAGCGCAAGCTCATGAGTCATGAGTGAGGGGAAATAGAAATAGAATCACAGTTCTGACCTATGAAATGCTCAAAACAAGCTGGAAAACGAAAACGCCACACTGTTGTATACCTACTTTGTTTTGCTAATTATATTGAGCAAGTTCATGCCATTGATTCGTAAATCAGCTCTGGCAGACCCTGACTGTCTTCGATGATCTCCTTGATGATGATGAAATACAATTGAGATTTTGAGTTCACCTGCTAAGCTAACATTTCACTGATTCCTTTGAAATCAACAAACCATGATTGAGACATTCAAACACGCATAAACCATACATATGAGCAGACAAACATCTGAAATTTCCATGAGAACCATGAGTAGTACAAGCATGTGCATTATTATGAACGAATTACACATATATGCATGCTTTGTGCGCAGGCCGGGACAGGAACGACCAGGAGATTAGAGAAACAGGAGAGGATGGGAGGCCGGGGGAGGAAAAAGAAATGTGTCGGTATGTAACTTACCATTGGCAGGTAGGTAATTTTTGCCAAAAGTTGGACCTCCCAGCAGGTAAAAGCAACCTTGTTAGAAATTTGTACCGCCCAAAAATTGCTTTCTTGCAAGAATTTGCGAGTAAGCCAAACCTTTTGATTGGTTTTTGGCTTTTCCAAAACAGGTGTAAAAGCCAAACCAAAGATGTCCTAAGCGGCGTGGTGGCATCCAGGTCAGGTGCACGAGACAAACGCCAAACTAAAGTAGACGCTTCTTGGTTCGTTACCATAGTGCGTGGCTTTTAGCACACAAAGCATGCATGCATATATGCAATGTGTTTGCTTGCAATGGCTGTCTTGCTTGCCGTTTCTCTTTCTTGGATTACATATGTATCATGTATGTATTATTTTACTGATGATTGAAGCACAAATTAATAAGCAACTAAAGCATGCAGTGCAGTGCAGATATGATGTGATGAGAATGAGGCCTTGTTTAGATTGGGTGAATTCGATCGAATTCAATGATTGGAGATGCATTGAGAATTAAAAAAAGTAGAGAGGGGACATGTAGTTCAATGCGTTGCCTTTTGATTAAATTGGTGTCTTTTCGCGAATCTAAACAGGGCCTGAATGGAATCGATGATACACAAATACGTGTAGATATGATGTGAGCAATGCAAGCGATGCAATGCCTGCAGAGGTGGGATGGGTGTTGCGTTGCGTGCATCGTCACACTACACATCAGCAGCAGCAGCAGCTGTCTATCTATCTATCTATAACGGAATGAAGGAAGTCACTCACTCTGTCCGCAGCAGCAGCACGCCCACGCATCCCGCATTTCCTTCCTTCCCAAATCTTTCTCCATCATCATCGTCGTCGTCGTCAGGCGACGAATAATTATGACAACGCCGCCGCCGCAGCCACCGTCCCTCGCCGCCGCGGTGGCCGCCGAGGTGCGTGCCCAGCGCGGCATCGCCCTCCCGCTCGTCGCCATCAACCTCACCTGCTTCGCCAAGCTGGCCGTCACCACCGCCTTCCTCGGCCGCCTCGGCGACATGGAGCTGGCCGCCGGCACCCTCGGCTACAGCTTCGCCAATGTCACCGGCTTCGCCGTCCTCGCTGGCCTCTGCGGCGCCATGGACCCCATCTGCGGCCAGGCGCACGGCGCCGCCAACGTCGCCCTCCTGCGCCGCACGCTCGCCATGGCCACCCTCATGCTCCTCGCCGCCTCCCTCCCCATCGCGCTCCTCTGGCTGCGCGTCGACGCCGTCCTGCTGCGGTTCGGCCAGCAGCCCGACATCGCGGCCGCCGCAAGGGCCTACGTGATCTGCCTCCTCCCGGACCTCGCCGTCACCTCCTTCCTGAGCCCGCTCAAGGCCTACCTCAGCTCCCAGGAGGTGACGCTGCCCACGCTGTTGGCCGCCGCCCTCGCGCTGGCCCTCCACATCCCGCTCACCGTCTGCCTCTCGGCGAGGATGGGCATCCGGGGCGTGGCCGCCGCGGTCTGGCTCAGCGACCTCGCGGTGGCGCTCATGCTCGCGGCCTACGTCCTGGCCTACGAGCTCCGGCGGCGGTCCGGCAACAGCAAGAGCGACTGCTGGTGCTGGCTGGTGTCCGGCAACAGCAAGAGCGACTGGATCGGCCTCCTCCGGCTGGCGCTGCCCTGCTGCCTGAACACGTGCCTGGAGTGGTGGTCCTACGAGATCCTGGTGCTCCTGACGGGCCGCCTCCCTGACGCGCGGCGCATGGTGGGCGTCATCGCCGTCACGCTCAACTTGGACTACCTCCTCTTCGCGGGGATGCTGTCGCTGTCCGTGAGCGCTTCCGTGCGCGTGTCCAACGAGCTGGGCGCCGGGAGCGCGCACCTGGCTCGGCGCGCCGCCAGGGTGTCCATCGCGGGCGGCGCGGTGGCGGGCGTGGCGGGCGGCGCGGCGATGCTGGCGGCGCGGCGCGGGTGGGCGCGCATGTACACCCGCAGCGCGGAGGTCCGCGACGGCGTGGCGAGCGCCATGGAGGTGATGGCGGCGCTGGAGGTGGTGAACTTCCCGCTGAACACGTGTGCGACGTGAGCGGCCGGCGCTGGGCATGTACGCGGTGGTGGACGGCTTCTACGTGGTGGCGTTGCCGGTGGGCGTGGCGCTGGGCTTCAAGGCCCGCATGGGGCTGCAGGGCCTCCTGGCTGGCTTCCTGGCTGGCGCCGCGGCGAGCCTGGCGGTGCTGGTCACGCTCATCGTCTGCATGGACTGGGAGGCGGAGGCGGACAAGGCGCGGAGGCGGGCAGGAGGAGCCGGCGACACCACCGGCGATGAGGACGAAAACAAGGACTGCAGCAACTGCAATGCAGTCGTCGTCGTGCGTGCATGATTGATTTTTCAGGATTTTTCAGTCTGCACTGCAGAGGCAGTCAGTCAGTGACAGTGTACATTCTCCTCTCTCTCGGACATGCATGGGAATCAGCCCATCCATGCTTCCGATCCACGATGACAATGTACAAATACAACTTCCCTCCCTGTACTCTACGTACATGCCAATAGGCAGAGCCATTGGGCCGCCATCCCAATAGAATAGATAGGCAGGCCAGGCCGACCAAGGAAATGAATGGGCCTACTATACTAGCCCATCAGCCAGGTTGCTCCCGGGAATCCTATATAGCTTCCGGTGACTTTTTTTTTTTTTGTTACCCAGCTTTCATTGTCTAAGATTCGTGCAAACTAATATGAATGGATGAGATTCACCTGACTGAACAGAAACGCACCAGACAGAGCTGCGAGCTCATCGGGCGGGGCATGCGCGCATCAGGCAGAGCATGAAGGAAGACACATGTTGCAACGTGAGAGGGGAGCGGTGGGTAGGACGAAAACAGATTTCAAACTTCAAATGCTCTTTTCTCTTGAGCCATACATCCAAATTGAAATCCGTTTGAACTATGGTATTCACTGAAATTAATGTGTCGATGTAAGATCCAATATGTTATTTTTTAAAAAAATTATTTGAACATTCAACATTTCAAATTACTAGTTCAACATTTTTAATATATACCATTCAATATTTGTAATATGTTACATCAACATTTTAAAAATAATGGCTAATCTCATGAGAAGATACATTGGCTAAATAACATTTTCAACGCTTCTAACTGTAGTATAACAATAATGGATTTTTGAAAATGTTGAAATAGTAATTTCAAGATGTTGATCTCGTTTTGACAAAATGTTGCACTAAATATTTCATAATGTTGACATGTGTAAAATTATTCAACTTTGAACTTATCATTTCAACATTTTGAACTAGTCGGACATTTTGGATGGTGTCGATCAGCATTTTCTATGAACTATCTTAACATTTTTATAAACTATTTCAATATTTCTTTAAAAAATATTGAAATGGTTTCTTTGAAATATTAAATTTGGTTTACAAAATGTTGGATCCAACATTTTACAACACTAGCCATACTAGTTTAATAATGTTTTGAACGTGGTGCAGTGGTGTATGGAGCTTTGGTTGCGGTGGCCTCTCGTCATAGAAGATTGTACTGGTTAGGGTCAGTCATACTCCCTGTCATAGAATGTTGTACTAGTTAGGGCTGACCATGTCCCCAGCCATAGAAGGCTAAATTGCTTCGGCTTCGGCTCCCCTGCCATAGAAGGCTAAATTGTTTCGGCTTCAGTTATACCAGTTAGGGTTCAGGGTTTGTTTTGGGGGGCGACTCCGTCCTATCGGGTTCAGAAGCATGTTCGGGGTTTGGGGCGGCCATGTACCCCTTGCCATAGAAGTCCAAATTGCTTTAGCTTCGGCTCCCCTGCCATAGAAGACTAAATTACTTCAGCTTCGGTTATACCAGTTAGGGTCCAGGGTTTGTTTGGGGGCGACTACGTCCTATCGGGTTCAGAAGCATGTTCGGGGTTTGGGGCGGCCACGTACCCCTTGCCATAGAAGGCCAAATTGCTTTGGCTTCGACTCCCTGTCATAGAAGGCTAAATTGCTTCGGCTTCGGTTATACCAGTTAGGGTTCAGGGTTTGTGTTGACGATCAAAATTGGCACAAGACAGCTTGACAGGAAAAACCGGTGTAACCGGATTCAATAACCGGTGGAACCGGTTTGGCTACTGTTGCCCGTATGGCAGGGCAAACCGGTGGAACCGGTTAAGGGAACCGGTGGAACCGATTTTCCCCGAGTCCTAGTAGGTTTGGACTCTTTTGGAGATCCGTGTGATTTACGACTTGTAAAAGGATTTCCTTGCGGGGCAAGACCTCCCCACCCTATAAATATAAAGGGTCGTGGCCGATTGAGGGGTTATCCAATCGATCAATACAAATTACCTTTACTTTTTATCCTTTCCAGACCCTAACTTTTCCAACCCCTCCTGCTGTTCGTGCTTCGTCTCCACGGCGTATGACGACGTTCTGAGTGGCCTGCCGACCTCAGAACAACCCTAGGCGCGCTTGCCCTGACGGGGTCCCTCCCGGGCGGCGTTCGTAGGTCTACGCAGCGAAACCCTAGGAACCGGTTTCACCGGATTCCCAAACCGGTATAACCGGTTTTGTCTGGGCAAGCTGCAGGTGCTCGATCCGTTGCGGATCCGCGCGTTCTAGCGTATATCTCGGTGTGTTGGTCATAAAAAGCGTCAACACATTTTTGGCGACTCCGCTGGGGAAAGAGATCTTGGTTTATATAACCGGTCTACCTAACCCTAGCCAGATGAAATCTATTTCAGATCTGGATAAGGACAATATCACTGTGTCCTCCATGGAGGATCTCGACGAAGAGGAGCGTCAGAAATTTGAAGCAGCCCAAGAATTTTTCAAGAAGCAATTCCTGATGGGGCTGAAGAAAGATCGCCAGGGCATAATATCAAGAACACAAGACTTTGCGATGCCCGCGTTCAAGATTGATAATCGGAAAGTTGAGGTAATATCCACTGTAAGCAACTCACCATCTACTCCGATTGATCAACCTGCGATTACTTTTGATTCTGTACAAAAACGATTAGATCTGTTATCTACATTATCAAAAAGATTAGATCGAATAGAAAAGGATAAGTTGGTAGATTCATCTTATTATTCACATAATATACCAACTATGCAACATGAGAATATGCATGCGAGTTTGTCGGCTACACTGGGAAAAACACCTGAAAATCCATTGTATGGTATGCCGACTAAATTTTATTCAGAACAAATACCGCCGCTACAGCATGTTTCACCAGCCACGGTGAAACCGGTTTTACCGGTTCTGGAAACCGGTGGAACCGGTTTTGTCGCCACAGCTGGACAGCAGCCAGGATCATATGTTACGGCTCCTCTTTCGGTAGTCCCTAACCGAAATATAGAGGTGGCTAATCATTCTGCTTATATCGAGACATACACATCACCCTCTGTATTTAATCAAAACATTAATTCTAGAGAGATTTCTAATGATGTGTATGATCTATGTTTACGGCAAAATTCTTATTGCATGCCTCATGTTGTTCAAGCTCAAAGTATAGCCACAGAGCAATCTGATTTAGCTCGTTCAAAGTTATATACTGAATTTTATAAAATGAAGGACGAGTTAGATAGTAAGATACAGGATAAGCTTAGCATTGATGTGAATAATTCTAGATTATATCAAGAGCCGTACTCTATTGATTCTAGAATGCATCAAGGATTAAATTTGACAGATCTAACATCGGTTAAACAACAAAGAGATGAATCTGTTGTTGATTATTTTAAACGATTCAAAGAAATAAGAAACCGTTGTTATGATTTGTCAATTTCTGATAAAGATCTTGCTTATATTGCTTTTAATGGTTTAAGATCTGTTATTAAAGAGAGATTTGAAGGCTGTGAATGTCGTTCGGTTAATCAAGTGCAAATAAGAGCCTTAGTTATTGAAAACCGAATGAGGAATAATGAAGATGTTTTTAGATCTCATCAGTCTAGTTTACATGTAAAAAATAATAGTTTGGACGATGAGAGAAAAGACGATTATGTTGCTGAATTAGTTTGGCCTTCTGAGGATAAAGCATTTACATGTCCATCTCTTAAGTTGATTCCTAAGGATCGGCAAGAACAAATGAGATTTAGTTTTGATGTTTCTAAATGTGATCGTATATTTGATGAATTATTGAAACATGGGAACATCAAGATGTCTCACACTATACCTCCAGCTGAAGAATTGAAAGGGCGTGCATATTGTAAACTTCATAATTCTTTTTTGCATACTACTATTGATTGTAATATATTCCGTCGGCATATACAATCGGCCATAAACCAAGGACGATTGGATTATCATGAGAAGCCAACGGATAATGTTTCTCTTTCTGTCAACACCGTTGATGTACAGCAACCTAAGATTTTGGTTCGGCCACATCAAGCTAAATCAACCAAAGGGAAAAATGTCATCATCGGCGAGGAGAGCCCTAAAAATTTGAAAGGGAAACAGGTGATCAGGGAGGTGGTGTCTGAAAGGACTTCTGATGGCAGAGAAATCTCCAAGATCACTGCAAGAACTTCTGGACTCGGGGGGCAAGAATCCTCGCAAAAACCGTTTGAGTCTGCTGTGCAGACAAAACCGGTCCACCGGTTTCAGAAACCGGTTCCACCGGTTTTGGGCAGCACAATTCCAAAGTTGTTAAACCAAGGCGCCCCGAAGCTGGAATCTCGAAGTTGGACTTGGAAAAAGATCAGGAAATATGTGAAAAGAAAAAATTAACCTTTGATCAGCTATTGTCCAAGTATAAAAATCAAAAGGCCGTTACTAATGATCGGCCAGTAAAAAAGAAAACATGGTCACCTATGCATCATGAGAAGCATGCTACAAGGCAGCAGGGTGATTTTGTTGAATTACATCCTCTTCATAACTCACATCAAGACATGTCATGGATTCCTCCAACTTATTCTAATTTTTCATATCCGGCATGTGATTTAAATAATATGTGGTGGCCATATCATCCTATGTTGTATTCACCCTTTTATACAGGATGTGGTGCATCTACTAAACCAGTTTATGACGAGATGTTGCATTCTAAACATGACCGTTTGATATCTTGTCAATCAGGTCGAAACCACCAGAGCAAATCCGGTGAAACCGGATTGCCAAACCGGTTAAACCGGTTTTCCCAGGGAAAACAGGTAGCTCCTTCAAAACAAGTTTATCGTGTTAAAAAGAAGGAAGGAGAAGAGCAGAATAAAGATGATGATCTGGGAAAGGTTACTGGTGATCATGCCACACAAGTTGGGAGCAATGATGTGATTTCAAAGGACGGCGACAAAATACCAATTGTAAATGACGATAAGGTTGAAACGTCGGTCCAAGAGGATGTTGCTGCTGTTCATGGTAAGAACAATGAAATTGATAATACTTCTAAATGTTTCTTGCCAAGATGGTGTCCTCCAGGTTTAACTCGCACACAAAAGAGGAAATTGCAACGGCTTCGGTTTCAGGAGAAGGAATTGGAGAAACAGAAGAATGAAAACTTGAAAAAGGATAGACCAATGATTCCTCGAGGGGAGTGGAAGATCAAGCCCGGTGTTTGCTCAGCAGCAAAACCGGTGGAACCGGTTTCAAAACCGGTGGAACCGGTTTCCATGACAACAGAGACAGATTTGGTTAATACAATGTAGGTTTCTCCAATTCCTAATATTTTTGCTCCTGATTCAATTTATTATGATGATAAGTTGTCATCGGATTCCCAGAATAAGGACGATGAACAATTTTTGGATTATGAGCTATCCTCTGAGCATATGGATGTTAATATTGATGGGATGGATTCATCTTCGGAGGAGGGGATGGCTTATTTTAATTTTGGGCCACAAGAAGCTACTTTTCAGAAGCCCAAAGATAGTGATGATCATCTGAAAGCTCTATACATGAAAGGTTATATCAAGGGAAGACCAATTTCTCGTATGTTGGTTGACAGTGGAGCAGTTGTCAATTTGATGCCTTATGCTTTATTCAAGAAATTGGGATGTTCAGATGATGAGTTGATCCAAACTGACATGGCTTTAAGTGGTGTGGGAGGAGATGATCCTATAAGTGCTAAAGGAATCGTTTCTATGGATCTCACTATTGGAAGCAAGACATTGGTTGCTGCATTCTTCGTTGTTGAGACTCAAGGTAAATTTAGCTTGATTTTGGGACGTGATTGGATACATGCAAACCAATGTGTACCTTCTAGCTTGCATCAACTTTTAATACAATGGATAGGCGATAAGCTAGAGATTGTGCATGGTGATACATCGGCTTATGTTACAGCTGATGGTTTATTAAAGGTGTGCACGGTGACTTTAAGTGCTTGACAGGTGTAGATGTTTCACATTGTGGATTCATACGAGCTACACGAAGTGGTTTTATTCTTTGTAATGATAAAGCCGATTGAAAATTTTGCAAGAGATGGCCGATAGTTTTAAATATCGCCCTTAGAATGAAAAGGCCGATGGATATATGTTAAACATCGTCCTCAGTGTTGTCTTTGTGCTTTTATGTTTTCTGCTACGCAAGCTTTACCAGAAAACAGGGGGACATATGTTGACGATCAAAATTGGCACAAGACAGCTTGACAGGAAAAACCGGTGTAACCGGATTCAATAACCGGTGGAACCGGTTTGGCTACTGTTGCCCGTATGGCAGGGCAAACCGGTGGAACCGGTTAAGGGAACCGGTGGAACCGATTTTCCCCGAGTCCTAGTAGGTTTGGACTCTTTTGGAGATCCGTGTGATTTACGACTTGTAAAAGGATTTCCTTGCGGGGCAAGACCTCCCCACCCTATAAATATAAAGGGTCGTGGCCGATTGAGGGGTTATCCAATCGATCAATACAAATTACCTTTACTTTTTATCCTTTCCAGACCCTAACTTTTCCAACCCCTCCTGCTGTTCGTGCTTCGTCTCCACGGCGTATGACGACGTTCTGAGTGGCCTGCCGACCTCAGAACAACCCTAGGCGCGCTTGCCCTGACGGGGTCCCTCCCGGGCGGCGTTCGTAGGTCTACGCAGCGAAACCCTAGGAACCGGTTTCACCGGATTCCCAAACCGGTATAACCGGTTTTGTCTGGGCAAGCTGCAGGTGCTCGATCCATTGCGGATCCGCGCGTTCTAGCGCATATCTCGGTGTGTTGGCCATAAAAAGCGTCAACAGTTTGTTTGGGGGCGACTCCGTCCTATCGGGTTCAGAAGGGTGTTCGGAGTTTGGGGCGGCCATATACCCATACTATAGAAGTCTAAATTACTTCGGCTTCAGGATCCCTGCCATAGAAGTCTAAATTGTTTCTGCTTCGGTCCCCCTGCCATAGAATGTTGTACTGGTTAGGGTTTAGGGTTGTTGGGGGTGGACTCCGTCCTATCGGGTTCAGAAGGGTGTTTCGTGTTTGGACAACCATGTACCCCCTGCCATAGAAGTCTAAATTGCTTCGGCTTCGGGATACCTGCCATAGAAATCTAAATTTCTTTGGCTTCGGTCCCCTGCCATAGAAGGTTGTACTGGTTAGCGTTCAGGGTTGTTGGGGGCAAATCCATTCTATCAGATTCAGAAAGGTGTTTGGGGTTTGGGGCGGCCATGTACCCCCTGCCATAAAAGTCTAAATTGTTCCAGCTTCGGGATCCATGCTATAGAAGTGTAAATTGACTTGGTTTCGGGCAACTTTTTTGGTAATAAACTTTCAAAAATAATTGAACGTACAAAAAATAACGAGTGCTCCGCACAGGAGTTAAAAAAAGTCAAGCCCGCCTCATTTTTTCAATTTTGAACGCAGATGGCAACATTTTCCTAAATCTAGGTCAATATTTCTCTAAAACTAGTTCAATATTTCTTTTAATCTAGTTCAACATTTCTCTAAATTACCATGGACTGTTGTGTAAATAAATATTTCATTTCAATCTTCTAGTGACAAAGTAATCTCATTGTTGTTTCATTTTTCATTTCACAGTTGCATGTCAGAGATGTTATCTGCAGAGGATATAATTACAGGTATTTGTTATAGACTTTATTTTCATCATTTACAAGTTTAGACTTTAGTATAATGCTCTGGATTCGTAAACATGCAAAAATGACTTGGATTTGTAACATGCATGGTCGCAAATATCAAATGCAAAGAATGCATTTCTCCCTTTATTTTAGAGATTCGAAGTTGCAACTTAGAACTTGAAATTTGTATTTGCAAGTTCCCATCCGTTATTTCCTCCTTATGACCACGTGCCCCGCAAAAAAGTCAAGAAATCAACACTATTTTTTTTGTGCGTAAAAAAATCAAGCAATTGTGTATTTTTGTAAAAAAAATGAACGAATCAATTCCATATTTTTGGACGGTCGAAAATGTCAAAAAAGTCAAGGAACTAGTTGTTTTGAAAAATAAAACAGAGCACCTGGCCAAAAAACGTTTGTGGTTGTTAATGGGCCTTTTGAGCTTAAAGCTAACATGCTTAACTAGCTTCCACAAGTTGTATAGGAGGCCCCCTGATTCTTCTTCTTTCTCTGGCTTGGACGCTTGGTGGCTCGCTTCAGCTTCAGAACTTGAGCTGCTGCTGCGGCTGCTGCTCCAAATCCAAATCCTCCAAATTCCTCCTCCTCCTCCTCAGTCCTCGGCCGCGAGACGAGATGGCCGCGCACGTGGTCTCCTGCTACCTTCCGGTCCCGGGGCCCGCCCCCTCCTCCCGCACCAAGGCCGCCGCAGCCTCCTCCTCTTCCTCTTCCTCTTCCTCTTCCTCGCCGCCGCCGCCGCCGCCTGACTTGAAGGGCACCAGCAGGAGCACACGAATCGCCCGAAGGTATCCTATCGCAATCGTCACTGTCTCGATTCCTCCTCAGCTCAGTCGTTTCTTTACTAACTGCTCGATTCGTTGCTTCCCATTTCCCCGGCCGGAAGAGACTTTCTGCTCAGGAGCAGTGAGCTCGCCACGCTCGCCGCCATCTTCCACTTTAGGTAAACCGCCCCAACCGCCTACCAATGCATACATTGTTAGCGACTTATAAATAAAGCCAGCAATATAGTATGCATGAATTAGCTCAACTGATTCCATTCGATGAAATGAAACACACTAGTATAGGAATGCAAATATATATGCAATTGACAAGCTAGTGCGTTTGTTTCCCTCCTTCCCATGTGGATGTGGCCATGTCTCCAGTGGCACCAAACCAACCTACCTTGGTGTTCAGAAGAACCCACCGTCCCTTGCCCTGTGCCCCGCGACCAACAACTGTGTCTCAACATCCGAGGAGATAAGCGATTCTAATCACTATGCCCCTCCATGGTAAGCTACCTGTTGTTATCCTACTTAGGTTTCTCCCACTGCTTTACTCGCTGTTACTTATGCACTAACACCTGAATTGCTACAACTCACCTCCTCTTATTGCAACAACTCCTACTTCCTGGCAATGCAAGCAACTATCACGAGCACTTTTAACTCTTCTCTTCCAAAAGGGCATGGCTCTATCCTCGGATTTTCCTTTAGTTTTTGCTGCACCTACATTGCTCACTCCTGAGAAATGAAAGGAATCATGTGTGGTCCTGGCAGCAAATCTCACACATTGTGGAGTAGATGAACATGTTTTTTTGTTCAGGAACTACAATCCCAAGGGTGGCCGCAGGGGTAAAGCCATAAGCAAAGAAGATGCCATGAAAGAGCTCATCCAAGTGGTAAGTACGGTCATGATGGCACAAAAATTCCAAAACAATGTGGTGATTTTTTTTTGTCTCTCTACTGCCTAGGAAGGAATTTGCTACTGTATTTGGCTGCAAATTTAGAGCTGCTGTGACGATTGTCAGGTCACCAAAACAAAGCCGGACAACTTCACTCCTCGCATTGTGGAGAGAACGGACGATTATGTCCGTGTTGAATACGAGAGTCCAATATTTGGGGTAGCATCTTGTTTCCACATGCAAGCTAATCTAAATTCTTAAACGTGTGCAATGTTCTTGACAGTTTTTTTCTCTCTCTCTCTCTCTCCCTCTGTGCTCCATGATGCAGTTTGTAGATGACGTGGAGTTCTGGTTCCCTCCTGGCAACAAACCGATTGTCCAGTATCGATCAGCGTCTCGATCAGGATTTGTCGACTTCAGTGCCAATAAGAAGAGAGTAAAGGTAAGGGTGGTGGGTGCTATATCAATCATGTGTGTGGGCTAGTTGATGAGATGATGATCCCTGTTGCACGTCAGGAGCTGAGATTGGCACTGGAAAAGAAGGGCTGGGCTTCCGAAAGCAGCTTCTGAATAAGGATGGAATGTGGCTTTCTGAAGCAAATTGGGGTTGATTACATATATTGGTATGGCGCTGATCTTGCTGATTTTCTTTCTTTCAAATAACATGATGCATGCCACGTGAGATGAGATAGTACTGTAAGCATTCATGGGAAAATCAAACTTAACTTGTAGGCCGGCATGCTGATCTGCTCTTGCTATCGGTTGGCTTCGGATCAATGCAAGTTTTCTTTCTCCTTAAATTAACCTAGGCGCAGGTCATGAGATATGGAAGTATGGATCATATATTGGTGTACATTGTGCTAGTCCTAGCTAGCTAGCCCCTCTATGTATTTTTTTTTTTAATGTATTGGTGCCTCTGAACCCTGATTATCGCTGTTTTCGTCATCTTCTGCGGGGGTCTGGGTGTGTTTACAGTTGCTCAAAGTATGAAATGAAATGTGGGCGGGTTATTGATGGAATGGGTGGTGGCCATCTCCATCATACAAATTGGTATAATGTCCGTTAATGTGGTGGTGATCATGATGATGGATGATGGCCGGCCCGGCCCGGCCCCCTGGCGCACTTAATAAAGCAAAGCGGGCGAAACCATCATCATGACACATATTGTGGGGTGGGTCATGAAGTCGCTTGTATCAGCTCTGGATGCATGCATGGTTGACTTGTTATTGGATGCTATTGGTGGAATCTGAGATGGATGGATTCAGGTGTTTCCCGAATCCAACTTGGATGGATTTGATTGCATGCACCGGCACCGACACCGGCACGGCAGGCTGATTACATTGGGCAGGCAGATTTCGCCCAGTGGATGGATCATCCATGACCTGATGACCATGTCTTGAGTCGTCTGGTTCAGCTTTTCTTTTTTTCCTTTTTCTTTCTGGAAGCAGGTGGTGCGCATGGCGATGAAGACATACATCCATGATCCATGTGTTGTGTGGTGACTGGTGAGATCCAAAGATCGAGATGGATGATGCACTGCCGCCACCTCCCTCCACCAAATATAATATGATATAATAGAATGCTGCTTGGTGCTTGCTAATCAACGTACGTTATGTTGACACCGCCCGCCCACCAGCGGCTAACCTCGATCATAACTTTTATCTCCCGTTTTTGTTTTGTTTTGTTTTGTTTCTCCACAAACAAACAAATTAATGCGCATGGATTATCTTATCATACATACCTCCCTCCTTGGTATTTCACGAGAGAAGAGCAAGTACTTATCAAAGTTTCATCCATTTTGTTTCGCTTGCAGGCTGATAGTCGATGTTATTTCGCTGTGTGTGGAGTGGACTACTACCAGAGGAGGAGTACATACTGGAGTAGTACATGTCTCCCACATTTATTAATTGTTATATACTCTACATCTTGCTACGACCTCAGTCCGAGCTTAGCATCAGTTGCACATGTAGCACTACTATAAATAATTGTAACTAGTTGGCCTCTTGCTCTTTCTTCTTCTTCTTCTTCTTCTTCTAGTCCTAGTCCTAGCTGCTTCTTCTGTTTGATATCAATACCATACTCGCGGCAGCAGCAGCATCCAGCTCGATCGAGATGCCCCCAATGGCTGTCGAGTCATGGCTCACCAAGGTCCGCTCGGCCTTGTCCTCCGGGCCGCCCGCGGGCCCCAGGAAGAGCAGCATCGGCATCCTCGCCTTCGAGGTCGCCAGCCTCATGTCCAAGCTCCTCCACTTGTGGCGCGCCGTCGGGGACGCCTCCGTCGCGCGCCTCCGCCACGAGACCATCAACCTCCACGGCGTCCGCAAGGTCGTCTCCGACGACGACGACTTCCTCCTCGGCCTCGCCTGCGCCGAGCTCCTCGACGCGCTCAGGGCCGCCTCCCACTCCGTCGCCGCGCTCGCCGCGCGCTGCGCGGACCCCGGCCTCCGTGCCTTCAGGGACGCCTTCTCCGAGTTCGCGCACACCGGCCGCGACCGCCACCGGTGGGCGGCGCCCAGCTGCAGGGAGATGGACGCCAGGGCGCACCGGATGGACAAGCAGGTGGCCAGCACCACCGCGCTCCGCAGGGCCATGGAGGAGCTCGCGGAGGCCGAGCACGGCCTCCGGAAGCTCCTCCACGTCCAGTGCGGCGGCAGCGGAGGAGTAAGAGGCCATCATCGCCGCAGCCTGTCGGCGAGCAACATCTCCGCCGCGGCGGAGCAGCAGCAGCTGGTTTTCTCCAAGAAGCAGGAGGTGAAGCAGCTGAAGCAGAGCTCGCTGTGGGGCTGCAGCTTCGACGCCGTCGTGGCGTCGCTGGCGAGGGCGGCATTCAGCACCCTGGCGCGCATCCAGGTCGTCTTCGACCGGCGCGGCGGCGGCGGCGGCGGGGCAGCAACAATGTCCACCCGTCCGCTGTGCCGCAGCCTGACGCTCTCCTCGGCGGTCCACCCGTCCATGGAGGAGCTGTCCTGCTTGGCGTCGGCTTCGGAACGGGGCGGGTTCAGCTACTGCTTCGGCTTCGGCTTCAGCTTGAGCCCGCCTCCGGGGACGCTGGGCGCGGCCGCGCTGGCGCCGCGGTACGCCTCGCTGGTGATCTCGATAGAGCGGATGGTAAGGTCGCCGCGGCTGGTTGGTCCCGAGGAGCGGGATGAGCTGTACGGCATGCTGACGGCGAGCGTGCGCGCGCAGCTCCGGGCGCGGCTGCGCGGCGCGGTGGCCGCGGCGGACCCGGGGCTGGCCGGGCAGTGGCGCGCGGCGCTGGCGGGGATCCTGGAGTGGCTGGCGCCGATGGCGCACGCGACGGTGCGGTGGCAGGCGGAGCGCAGCTTGGAGCAGAGGAGCACGGCGGCGGTGGCTCGGGATCGGGATGGGGACAGCAGCAGCAGCAGCGTGCTGGCGCTGCAGACGCTGCACATGGCGGAGCGCGACAAGGTGGACGCCGCGGTGGTTGAGCTGCTGGTGGGGCTCAACTACGTGTGGAGGTTCGACAAGGAGATGATGCTCTTCGCCGTGCACCGGCAGCTCATGGCGGAGGCCCTAGCACCGGCAATGGAACAGTAATCAAGGATCCAGTAATGTGATGTATGTATGGATTTCGTCTCAGCTTCATGTGTGTGCAAATTGTAAAGAAACAAAGAGAGAAAATGTCTATTAGTCTAGTAGTACTCCATAGCAGTAGCATGTGGAACTCTCTCTCAAATGATTAATTGCTAGGGTTGGTTAGTTGAGTCAATCATCGCCTTATTCGCGATTTCCAGGATTCCAACGCCACATGCATATCATGCATATACTATGCAGCTGCTCCTCCGATCCGATCATGATCCAACAATGCCATTCACCAACTCATGCATTGGGATTGGGATCGGGATCGGGATCGACTTGCTTCACAATCTAATTTGCCCCTCAAAACACTATCTTATCTTACTGAAAAGCGCAACATCGTTCCAGGCACACAGAAAGCAGAGAGACTCCATCCCCTAGATCTTTAAACAAATTATAGATACTGCTCTCTCTTTAAAAAAAATGCAACTACGTGTTGCGTGCCTGTTTAAGAGGTCCACGTTTGACCAAGTTTCTGGCGAATTATATTTATATTTATGGCTCTAAAAAACTATTGTGAAAATATATTTTGTAATTAATCTAAGGATATTTATTTTACATCATATTGATATTTTTATCTATAATTGGTCGAGCTTGAAATACTAAAACATGACGCTGTGCTAGAATTGTATTCTATTTAGGACGTTGGAGTATATATACTATTTGAGAGGGGGGGGGCTCTATGGACAGATAAAGAAACAAGGCAGGCACTTTAATAAATAATGACTAGCAATGCTGCTACGGGTTATGAAATACTCTAAATATACAAGATGAAGCACGGCTAGTTCGATTAGGAGACGCATATAATAGACTGCTTTGTAATCTGATTGGGTGATGAATTTGACGGAAAAAAAAAGAGAAAGAAGCAATTCTCTCTTTAGAAATAGGCAGAGATAAGAGAGAAACTAACAAGCAGCCATAGTTGGCCGAATTCTTTTACGATACCTCATACTACTCTATACTAATGTCTAAGAAAGACTAGTATAAATAGAATGTATGATTGAGATTAATTGTATGCTATTAGTTAGAGACTTTAGCTGTTGTTTACGTAGTACACAATGAGTAGTATGATAATATATAGACATTTGGGGGGGTGGTATGGCTTAATTAAAATATTTATTTTAAAAAAATCACTTTGATCCTTGACATATTTTGTAACATCTCCAATTTCATTTCCGTCCATTTAGAACGTTAGATTTCCTTCTCTCCCGTTCAGCTCTCCTTAGTCGTGTTCGAGGGGAATGCGACGCATTGAAGTGAAATTACTAAACTACCTTTTACTCATGGACATATCACTCATTGGTAGCATGGAGTACCTCAACTTGCATATATGGCTAGCATTCAAGATATACTAGCTCGTGCACTTCAATATATCTACAATTCTACGTTGTTTCGAACTTGACGCAAGTTCATTCTTGTGTTGTACTATATACAGTATTATCGTATCGTATCGTATCGTATCCACACTGATATGTTAGAAATCATATCTGTGGGCTTGCTGCTTGTGCTTTCTCGCTCGATCATTATTAATTATCTCCATCACAGCAGCAAATTAAGCAATGTCTTCCGATAGGTGCCGCATTGCATACAATACAAGCAAGCGGCCGCATGCTCCAGATGACGAATTATATTCATGATGACGATGATAAATAAAATAAATAAACGCTAGGAGTATATATATAAAATCTCTTTTCGACAAGAAAATGTGTGCCTTGCCTAGAGAGGAGGATTCCTATGCACTCGCATCGTATCATGTACAAAAAAGTAGGGCCTAAATTAAAGATCATTGGTGACGTTCATTTTATTCGACATTCCCAAACAATATTACATCTATGTGCTATATATACAATGATATGATGCTTTGGGGGCACTGTGCACGCACAGAAACTAATTTAACCTTCTCTTTTCTCTTATATATATAGTTTATAACATGCACCGATGCACGTATGTAATCTCTCTCTGTTCAATCTCAAAACAATGCGGGCAAAGATTCATCCTTTCCCGCGGTGCCTGCCTGTGCCCTGCACTAGGCGGCCATTTCACTACTCTTGTCCACCTTTAATCAACGGTGTCCTTCATATAACAAACACTATCAAACCATATTGGCATTCAAAGCACATACTGGTAAACAGAACATTTCCAGTAAAAAAAACAGCACAAAAAAAGGAGGAAAATTTCAGACAACATTCAGCTTATTTCAAAAACCTCAACACGTACAATCTATAGCGAATCTGCTGCCTCTTGGCACGTGCACGCGCACTCGTGTTTCACACCCTCATCGGTCACGGGCCTCATCAGTACTATCCCTCGAGCTCAAAGGAGCAATTAAGACTATGCTTCAGTGTAAGTTTCAAAAAAAAGAGAGAGAGAGAGAGAGAGAGAGAGAGAGAGAGAGAGAGAAAAGACTATGCTTCAGTGCACATCAACTACGAATCAAGGCCTTCCCCTGTTGATATGGAGTATTTCTTTTCCCTTTGTTTCCGTGCCCTTGCTTGGGAAATGCCGTCCCATATAGGATGGGGATGGCCATGATTCAGTCCGACAATCATTCATGTTGAACCAACCTCTGGAGCTAACCAAAGTTTCACCTTCTTGTCCACACTAGCAGTCCCCAAAATAAATGCAGGTTCGCCACCTGAAGATACCAACAGTAAAGTAAATTTCAAGATAATAAAACTCAAAAGAAAGGTATTCTTCAAGTTAGAAACATTCCAACAAAAGGCTACAGCAGGACATAAACAAGCGCTCAAGTTATAGCAGCTGTGGAGGGGAGAGGAGGGGAGAGAGGAGGA
>CM014278.1:68155374-68216706 GCA_004135705.1 Alloteropsis semialata | reverse complement strand
GAACCTTTTGAGTCATGAAGTGGAATTGGCAAAAGTCTCAAGGTTTTTGGATCCTCATCAAGGTGGTACCTTACTAAAAAGGTAAGAAATATTAGTATCAGAAAACAAGAAAAAAAGTTGCAAAGCATTATGATTGGAAAAATTACAGGATGGGCATATTACAACAGTGACATCAACCAGACGTGTTATCGTCGGGATGGCTAAACTGGAAATTTGTATCTCAACTCTCAAGTGCCAACAATCGCATCTGTCTATCAAGGAACAACAAGGCAACAATTGAAAACTAGCCTGAATTTTAGAGAAAACTAATAAAACCAGGGAAATGGTAACTTCAGCAGACTTTGTGAATAAAAATATAATGAAAGCCATATATTTATGATCCTTCAGTAAAAATAGATAATTCACCACGATGAAGAGAGGGTAAATGATATAACAAAAAGATACAAAAAAAATTTGTGGCATGGAGCTCCAGAGTGAGGCTCTGGTAGCTCCTTTTTTTCTTTTTTGGTCTAGCTCTCTTTTGGTGTGGTTTTTAGTCTACACTCATACTGTATGCTCAGCCCCTCATAGCTCGGTTCGGAGTGAGGTGGTGGTGTTTGTAAGGGACCGGTTTCTCTCTTCTTAATACAAAGATACGCAGCTCTCCTGCGTATTCGAGAAAAAAAAATTGGTGGCATGGTGACTTCCAGGAAAGATGCCAAGTTAAACTTATGCTATGAACTGCAATAACATATGACTTCAAGGCCATTGGGGCTGGAGGTCAGAAGATATATAGCATACCGTTAATGTTCCATACTCGAATGGAGCCATCTTTGGATGCAGTGATAATTTGCTCAGAATTTGGGGCAAAGCACAAGCAAGTAACAGCACTCTGAATAAAAAGGAAATCGATCAGTTTCCCATAAGATTCAGTCCATGCAAATGTAACTCATTGAAAAAAAAAGGAGGATTGCACTGGATTGGCGTTATTAGTTAATACCTTGTGACCCTTGAGTTGCATAACTTTATTAACCTCTTTCACCGAACTATCCTTCGAGTAAACTATCTCCCACACCTAAAGGATAAGTAAATATCACCATAACCGAAGATAAAATAAACGAGCAAAATAGAAACAGCATCTGCAGCACAAAATTATCTGATCCCGATAACAAATTCTGCAACTAAGATCGCAAGAAAGCCAAGAACAGACTTTCAAAGGAGAGCAATAGCAGTGCATTGACAAGTCAAAAAAAAAGCAGAAAATTTAATTAAAAAAATCCATCTCAGGGTCTTCAATCCTGAAAAAGTTCATTCGAAAAAGATGAAGAAAAAGAGAGAACTAACCTTGACATCAGCAGTAAAAGCTGCAGCAGCTATGAAGCGACCATTTGGGGATATGTCAGCCATATTATTTTTTAGCTGATTGGTGTCAACAGTACCCAGCTCCTTTCCACTCTTCCCATGCCAAACTTTGATATCAGTTGCTGCAAATAGTCTAGATTAAGTAACATTAACAGAAATTATAACAAACCATGCATGCCGAACAAAAAGAGACAAGAAAACATAAGAATTGGGATGGATCCCACAAATGTTATAAACTACATTTTGCGGAATGCTTGCATTCAAAAATACGAGGTGCTGGACCAAGTAGCTAGCACACGTATGTGAGAAATGAAGAAATGTATGTTTGGTCAAACTAGTTTTATGTTCTCTAATGTATAAATAAGAGTTTAAACACAAACCCAGCGACATAGTGATTGCTTATGCTGGCAGACCGTTCTAAATTCAGTTGTGGAATAACACTGCCAGATGTAAAATCACAAAATCTATCACATGAACTATCAAACATTCAAAAGAGCAACAAACGACCCGCACCTTCTGAGCACGAAATAATTATAGTGCTCCCATCTCCAGGCCCATGAGTTGCACGGGCTGCTGCAAGGTTGAGGACTGACTCCTTTCCATGAATCTTTTGGTGGCTCCACTTGATCTCAGGTGGAGAAAGCTTGCCCTGTTGCTTGTTTTGGGCAGTTGGAGGAGCACTGACATCTGCATACATATAGAGGGATGAGCCCAGAAGAGCTTGTGCCGCCACAACGACAGATGATGAGCCCTCCGAGAAAGCAACAGCGGTAGGATGTGCTCCAGCAGGCAAGTTTATCCTCAGAATCCTGCAAGCATCCCCACATGCACATCAATCTTCAATGCTGAATACTATTAATTACAGGAAATTTTCTTTTGTACGGTATAATATCCTACTTAAAGCTCTTGCTTGAGGTATCATCAATCCTAAATACCCTTACAGCTCCATCCGCGCACACTGCAACAAGAGGCATCATCAGTCATCACTCATCAGAGATATAAGTACTCAGTTTTGGTGCATCAAGTGAGAAATTATAAATCTGGTGATGCCATGGAAGAAATTGCCGTCTATGAGTAGAAATGTAATGCTATAGGAGTAGGGAAAATAAACCTATTCACAGAACATATGGCATGAAATGAATGTCACGCTGGAAAAGGCATCTGACATCTGCATGAAATGAATGAAAGGAAACAAGAATCGGGCATTGCGAGAAATGAATAATCTTACCGGTGGCTAGGTTGGCCCCATCATTGGAGAAGTGAAGTGCGGTGACTGAGTCAGTGTGCCCCCTCAAGGTGTTGACATCAAGATGGTGGTGCTTCTTGGCAGCATCCTAGAAGAAAAGCATGTTAAGATGAAGAACATGTCCATGTTCATGTCCATGGTGGCAGCAGGAATGAACACGCATGGAGAATACTTGTGCATCTGATCTGAATGATGTGTAGGCAGCAAACGGGATGAATAATCATTTGCAGTGCGCAATTTTGGATCATGGGTATCGCGCCTAATGATAACTGCAAGCAGAACGGTATTCCATTTTGTTTGTGCGCATGAATCAGCCAATAGATAGATTGTTTGTCCCCTCCGTATTTGCTGCGTGGTGGGGGAGGGAGAAGGAGATCACCTTATCAGCGGCGTTGTGATGCGAGCGGGGATGGCCCTTCTTGTGCTGGGCCTGGTTGGAGGGGCGGACGTGCTTGGGCTGGTCCGGGGAGGCGGCGGTGGCGGAGGGGGGGATGTGAGCGATGGCGGCGCGCTTGCGGCGGAGGTATCCGGCGAGGAAGACGAGGGCGATGGCGCCACCGAGGACGGCGGAGATGAGGGGCGCCGTGAGAGAGGACACAAGTGACGCGGCCATCTTGGAGTCGACTCTTCGCTGGCGGTGGCGGTGGCGGTGGCGGTGGCGGTGTATCGGCGCCGGCGGGCGGTGGCGGATCGGCCAATTTCTCTGGTAGCTGCTGCCTGCCTCTAGTCTCTTCTTCCCTCTGCAGTCAGTCAGTCTCGGACTGCTGTGTCGTGGGCTTTCGTTTTCTTCCTCTTTCTTTTTTGAAGGCCGGATGGGCTCGATGAGATACCGTGCCAGCCCATCGTTTGCCCTGCTTGCTAAGGAATTTTTTTATTTTTAAATTTTCAAAAACGACGTCGGGATGCAAATCTGTCATCCAACCGCCGAATGGATTGGCGGTTTCCATGTAACCACCGTATCAAACGGCGGCAAGAAAGGACCGCCGAATGATACGGCGGTAAGGATGCTACAGTACCCGCGGGTAATGTAGCATCCTTACCGCCGTTTCCTTCGGCGGTTCCTCCCTCCCATGTCAAAAAATCATAACTTTTTTATATGAATTTGAATAGAGCTAAAATTTATATAAAAATTATATATTTCGACGAGATCTACAACTTTATAGTTCAAACTTTTTCATTTCAAATCATCTTCATGTTCAAATAATCTACGAAATGCTCATATCTAAAATTTGAATTTTAGATCTGAACATTGTCTCGATTATTTGAGCACCAAAATAATTCGCAATGAAAAAAGTTTGAACAACAAAGTTGTAGATCTCATCAAGCTCTATAATTTTTGTATGAAGCTTATCTCCAACCGAATTCATATGAAAAAGTTATAATTTTTTGAAGATGTGTTGTCCAGAGAAGGAAAATTAGATTTGAATTTTAGATCTGAACATTGTCTCGATTATTGGAGCACCAAAATAATTCACAATAAAAAAAATTGAATAACAAAGTTGTAGATCTCATCGAGCTCTACAATTTTCGTACGAAGCTCATCTCCAACCGAATTTATATGAAAAAGTTATAATTTTTTGAAGATGCGCTATCCAGAGAAGGAAATTTTTTTGGTTCATTAGATCTGAGCATTGTGTGGATTATTTGAACATTAAGATGATTTCAAATGAAAAAAGTTTGAACTATAAAGTTGTAGATCTTGTCGAGATCTACAATTTTCGCTCTATTCAAGTTCATATGAAAAAAGTTATGATTTTTTTTACATGAGAGGGAGGAACCGCCGAATGAAACGGCGGTAAGAATGCTACAGTACCCACGTATCATTCGGCGGTTCTTTCTTGTCGCCGTTTGATACGGCGGTTACATGAAAACCGCCAATCCATTCGGCGGTTGGATGACAGATTTGCAAAATCTGTCATCCGGACGTCTTTTTGAAAATTCGTAAAAAAAATTTAAAAATAAATTTAATTCCTTGCTAAGCCTATTGCTCGTTCAGCCCAATTTTGTGCTTGCTAAGGCTACTGCTCGTTCGGCCCAAGGGTGCTACCCTCTGGGTCCAATAAAAAAAAATAGAACCCCTCGAAAAAATTAAAAAAAGGAAAAGAGTAACGTTTCTAGGATCCAACATTTATCCCACAAATATTATCGTTTTATTTATGCTTAAATATAATTCCGAGTAAATCCATCCAGAAAAGAGAAAACTACTAGTGTATTGTACATGCTGCATGCACCTTATTACACTGGCAACCTACAAGAGGAAGCAGCAGCTAAGCGCCTAAGCCTATAATAAAATCCAAAACAAAATCCGGCTTTGCCTGCTGAGTCGGATCGTCCAATTTTGAGCCAACGGGTAGACATGTCCAATTCTGGTAAATGCTCACAACCAATGAGCGGCATACACGAGTCTTTCGGCAGCAAGTACAGCTCTACAGTGCAGATCTCCCAATTCCTGTTAAAGCAGGTTCAAAACACTCAAGACTTCCTCAAAACAAAACCAGAAGATGATATGGACACGGATTGATGGCAGTATATATCGTTGCTAACAAAGGATTAGCCTAACACTAGAACCAGTATATTGCCAAGCCGTATCTTTCCCCCTTTTTTTAATAAAAAAGCTACACTAGCATGGGCAAATAACCGTATGTTCGAGCTCCAATATATGAAAAAACACTGATTATGCAAAATTAGCATGTGGTTTACATCAAAAAAAAATTGTATGGTTCAATCATAGAGTACTTACTTCCACAACCTGTAACATTTACGGCATAATGTACAGCAAAGGCTATAGCAGCTTACTGTTTGTTTCACTCTGCTGAAGATTAGAAAGGGCAACAGCAACTTTCGCACCAAGAAGAGCGTTGTTCTTAACAAGTGCAATATCTGAGTGTCCTTAAGGAGAACTTCTCCAGGCAAAGGAAACTAAAAAAGGGCACAAAATTAAGATGAAATTTTACTTTCCCGAAGACTCCAATACGACATCTGTAACTCATAATGAAAATTTGGAAAGGAATTGCGTGCGAAAATTGTGGAATGCAGAAACTACCCTAGAATTCAAAATTCTAGGCACATGGTTATGCTATGCAATCCTCCTAAAAACTATGGCATGGATTATGCAACTAAAAATAGAGGATACTGGCTTCCAAGGAAGATCCTCCAGTTAGTTCTTTTACTCTTTCAAGCATGAAGGGAGTGATCGCATTTCCTATTATCTTTTTTTCCCTGAAAATAAAGCAAAAACAATTAGGTATCATTTTTATAGCATTGTCAGAAGCGCAGATGTCGACTGTACTCTGCCTCCTTTAGAGCTTTCTGAATAGCAGACTCTATAATGTTCCCTGAAGCTCCATGCTGTGTGGGAATTGGCACTGCAATAAGGATCCCAGAACCTAGATGTAGGCCCCTGTTTGCATCTGCACCACAATAGAATCAAATCAATTATGCCGCAGAAAACTCTAGAGACTAGACCACTAGAAACCTAGATTCTAATCAGTGTGGCAAGCGCATTGAATCACACAAGGTGAAAAGTTTCAAAGAATTGAGTACGGGGGTTGCCCATTGGATTTATGTAATGTGATCAAGTTCTGCAGAATAACCCCAATCATTCTGCATGGTGCCTTTTGGTTTTAAAGTTTGTGGCGCATACACTTGCGCTATCTTATTGATCCGATGTAACACCAGCAAATATCTCTGTGAAATAAAGAAAATAAGATACTCAGAGGAATGTGGGGCCATTGGTGGAGCCGGTAATTACAACCAGTTCATGTGAGATCCATAATGTCTCAAAGAAATTGTGAGTACAAATACAAAGAATACATGACGTAATTAACTACTCACATATTATTTTGGCACACTCTTCTGGAGAATCAACACGACATGGAACCTGAATTAAGTAACAAATACATGCATCAGCGTATATCAAAAACAGGATCATTTGAAACTTGTTTTGAATGCAAAATATTTTCTGAAATTTCACAAGGAACAATTTCAACGGCCAATGGAAAAATAACCCATCTTCCAAACAGGGCCTAAGTGCATATGTAGGCATTCTGTGTTCTTAAAATAGTAAACCAAAGGATAGTGCCAAATAACTACAGCACCAGCAATACATTATTACTTGCTTGCAAGAGGTCATGTTGAAATAGCTAAGAAAAACTCTGAAATGAGGAAAATTCCCCTTCAAACCAACAAAGGTGCATTCGTGCAGAAACCCCAGAAAATCCTGTTAAGCTAAAGTTGAATTTAAAAGAGAATCCACAGTTGCTAATTGGCTTAGCAGTTAGCGCTTTACTTATAGAATATATGGCATGAGCTTTATTTACAAACACAGCTCGAGGAGAAAAGGCGAATATGGGAAATGTTTAAAAGGCTGTGCCTGAAAAGCTTCAAGCTAGCTAAAAGCAGAAAAATTCTGTAAAGAGCTTGCCAAATCTGCTATCAAAGGTACACTCCATGGTGAAACCACAGCCTTGGGGCACTTGCTTTTTCGGAACAATGAACAATTTACAATTACAGTTTGGGGAAAAGCCTAGAGTGAGCTGAATCATATGGTTTAAACTGACATGATCTATCATTGATTCAGATGAAAGCATTTGGCTCTTTCAACTGCCCAGCAAAATTTACATACCAACAAAAGAAATAATCTTACAGACCAAAAATTATTTTACCTGGCATCCACTAATCTCTGTGAAGAAAGCAGGAAATTCATTGGTTCTGTAAGCAGCAACGGTGACCCCTTGAGTTTCCTGTCATGCAATCAGTGAAGAAGATCACACGACTGAACATGAAAACAATATTGTACCATACTAGTATCTTGCCAAAACACACATGAGTTTTCAAAAGTATAGCTATCATATTAAGCACTGCCTGACTACTTGAGTGCTGAGCAACACAGGCGAGCATTTCTGTGCAAACTTTGATCAGAAAAACATGATCTCAGGTTATTCAGTATAAACATGAATTAAAGGGTCCTTCTGAAATACCAAACACAAATAAGTTCTGAACCCTGTTGATTTGGTTGCTTCCCAAGAGTTAAGTACTAAACAAAGAAAGGAGGAAAATGGTTCAAAGGTAGCCGTGGTTTTCTCTTGACCTAAGATACTGGTAAGTGGTGACAGAAGTTACATATGAACCAATCTAATTTTTACAGCAAGTCATTTTCAGTTCTTGTTTACATCCTGCTCTAGTTTGCCAACAAAAAAAAAACATTGGCAACCCGAGAAAATAGTGGCAGGGCGGCCTGTGGCACCTATGGGTTGGTTTGGGCCCTCCGGGGGGGGTAGTTGCAGTGGTCGCTAACCCAGCCTACGGTGTGGTGAAGCCGGGTTTAGGGGTTTTCTCGGCTGAGATTTCTCTTCTTAGTTCAATGTCGTGGGGGCGGTCTTTCCCCCGCCGGTCGAGTTTTTTACATCTTGCTCTAGCTTGCAAAGTGATGATTCCATTTCATTATTCAATAACTGTCATGTACACAGACATCCACAAGGTCTTATCGTTGGCCCATCTTTGTGCACATAAGAATAGCAGAACCCCAAAGATAATTCATAATTACAGTAGGAAAACGATCTGCATAAAAGCACATACATTACAGATCAATTGGTTATTCATCAAAGAGTGCAAAGTGCAACTATACCAGGTATTCAAGTGTCCTTGGTATGTCCAAAATGGACTTCACGCCCGCTGATATAACAGCCACAGGAGTCTTTCCAAGTTCAGTCAAATCTGAGGAAATGTCCATAGCTGCATCAGAATGGTGACATCATCAATCAGTGCACAAGTTTTAATAGCTTTTCTAAAACCATCAATAAAACTAATATGCTTTAGCAAGTTCATGCATTGATGAAGTTAACAGTGCAGTCCCTGTGATGTGCTTCAGAAATCAGAAAGGAACAAGATGTTAATTCATATGCTTGCAGCAGAGTTCAAATGCATCAATCTACAGACTAAAACAAAAACATCAACATCCTAAATGAACCACAGGAGACTGAAAGAATTAGAGCATGCATCCAGTGGTATACTTCCAGCCAAGTGTCAATGCATACAACAAAACAAGGACTCCTTACACAGCTGGAAGATGCTTACTTTGTTCACCATGTCTATGCACGCCTCCTATTCCACCAGTTACAAAAATTGGTATGCCAACCTGAATTACTAAAGAGCTTCATTTATATATACATAAATAGTTATTAATAAGCACAAACTTGAAAATGTTCCAAGCCAAGATAAACAGGACAAGGAAGACGCTTTTGCAGAAGTTTTTCGAGGAGACCTTGTGAGCAAAGAACATGGTGGCAGAAACTGTTGTTGCACCATTGCCACCAGATGCAACCTGTCAATAAGGAAAGAAAGAAATTATGGGAAGCAGCAATGGCAAATATAGGACTATCTGATTAAAAGATGCTTAAACACAGAGGAAATACAGAGTCTAAACAAGAGGCCACCCAAGTTTGGCTGTTGTAACTCATATGCCTTGCATTAACCATCTCCGATGCTGCTATGGCAACAAGGAGACAGATTACTGCAGCACAAGGCACTTGAATTATTGCAGTGCCCTTTATTGTGGTATAAGGACACAAGAAGTCCAAACAGAGTGACCTGGGTATGACAAAAATAAAAAGTGCAGGGTGCAAAGTACTCACCACATGCGCAATATCCCTTCTAGCCGTCTTCTGAAATTGTCTTCCACTCATAGCCAGCCTCTTTAACTGTTCACTGCTAAGGCCTATTAAAATGCAAAGAATGTCAAAGATAAATCTAAAACAAATTGCAGCAGTAAGTAGGAGGGCATTGAGCTAGAAAATTGGATAGTAGGCAGGTATGTTAACCAGCACGGCACATGTACGACTCTAATGGATAGATGGAGCAAAACATCAATTGCTGAGCAGTCAAATGAAGCAACATTGACAAACACATGTGGTTAGGTGAATTGACGGATAGCATCAACCTATGGATGTGGCAGTATAAGGCCTTGAGAGCAAATTGATTAGCTAGTCAAAAAGTCAATGCCTAAAATGATTTAAGGAGGAGCACCGTATCATCATGTTTAGAAAGCCGGGATTAACTATTTTTTTTTAACTTAAGAAGGGAAGAGGTGATGTTAACAAGTCGTAGGCAGGAGGAGAAGCGAAGAAAACGATAAGTTTACTTACCAACATGTGGGACTCCATCTAGGATGGCTATGGTGGCAGGGACAGCCCCAGTGCCCCTGACGACGGCCTCCACCTCCACGGCGGTCTGGAGGTTCTTGGGGTAGGGCATACCTGAACATGGCATGGCGTGTGCGATCCAAATGATGTGACACGGAACCGAGAGGCGAGCTGAGTAATCGGAAGGAGAAGGTAGAAGGAAGAAACTGACCATGGCAGATGATTGTGGACTCGAGGGCGACGATCGCGCCGCCGCGCGCGAGGGCGGCCGCGACCTCCGGCGCCACCGCGATCGACGACATGGTGGGGAACTCGGACTGCAGCAGCCAGCAGCCAGCAGCGGAGGAGATGGACAGATCAGAGGCCGGGCCGCCTAGGCCAACTGGGCTGAACTGAAATGCCACCGTCTCAAATTGGGCCACCCGCCCGTCCCCAAAAAAAAAAAAAAACCTGGTCCAAAGTCTTTGATAGATTGTGTGATCCGATACTCAAATGAGAGTTCGCCTTTGTATTTCTTTTGTCTCCCCCCCTCTTGAATTGATTGTTTGCGGGACAGAAGCTCTTAGATTTGGTTTGCTATTTTTAATTGCAATATGGAGTCAAAGCTGGATTACACGTTAGGTGGGTTTTATTTGCGGAAACAAGTATAGTTGTCAAGACACTTTGACGCCTAGTCGGCGACATGGCATCCAACAGATGGAAGAGGATGACAGAGAGCTTCGCCTAACTCTCATGGCTCAAGACGTGGGGACAGCTCGCCGACGTAGCGCACGGGTAGCCGTCCGGCACCCGAGGAGCGACTACAAATGGGGGCGGTGCAGCAGGGGGGAGGGCAGCCGAGAGACACGGTGGGTGGCCGGACGGATGGAATGAAATGATGCGAGAATAGTAGACTGAATAGGGTTAGGGATCAATTGGGGTCATGTGCATTAGACCGCGCAGGGTTGAGGATCCATCAGGGTCATGTTGTCTCGCGTAAGGGTGAAGACGACCAGCTCCACTTAGCGCGAGATTGAAATGGATGGCTGCATTGATAAGCTTGCTCAAGTTTTCGGCCAAAGAAATGCTAGTCCGTCTTTATCTTTCTTTTCCCCTTCTTTCTTGTTTACTCGTGAAAACCATACTCGCGTTCCTGGAAAAACGAATCATCAATTCCTTCAAAATGGTTGCGATTGGAAAAAGGAATACTCTGAAAGCAAGGAGGTCGGGGTGACTTCGGTGATTGTTCATCGAAGTCTCATGGTCAAAATCAAAAGTGGGAGAGTATTGCGGGCTAGGAGTATACATGCATCTGGCTTTTTTTAGTATCGTAGGCACATAACAATATAGCATGGGGGCAAATAACATGACAGTAGGATCGTAGGGATAATTATTGACATGGAGCCATGGAGGAGAGCGACAATGTTGTGCCACGAAGACAAAAAAAAAGAAACAAACTATGCAAAAAGCTATTTTTTGAATCAAATGTTGATATAACATATATATTCAACCGCGATTGGGCAAATATTTTTGTCAAATTCAATTGCTTTAATTTGATATAGTCATCCAAAACCTCACTTTTTTGTCCGATTGGCAAATATTGTACTTTCTAAAAGACTTCTCACTGGTTAGGAGTAGGTGAGTCGATCGATCTAGGGCTCTTTCTTTGGCAATGATTAATCAATCTAGCGTATCGTCTCTCTTGAACTCCATAGCCTACTTCTGAGGCTAATAACCACCTAAACGCAGAAAAGGGAGGAAAGAAAAAGATGCAAGGGTACAAGGGAACCGAGCAAAAAAGAACCTTGCCTTTTGTCCTTAACGGTATAATCCAAGTAAGAACTAGGCTAAACCAAGCATAATTGTAGTCCATTTATTTCTTTTTTCTTAGCACACAACAAATCTAACTGACATAAATACACCCTAGCTGCCTCCCTGTTTGTAGCTTAAACTTATTTTCAAGCTAGACCTCTTCTCAAACGTAAAGTTTTATGATCAACTTTAAGATCAGTGCTTCTTGAAATAACATCGCGGAACCGCACCTAGAAAGACTGTGGACAAGCAACTTTTCTTGACTATGACTTGGTTTCTCTGTTCCTTCCGCCCATGCCGTCGCGCTCCCCCCTCCCCACGCCTCCGTTCGTTCCGAGCCTCAACATCTTGTTGTCCCATACCTCCCTGCTATCCGTCTCCTTCTATCCTAAGCCACCCGATCTCAAAATCATAATCGACCAAGTGCATGGATTGAGGTGTCGTAGCCTTCAATTGATGATGAGCTTCAGGGATTGATGCATGATTGCTCCGTCACCGGTCGACGTCGCATGTATACACATCTACTTGCCCCAATGGAGGAGTTAGCCCGTTCGGTTGGCTGGTGGCTGGTGCTGATTTGTTGTGAGACTGAAGTACTGCTGGCTGGCTGGTGGCTGGTGCTGATTTGTTGTGAGACTGAAGTACTGCTGGCTGGTGGCTGATAAGCCAAGCGAACAGGCTATAGCCCCAAATTGACGCCACACTCCATGGATCGAGGAGCCACAACCCACATAGACATCATGCTGCCACCTCTGATAATCGATGAGTCGCCGCATGAAGGAGTAGCTGAGGGGAGTTGAAGACCTGCTGTGGTCAAGAAGTGCAGTGGATATTGATGGAGATGCGGTGGTCGGGTGAAAAAAAAGCTAGTGTGCCAAACAGGGCTCAGCTCAAGCTTTTGCACAAAAGGGAAGCTAGCAAATAAGCAGCTTCTTTTTAATATTATAAGTAGTTCGAAATAGGGCTGTTTTATACTTGCGTATAATCAAGTCTTGTTAAAGATAACTAATAACGTCACCCGAATAATGCATTGTACTGTATAATAATAAGCAAATGACACGGCAAAAAATTTGTTTCACCATCAAACCTGTTTGGTAGGGCTTCGGCTCCTCCAAAAATGACTCCAGTTCTGACTTCTACGATAGAGCAGCTTTTTTAGTTGAGCTGAAGCCGTTTGGTAAAACAGCTTCTCAGTGGTAAAATGCTAATTCTAAAGACTAGGTTAGGAGGTGAAGCTATTTTTTTCAGTTCATTCTAGTGGAAACTATTTTGCAGCTTTATAGGTGCTCTTTGGGTGGAGCTGTTTTCAAACCGAGTGTTTAATAGAAGGAGCCAGAGCTGAAGCGCTCAATGGAGCTGTACCAAAAGAGGCCGAAGTGTAACCTGGATGGATCACTTTTGAATTGGAGACCATTTTGAGCATTAGCGGTCAGAAGCTGGTGCTGCGAAGCAGAGGGACCTATATGTAAATTATAGAAGTGATAGTGGAGCAACGTGCATTTGGCGGCCAACCATCGCGTACTCTGGCAGCAACTCTCCCCGCGTCCCGACTCCTCTTAAACCCCCAAAATCCAAAAATAAAAATCCCCCTTTCTTCCTCTTCTCGCTCGCCCCGCCCCGCCCCGCCCCGATAAGAATCCCTTCCCCCCCCTCGCCGCCGCCGCCACCGCCGCCGCCGCTTCTAGGGCTCCGCCCTCTCGAGCCTTCCGCAACTTCCCCTGGTCCCCTCGGTCTCGGCGGCGTCACAAGCTCCTGACCCTGCCTCACTCCACCCGCTGCCGCCATGGCGGAGAAGCTCAGGGATCTGAGCCAGCCCATGGACGTGACGCTGCTCGACGCCACCGTCGCCGCCTTTTATGGCACCGGATCTAAGGAGGAGGTAATCACTTTTGCCGCTCACTCGTGGATTCTTAGCGCTCTCTTGGCCCGCGGCGGCCTGGACTTAGGGTTTACTTGCTCCGCTCAAGCTTCGAGCCTCCAGAGTCCATTCGAGCTCCACGTGTCAAATGCTAATGCTATGTTTTGCTAAACTAGGTTACTTTAGGCTTTTTGTTGGTGAACAGCAGTCATAAGGTTTAGCGTAAACCACTGATTATCTACTCTATACATTGACGCTAATCTAGTTCTTTTACAACGATTAAGCGTTGGTGTAAATGTAAAGAGCTGCGGTTTCTCCTTAGAGCTAATCGGTCTGACATTGTCATCGTGTCTGTTTCTAGCTTTGTCGGCTTTTTTTTTTTTACATTGTCTGATAATAACTGAATCTTCTGCTTGTCATTTCAGAGGAGTGCCGCTGATCAGATACTGCGCGACCTACAGAATAATCCAGACATGTGGCTGCAAGTTGTGCACATCTTGCAGAATTCTCAGAATTTGAACACCAAGTTCTTTGCCCTGCAAGTAAGTTTATCCACTCCACTGTCTGTCTCCATACATGTATATAAGGGTAGCTTGTGACCAAAGGAAGATGGATGCCTAGTCCAAGACTCAAAAAATGACCGCAAGATTGAAAAGTATTGGTTTTTGACATATTGGAACATATAATGAGTTTGACCTAGATGACAACTTAGAGGCTACCACTGTGTGGCTGATGCATACGAAACTACTAAAACTCACGATGGCCAACCCCCCTTCCCATTACTTCCATAATATGATTGCAACTGTGTCCAGCCGCAAATGAAAAAACAAAAACTCAATCAAGGTATTCTGTATCAAGATAAATTTCTTCATTTACGCCATTTGTTATCATTTGTCTGTATTCTTGCCCCGTCAAAATGCTTTACATGACAAGTAAGATAATCGGTTGCGCCACAGTTTGTATATTTTAATAATATATATGGTATCTCACCTGCCTACACCAAAACGATTCAAATCACACATATTTTTGGTAACCTTATTGCAACAAAGGACAAATTAGTTCCACTTTTAGTCCTTGCTTGTTTTGGTGAGTTGTTTTGTCTACATGGTCATAAGTAACGCACAGCAATAATTGGGCACATGAGCCATGCAGCGAGGCTAAACAATTATCACACACAGAGCTTTGATGATTCTTCTAATGTAGGAGAACATGCCAAAAGTAAACAGTATCAAGGATGTAAAAAGAAGCCAGCTGTTAGCAAGTGGGTTAACGGCCTTGGCATGCAAAGCGGAAAAACCTTTAGGAGGGCTTATGTACACCAAACAACATATTTCGAGTCTACTCAGTATGTGTAGTGAGTGCTCCTGATTTTGTTACCAATATTCATGTAGGTACTTGAAAGCGTTATCAAGTACAGGTGGAATGCATTGCCTGTTGAACAACGTGACGGCATAAAGAATTACATATCCGATGTTATTGTGCAGGCAAGGAAAACTGTTTCTTATGAAAATTATGACGGTACCTATTTATCAACGAATCTGATCGATTTGATTCTTTCCTCTTTTTGCATTACCTTTCTTGTATTATGAACAGCTTTCTAGCAATGAAGTCACATTTCGACAGGAAAGGCTTTATGTCAATAAACTCAATATTATTTTGGTGCAGGTAAGCTGTATATTTAACCTTTTTTATCGTCTTGACATGTGCATCTAATTTGGTCAGAATTTGCTGTTCTTTTTTCCCCAACTGTGGATGCATTGTGTTTTGAAAATTTTTATTCTCACGGCGCATCCTTGCAATGTAATAGGTCTTGAAACATGAGTGGCCTGCCAGGTGGTCATCCTTCATCCCTGATCTTGTTGCAGCTGCAAAGAGTAGTGAAACGATATGTGAAAATTGTATGGCTATATTGAAGGCAAGTCAAGTTATTTTCTCTATTTTCCATCTTTCACATTTTTGTCGTATTGGAACGGTTATTGACTACTCATTCAACAACTTGCAGCTTCTAAGCGAAGAAATTTTTGACTTTTCAAGAGGTGAAATGACACAACAAAAGATTAAAGAACTGAAGTCTTCACTTAATAGGTTGGATTTGTTCCCAACTTTATATTTTTGTGGTTGCCTTGGAGATTCCACTTTATAGATAGTTATTCGTGCGGAATTTTTACTTAGCATTTTGTATGCTTTCAGCAGGAATACTTCTGTTTTAACTTTGTAATCAAATTTTCTTTGTTATTCAGTGAGTTCCGGCTCATTCATGAGCTATGTTTGTATGTCCTATCTGCAACACAAAGACCAGAGCTCATCCGTGCTACATTGGCGACACTGCATGCTTTCTTATCATGGATCCCTGTTGGATTCATCTTTGAGTCACCATTGGTATGTGGATGGTTGTTGAACTTTTGAGTGATTGAATGTCAACTATGTCTACGAAAAGCTGGGCCTTACCTTTTCTTCTTTTTTTATTTAGCTGGAGACATTACTGAAGTTCTTCCCTGTGTCTGCTTATCGGAATCTTACGCTTCAATGCCTAACAGAGGTAACGGAAACCTAGTGTTTCTGTGTCTACTTCAGCGATAGTTCATATTTTTTACGGAGAAATGGGAAGATATTTTTTTGTCCATTATTTGGGAGATATTACGATATGTTACACTAGCCTTGCTCTTCTGCATTGATATGTTCCATTGCTGTTTTAATTCCTTCTCTGATATATCAAATTATCAACTACCTTGCAGGTTGCTGCTCTTCAGTTTGGTGATTTTTATAACATGCAGTATGTGAAGATGTATACAATTTTCATGATGCAGTTGCAGGTAAAAATTTAAAAGACGTTTAATATTTTTCTTCTGTGCAAGTAATTCATCTGTCTCAAGAATTCAAGATATCATGTATTGAAGTTTTCATCCCTTGTGCATATAGGCTATTCTTCCTCCTGAAACAATACCAGATGCCTACGCTAATGGTTCCAGTGAAGAGCAGGTACACTCAAAAGTATATTAGCCGGTGTAGTGGTACTAGGAGTCCATATGTCCCCTTTAGTTTTATGTAAGTATATTAATAGACGCCCTTTATGTTCATCGGTGCAGGCATTTATACAAAATCTTGCACTCTTCTTCACATCCTTTTTCAAGGTAAGGCCCTTGTACATCCTGTACACTAGTATCTATCAAGTACAAGATCATTTTTAGGGTAATGGATTCTTATATGGTTCTCTAAGAGGCTGTAACTAATATTCCACATTTTGTATATGAATGTACTCCATAAAAAACGAGTCTCCAGTTGGTCTTACCTTTTTGCTTCCATGGTAAATGCAGAATCACATGCGTATACTGGAAATAACTCCAGAAAATAGAGCTGCTTTACATATGGGTCTTGAGTACCTTATTGGAATTTCGTATGTTGATGATACAGAGGTTTTCAAGGTAGGAATGCTGAAATATATTTTTCATATAAATATGATGCAAATGAGACCACTTAACAGCACTGGACAATTTACAGGTCTTTGTTTTCTTATGAACTTTACAGGTCTGTTTGGATTACTGGAATGTGTTTGTATTAGAGCTATTTGAAGCACACAATCAAATGGAACCTGCAGCAGCTGTAAGCATGATGGGACTTCAGGTGCTTAGTTTAATTTTTGGTTATCTTTTGAAATATTACCTGAATAAATGAATAATTATTTTCTACCCTTTTGTCATCCATTGTTGTGTCATTTCTTCAAATTCTTTAACCTTCTGGGTTTTATAATAGTTCTAGTTGCTTCAATAAGCCTTTCTCGGTGCTCTGTTTTCTTGTTTCATCCTTGTAGGCTTTCTAATTATAGCATTTTGTGCTTCTAAATTCTGAATTTCATGACAACTATTCTTTAGGCACAGATGGTTCCTGGAATAGTAGATGGGACGGGCACAGCAGTTCAACAGAGGAGACAGCTTTACTCTGGTCCACTCTCAAAACTACGGATGCTCATGATTTGCCGGATGGCAAAACCTGAGGAAGTATTGATTGTTGAGGACGAAAATGGCAATATTGTACGCGAGACAATGAAAGACAACGATGTGCTTGTTCAGTATAAGGTCAGTAACATGATTGCCTAATAACCCCCCACCCTGCAATTCATATGCTCTGCTTTTTAAGCTTTGTAACCTTCCAAGTTCCAACTGATGTGGAATTTTTTTTTTCTGTGTGAATAATATCAGATCATGAGGGAAACACTCATCTATTTGTCTCATCTTGATCACGAGGATACAGAACAACAGGTATACCTTACTCATGGATACTTGTTTAAATGTAAGCAAATAGAACTAATACTACACTATAGTTAGCTTGCTCAGTGTAAATAATACCTCTGCATTCTTTCCATGTGAAGATGAGCTTTAGCTGAACCATGAATGGCGCTTGTAATGAATAGTTAATGTGCTTTAAGATGGTTGCACTGTATTTAGTATTTTCATAATTAGAAGGCCTGATTCGGGGTAGATGTGAAGGCCATGGGCCCATGTCAAATTGTAGTTCTCGTTCTATTTTCCTTTTGTGAATTTAAACCCAACACTCAGGGCAATTTATTCTGGAATTTCAGATGTTAAAGAAATTGAGCAAGCAATTAAATGGAGAAGACTGGAGTTGGAATAACCTTAATACCCTTTGTTGGGCTATTGGATCAATATCAGGCTCTATGGTAGAGGAGCAGGTTCGTATGTTCTGTCCATTTTTTTTTCCTTGTCTTTAGGAAATGCTTCTGGAAGAGTCAATAGTTCATTAATAATGTTAAAACTGCAATGTGATGTGCTGAGATTCTTTTTTTTTTCTCATGGACCTCTTGCAGGAGAATAGATTTCTGGTTATGGTTATTCGTGATTTGCTAAACCTTTGTGAAATCACCAAGGGAAAAGACAATAAAGCTGTGATTGCAAGTAACATCATGTAATATAGCATTTCTCTGCCTTTTATCTCGTGTACAATTATGGACTATGGATCAACTGATTTATGGCCTCATTTTCAGGTATGTTGTTGGTCAGTATCCAAGATTTCTCAGGGCTCATTGGAAGTTTTTGAAAACTGTGGTCAACAAATTGTTTGAGTTTATGCATGAGATGCATCCTGGAGTTCAGGTCAGTGTGTAGTGTGTGGTCATCCTTGATTCTTTGAGCGTGTGGGTTAAATTCGTGTCTCCTGCTTCTGTTTGTATCTTCTCTCTTGTTTTTCGTCCATTTGTATATGCACACATTCTGTAGTCCTTTCAATAGTATGTCTTCAGTGAGTACCATATGTGATATGTGCTGCGTGGCTTGTTGCAGGATATGGCATGTGATACCTTCCTGAAAATTGTCCAAAAATGCAAGCGCAAATTTGTGACACAACAGGTAAATTCAAGAATTTCCCAAAGGTCTATATCATAGTACTATTTTTTTAATCGGCTTAACTGGGGTTGGTTCATTCTACTCATCAATACCGATAAATGCTTGTCATTATTACTTCGAGTTGGTTCACTAGTCTTGATTTTTGCATCTATTGAATATTGATCAATATCCTATATAGTTCTTTCCCATGTGCTAATTTTCATGTGTGTGCATTTTGTCCAGGTGGGTGAGAATGAACCATTTGTTTCTGAACTTCTGTCCAATCTTGCTACAACAATTGCTGATCTTGAGCCGCATCAGATTCATACGTTTTACGAATCAGTACGTTGAACCAAAATGAACACAATTTGCTCCAATAAATTTGTATCTATTACTAATATTTCTTAAAACATTTTCTGCACTCACTGCTCAGGTTGGCCATATGATTCAAGCTGAATCTGATAATGCTAAGAGGGATGAATACCTCAAGAGATTGATGAGCCTTCCTAATCAGGTTTCTTGTTTTGTATTCCAGCATGCACTTTGGCTTTATCTATGGCTTGTTCCTCAATATGATTTGATTTGATTACATGTTGAGTTTACGATCTTACAGAAATGGGCAGAAATAATCGGACAGGCAAGCCAAAGCATTGATATCCTGAAGAACCAAGATGTCATCAGATCAGTTCTCAACATCTTACAGGTAACAAAATGGAGGCTGAAATCCCATTTTTCATTTTCTTGCCTTATTCTATAATCTTCATGGGTGCTGGGAAGATATGGTTTGCTAAGTTGAAACATCTCCCTTTGTTTTATAAATTTCTTTTGCCAGTTGCATATATTTCTGGTGGGGTACTGACATTGATTGTACCTTTTTCCGTGCTTGCAGACAAACACAAGTGTTGCCAGCTCCCTTGGGCCACACTTTTTCCCCCAGATTTCACTAATTTTCTTGGACATGCTAACAGTCTACAGGTATTTATATTTACGACATTGTTCATTATTAGTGTTTTAGCTGCCATCTCCTAAGGTAAAATGCCAGGTCTGGAAAGAGCACTTGGGGTGGTCTGATGCTGCCTTGTGCCACCATGCCCTAGGCTGGCTAGGTTAGGCTTAATGTAGTTATGTGACAGCTTTGCTCTGGGCAAGCCTTCATTAGTTATGGTGCTGGTGCTTCCTTCCAAGGTCTGGAAAGAGCACTTGGAGTGGACTGATGCTGCCATGTGCCACCATGCCCTAGGCTGACTTGGTTAGGCACTTAGGCTTCAATAGTTATTGTGCTGGTGCTGCCACTACATTCCGGTGCAAAACATTTTTCTTTTCCTTAAGTTCGCTGAAGAATAATAGTTTGCCATATATTTCACTTCCCATGCGTCCTCCACTTTCTGTTGTGATAGCACTGATACCTTAGTCTCCCTGCTTCTTCAAAGCTAATGGTTCAGTAGCTAATGTACTCTTTCCTTTTTGTCATGTATTTTCTTCATACCAGAATGTACAGCGAGCTTGTATCAAGCACAATTGCTGAAGGAGGACCCTTCGCCTCAAGGACGTCATTTGTAAAACTCTTGAGGTACATGCTATTGATTTCATTCTCTTTTCGATTTTATTTTATTTCTACGAGGTAATCTCCCAACTTTATGGAAAACAAGATTGATTTGAAGACTGGGTGTGGTGCATATGTATATGGTGCTGTTCACCACAGCACGGGGACAGTACAGTACTTTTGATATAGCAAGGCCTCCAGGGACTACATTGGTTGGCTTGCAGTTGCCTAATGGCTAGATAAGATGGCATAAAGAAGTTAAAGAGATACGTGAAATCATCCCTTTTAACAAAGCATCAGTAGGATAAGAACTGCTGCCACCATTTTGTTTTTGACATAAATGTCCCTGAAATGGAAACATGTATTTGAATAACTCATTCTTTTAAACTAAATTAATTTGTATCTGTGACAGATCTGTCAAGAGGGAAACCCTAAAATTGATCGAGACTTTTGTGGACAAGGCAGAAGATTTACCACATATAGGGAAGCAGTTTGTTCCTCCGATGATGGATCCTGTCCTTGGTGATTATGCTAGAAATGTACCTGATGCAAGGGAGTCTGAAGTTCTGTCATTGTTTGCAACAATCATTAACAAGTATGTCTGCTCTTTCTTGTCCATTCTGTGTCATGTAGTTGCACAGGTCAAATTTATTTCTTCTCCATTCTGTGTCATGTAGTTGCACGGGTCATTTTATTTCGAAACTAATTCGCACCTGACAAAATTAAGATGATCTGTTGCCAGGAATTTTCTTTTTATTTAAAAAATTGACTAGTTTCTGTGGAATGTATATCCTTCTTTTAACAAGTACAGTGGATTTCCATAGCCACAATCTAATAGGCTTATTTCCATTCTTGGCTATTGGCTATTTCTTATTAATATTCTGATTGTATCTTTGCGACAATTTCTAACAGTTGAAAATTTTCCTGCAGATACAAAGGAGAAATGCTTGAGGATGTGCCTCGCATATTTGAGGCTGTTTTCCAGTGCACTCTTGAGGTAGGAATGCTATTACTAAGTTGCTTTTGTTACTGATTTTGTTCAAGTACTTCTTGACGTAGCATTTGGTTATTGGTTCCTTATCAGATGATTACCAAGAACTTTGAAGATTATCCTGAGCACCGCCTCAAATTTTTTTCGTTGCTTCGTGCAATTGGCACCCATTGCTTCCAAGCATTAATCCAGCTTTCGAGTCAGGTTAGTAGTAACCTCTTCTGTTTTGCGGTGTTGAGGTGAATTATTGATTTGAAATATGTCAACTTTTGGATTCTTGTGTTTTATCTCATTATTGGACAATCTGTTTCAGCAATTGAAGCTTGTGATCGATTCAATTAATTGGGCGTTCAGACATACAGAGAGAAATATTGCAGAGACTGGCCTTAGTCTATTGTTAGAAATTTTAAAGAATTTTGAGGTGGGAAAATACGTCCATCCAATGTTGTAAGCATATAGCTATATGGAAGCTAACTATCTGATATAATCTGTTTGCAGGCTTCAGGATTCCATAATCAATTCTATAAAACCTACTTTTTGACAATTGAGCAAGAGATTTTTGCTGTCCTAACGGACACGTTCCACAAACCTGGTTTCAAGCTTCATGTTTTGGTGCTACAACACTTGTTTTGTGTGGTATGTATATATTCTTTTCCTAGTGTAGGCTATCGTTTTATTTTTAATCTAATTACCAGATTTGCTAATGTGTAGGTGGATGGTCTAACGGAGCCTCTATGGGATGCCACCTCAGTACCATATCAATATACGGATAATGCTATGTTTGTTAGAGATTACACAATAAAGCTCCTGGGGACATCATTTCCGAACATGACAACAACCGAGGTATATGATTGATTGATCGCAGCTACATTGTGCTTGGGTTCTGTCATGAGCCATAACAAGCCTAACAAGCTTCCCTGGACAGGTGACCAAGTTTGTCGATGGCCTACTTAGTTCAAAACATGATCTTCCAAGCTTTAAAAATCATATTAGAGACTTCCTGGTGCAGTCAAAGGAGTTCTCAGCTCAGGTAAAGCCCTCTGCTTCCCTTTTCATGATATTGATTATCGTGTGTCTGGGGCGAACCAAAAGATATAGATTGGAGTTCAGTGGGATGCCAGACCAGCACAGCTAGGGTATAATAGGGACTTGTTTAATGCCACCAGGAGTCCAGCGATGGATTTCGTTCCTGTTGCTTTATTTTGAAGTGACTTTGTGAGAATTGCCTTCTGATGGATGTTTGCCGTTGGCTGTTTTGTGTTTCCAGGATAACAAGGATCTATATGCCGAAGAGGCTGCGGCCCAAAGAGAGAGGGAGCGCCAACGGATGCTTGCCATTCCGGGGCTCATTGCCCCAAGCGAATTGCAAGACGAGATGGTAGATTCATAGTGTTCCTTGTTGCTGATTCAGGTTTTCTCTAATCTAGCTTGGAATACCTCTGGAGCCCTCGACTGCCAAGTGCCCGAGTTTTCTTCCAGGGTGGTGAAAGAAGGTGCCTGCTGTAATTTTATTTTTGGTTACCTCTGCTTGATGCTGATTCCAAGATTTGTGGTAGTAGCAAGAGCCGGGAAAGGACAAGTCAGTTTTGCCGATAAGAGAGCTGTCTGGGACTGCTACTGGTTCTGTAGTTGCGTTGGCTGGTTGATGTGTTAGCAGCAGCTCCTGTGCCCCGTGTATTTTGCTAACATTGGCGCGTGTGCTCTGTCCATGGTAATAGTATGATCGTGGCACAGCATTGTATGCTTATGTTTAGTTGGAAGTTTATAGATATCCGGACATTATTCAGGCTGACAGGAACCCTGTTATATTTGTAGTGTACTGTTCTATGAGATATCTCATACCCATTCCCCAGCCCTGCTTATTCTTTTCTCTTTTTGTGCATTTGATTTTGCTGACTTTTTGTACAAGGGTGGGTTAGGCCGTTGTATCCAGAAACTAAATATTCTTTGGGTGTTGTTTCCTGGTCAATCGGCCGGTGTGAAGCATTTGAAAACTCTTAAGTCGTTTATTTTTGGGAGCATGGATGATTACTATTTGCTTACTTTTAACATTGCTAGTTTAACATTATCCTTCCTGGACAGTAGCTACTGTTTGTTTGTGCGTAGTAGATAGATGTAGGGAATATATGTTGAATTCTACTGTATATGTATATACAAGGAATCAGCAGGGGTGGTGGTTTGATGCCATGGGGGGCGCGACCTCGTGTTGGAATTGAGGCAAAGGTTGAATGAAGAGGAAGGCAATAGACGAGATGTTGCTTGCCTTTTTGTTTTTGGGTAAAGAAGAGCGAGTGGCCGACCAAGGTACAGCAAAGCTTTGCCTGCCTCAGCAGTCGCAGATAGGCCCGTAGGACGGTAGGAGTAGAAAGAAACATGCAACCCTGCCCCTGCGTCTGGGGACGTTGGACGGATGGAATGGTGGTGCTGTGCTGGATGGATGATGCAAGGGATCGGATGGAGACAGCACTGGCACTAGCACGAGCAGTCTACCCCTGAGACTCAGAGAGGGGTGGCTGAGACCAGACCAGGCAATCATCATCATCCTCTCCATCTGAGCAGAACAGTCTGTTTTTGCATTGGCTCCAATGGCTGGCATGGCTTTAGCTCGCTCGCTCATCAGTCATCACTCACCACTGGTATAGGAAGCGCACGTTGCAGGGCGCCTCCCCACTGGTATGTAATCCTTGCCACAGATGGGGGGATACACATACACGCTTCTCATCCACACAGTACAACAAGACATCCACAGCCGATGATCCTAGTCCTAGTAGTTTTAATAAATCGATGAAGCCACACAAGTAATTTTTTTATATATTTATTTACAGAGAATAAATAAATAAGAGAGCATTGCTTGCGGGCATGCTCCTGTATTAGCAAACAATATGGAGTAATTAATGGATGATAGCATGTCATGTCAGTCCGTGGGAACGAATACTCCTGTGTGTGTCTATATATATATATATATTATTCTCTCTTTTACAAATTGTAGTTCGTTTTGGTTTTTCAAGATCCGTTATTTTTATCATGCATCTAGATACACATAATGTCTGTGTAAATGCATGTCAAAGGTAAAAAAAAAAACCAAAACAACCTTCAATTTGAAATAGAGGGTATCGATGCTAGCGTGAAAGTAAGGATGAGATATGGGAATGTGGGGAGGACTTGATGTGGTCCATCTCCCAGGTGAGCTTGGGCGAGGTGTCGTCGTGCACGGGCACGTAGTCCTCCAGCTTGGCGAGCAGGTCGTGGGGCGTGTGCGCGGCGACCACGATGTGGCGCGCGGCGGGGGTGACGAAGCCTTCCTCGACGGCCCTGTCGACGAAGGAGAGCAGCGAGTCGTAGTAGCCGTCCACGTTGAGCAGGCCCACCGGCTTGCTGTGGATGCCCAGCTGGGCCCAGGTGATCACCTCAAGGAGCTCCTCCAGCGTGCCGTACCCACCTACATACATCATACATATATATACTCAATCCGTCTCTTCTTACTTCTTATATCGGATTGGATGCTACTACTCGATCTAGCACATATATATATATATATATATAGACACACACACACACACACATATATATACTCGGTAGATTATTAGATGATGCTTGCATGCATGGTAAATGAAGAAGTGCACTGCAGTAGGGGAGGAGTGTCCCTGTCTGTTGTCAATATGGATGACTGGTCACCAGCAGCGGAGGAAGGAGCCGAGCCTGAGCCTACTGGTGGTTGGTTTGGTTGGTTGTAGCGGTCAGGCACGCGGGCGCAGTGGCAGGACCATCGTTCATTTGGTTCGATGGTTAGATAGATTGGGCAGTTGTGGCTGTGCCATGGCCATCAATCATCCTCCTATATATGCCGTCTACGTGCTATGGTGTGGTATCCAAGAAGAAGATGAAGCAAGCAAGGAAGGAAAGGATGAATGAATGGAAAATGCATGGAATCGGGTGCATATAATATTTTTACCGGGTAGCGCTATGAATGCGTCGGAGTTGCGCGCCATCTCCGCCTTCCGCTGGTGCATCCCGGAGACGGGCTTGAGCTCCCCCGGCGTGTCCCCGATGAGCTCCCTTGGCAGCACGGCCTTGGGCACGATCCCCAGCACGTGCCCCCCGCCGTTGTGCACGGCGCGGGAGACCAGACCCATCAGACCAACGCTGCCGCCGCCGTACACCAGGTCGATGCCGCGCTCCACCTAGTAAGCATGCTTATTGATTTGGGGAGCAGCCAGCAGTGAAGGAAGGAGAGTGAGCATCGGAATGAACAACGGAGAAGGAAGGTACAGACCAGTTGGTGGCCGAGCTGGACGGCGGCGACCTGGTACGCCGCCTTCCTCCCGGGGCTGCTGCCGCCGAAGACGCACACCCGCCGGAACCGAGATGACGTGTTGGCCGGCCGCACCACCACCTCTGCTTCCTCCTCCTGCTGCTGCTCCATCAAATAAAAGGATCCAAGATAGAGGAGCAGACTAGACTAGATGTCCCGTCCCGTGCTTTCCTGTCCTGTAGGAATGAATGGTGCTGGGTGTCTTATATACACACGTGCGCCATATATACAGTAGATGGATCGGGTTATCGGAATATCGGACGGCAGCAGACTGCAGGTTGGGGAAGCAAAGCAAAGGGATATATGATGATGTGATGATACGATACGACGGGAACGGGATGGATGTGTCCATACGACCATGCCCCCCTCATCCATCCATCCGCCGCACTGGATGGATGTCCACGTGGACGCTCCTGTCCTCTCTGCTCTTCTCACTCCCTCGCTGAATATTTCCATCCATTTTTTTAAATAATATTTTCATCCGTTGGATTGGATGCCGGATTGTCGATCCTACGTACATACACACGTAAGGGATGACGACCGATCGGAGTACGAACGGTCAATTTCAGCGGGTCCCACTACAAATACCGCTACATGGTAGATAGGTAGGGTGGGACGACACGTGGCGGCAGCCAGGCCATCCCATAACACCCATGCATACTCCTACGTCATCATCTATACTCTATATTGCAAGGGTGCCGGACGAATGGACGACGAGGGGCCAGAGAGAGCCGGGCCAAAAGCCCTTTCGATTTTCATCTTCGACTATTTTGTTACTATATATCACACAAGAAAACAAAGCAGCAGGAGTCGCGCTATATATAGCTACCACCATCATGAATCAACGTAGGACACGTACCCTCGATCACTTTCCTCATTGTCGCGGGTAGACCCCCAGAGGTACCCAGAAGGCGGATTGGCCCAACCAGCAAGGGGCGGCCCAATCCGAGTACTATCGGGCCGGTTTGTCAGACTGGGTGGCCCACCACTCAGGAGGCCCACCAGTCGGGCGAACCGGATGACTACGACAGCGCGCACAGCAAGGAAGCAGGCGGCGTATCCCGCAAGAAGCTCGGAGATCAAGATAAACTAGCCGGAATTATAGGGAAAGGATATCTGTAATCGTTATAGGATCGCATCCTTGTATTTCGGGTAGGTTATGATCTCTAGCCGACTTGTAACTCAAGGCAGCCGGACTATATAAGGCGCTTTGGGACCCCCCTCCAGAACACATTACAACTCACGATACGAAACCTAGGACAGAACCCAACTACGGAGATCCTTCAGGAACTTCATACACAACAATCCATACACCCAACACAGGACGTAGGGTATTACGTCATCCTGACGGCCCGAACCTGTTCAATCCTTGCGTCTTGTGTTACCATCGACTTCTGATCCTCGATCTGTCCCTCGACAAATCAACCACGCGGACTACCCTGTGTGGACTGCCGGGTCCATAAATCCGACAGTTGGCGCGCCAGGTAGGGGTTGATCGACGAGATCAATCTGCAAGCTCGATGGCATCCACTTCCGCCGTCATCACGCCGGCATCCGTGAAGATTTCCATCGCTGAGGGGGCCATGTTCTTCTTCGGATCCATGGTCTTCACCGCCGGACCCGAGGGAGAGCTCTCCTTCACCCGTGACGCCACCCCGGAGGAGACAGCGCCGCGACTCGACGCTACGCCAGACGGGATCGTCAGCATCACCACTCCGTCGCCAACCATCGCCGACAACTCGGCGATCGCGGCGGCCGACATCGTTCTCCCGCCATCCGAGGGGAACACGCTTCCTCCTACACCGCAGACTGCTTCATCCACTCCGCCTCCGCCGCGCAGGGTGCAGCAGACGCCCGAGGAGCGAAGGCGCCGATGGGCCGCACGCCAACACCAATTCGAGGCGGACATGGACCACGCCATCGCCTCCATCGGAGAATGCATCGACCTCGCCGAATCCGCTCGCCAGGGCATCGCCTCGCCAACACGATTCCCGTTGGGACTCAGGAACAGCGGGGCCGTCTACCAAGAAGCACTCGGCAAAGGCTGAGCGCCGACTACTCCCCAGATGCGATCAGGGCGGTCGATCCCATCACGACCACCCAGATCGGATCAGCTCCGGACGTTGCGGCGGCGCAACACCCTCCTCCTCAGGATGCGCCGACTCCGCCTGAACAGGAACCAACTCCGACTTTCCCGTGGGTCACACGCGTCCTCCCTCCAAACAAGAGGATCGTGCCTGCCAAGCGGGAGACATTCGTCTCCGACATATCCGCCGATGAGCCGACGGTCCAAGGAGAGGATCAAGCACACCGTAACGCCAGGATCGGGCGCAGTGGTGAGAAGCAACGGCGCCGGGACGCACGGCGAGAACGCCGGAACCCCAGGACCATGCGTAACCTCCACGACGACTTCATCCAAGAAGTCGGCGGCGTGGGCGTCTACGCCACCCCGTCGGCCAACCTCGTCGCCGCGCATCTTGAACTGGAAGGGATCACGGAAACCCCGGAACTCAACCGGATCAAGACCAGGCTGACTGCGGCCGCGGGCATGATCAATGCCCAAAAGGCTCCTGCCTCCTCATCTCGCCACTCCAAGTCGGCCAGCCGCCGGGAAGTCGATCACGATGTGGTCGACCAGCCAGATCTCCACGAACAGCTCCGCAACCGTGACCTCCGCAGGAACCTCGACGACCGCCACCGGCGGAGGGACGAGGAGGAGCTCCGACGGCGCGCCGAGTACAATCGCGAACACGGCGCCCCGGGGCTGGACCGTGACGCCCGCCTACGCCGAGAGCTCGAGGCCAATGAGGCCGCGCGCCGCCGCGAGTTCGACCGCAAGTACGGACCTCCACTCGGACAAGACAGGCCGCCTCGGGCTCGCACCCCTGAAGACCACTCCGCCGACTCGGGGCATGAGGACACGGAGAACCTCAACGACTGCGACTGCTTCCCGGCGTTTACTGCGCGAGTAAGATCTATTCGAATGCCTGCTAATTTCAAACCTACAGGCATAGAAAGATACGACGGGAAGACAGACCCGACGATGTGGCTTCGGACGTACAGCATCGCCATCCGGGCGGTGAACGGCGACCACGACTCCATGTGTGCCTACTTCCCCATCGCCATGACCAAGGTGGGGCTGAGTTGGCTCCACAGCCTCGAGCCCGGCTCCATCGACAACTGGGACACTCTTTGCCGCCAGTTCAAGAGCTACTTCCAGGGCAGCTCCATCCGGCCAGGCACAGCGTGGGATCTGGGCAAGGTGAAGCAGAACCGCGGGGAGAGCCTCCGCGACTACACTGACCGGTACATGGAGAACCGCAACCTGGTTCCCGGCTGCTCCGAGTCCGAGATCATCAACTACTTCCTCGACGGCCTCGGTGACTCCGTCGTCTTCGAGCGCCTTTGCGAGGACATGCCAAAGACCTCCGGCGAGTTCTTTGGGCGGGTAAACAAGATGGCGAACGCCAAGGAGGCCGCTCGCCTCCACTACAACAAGAAAAGCACTCGGGACGATGACCGTCCGCCTCGCCGAGAGGACCGGCCGAAGAAGGAGGACCCGCGTCGTTCCCGACCTGAACCGAGCAGTATGGGCGACCGAAAGCGCTCGAGAGACTTCACCGTCGCCGCCATGGATCGCAGCGGCCCTCGCCCGCGGTCCAACTTCAACGCCGAGTTCGAGAAGATGCTCCAAGGGCCCTGCCCCATCCACAAGCAGTCTAAGCACCGCATGATCGACTGCATGGGACTTGCCGACGCCTACAAGAAGAAAGAAGGAAAGCTGCCACCGCGCGATGACGACAAAGGCGACAAGGGAAAAGGGGCCCCCGCGAACCCCGCTTTCCCGAATGTCGAGAGGCAGGTGAACTTCATCCTTGGAGGACCGCCGCCCGTGGATGATAAGCGCCGGGAAAAGGTGCGCGACCGGGAGATATTCTCATGCTACACATCGCCGATCCAAGCACTCCGCTGGTCCGAGCAGCCGATCATCCTCTCCAGGGAGGACCAGTGGTTCCAAATCTCCGACGTGGGCGAGTACCCCCTGGTGCTCAGCCTGATCGTGAACAACGCCCGCCTCACCAAAGTACTCGTCGATGGCGGGAGCGGGCTTAACATCATCTTCGCCCAGACGCTGAGGGACATGGGCATCGGCCTCAACGCTCTGACTCCTTCTCTCCACCCGTTCTACGGGCTGATCCCGGGCAAGGGCTCCAAACCACTCGGGCAGATAGCTCTGCCCGTCACCTTCGGCGATCAGAGCAACTTCCGAACCGAGTACCTCAACTTCCAGGTCGCCGACTTCACCACCGCCTACCACGCCATACTCGGGAGGCCAGCGCTCGCCAAATTCATGGCGATCCCCAACTACACGTACCTGCTGATGAAGATGCCGGCACCAAACGGCGTCCTCTCCATCCGCAGCGACGTCCACACCGCCAAGGGCTGCGACAAAGAAGGGCTCCACCTCTGCACTGGCATCGAGCGCAGCGTGCTCCAAATGGAAGTGGTCCACGAGGCGAGAACTTTCTAGGGAGACCCGGGCTCTATCCCCGAGTCCTCCAAGCGAAGGGCCGCGCCGACCACCATGCAGCCAGCTGAAGAAGTGCGCCCCATCTCGCTTGGGCTCTCCGACTCCTCCAAGACGGCCCTGATAGGTTCAGGGCTCGAAAGCGCGCTCGTCGCCTTCCTCCGGGACAACGCCGACATATTTGCATGGACTCCATCAGATATGCTGGGTGTTCCGAGGGAGGTGGTCGAGCACTCCTTGAAGGTTGACGCGAACGCCAAGCCAGTTCGCCAAAAGCTCCGACGCTTCGCGCAGGACCGCAAGGAGGCCATTAGGGTAGAGATTACAAGGCTGTTAGCTGCAGGGTTCATTAGAGAAGTCTTTTATCCCGACTGGCTAGCTAATCCAGTCCTTGTAAGAAAAAAGAATAATGAATGGAGGATGTGTGTTGATTACACAGATCTCAACAGGCACTGCCCTAAGGACCCCTTCGTCCTGCCCCGCATCGACCAAGTCGTCGACTCCACTGCCGGATGTGTACTCCTATGCTTCCTTGATTGTTACTCCGGCTATCACCAGATCGCCTTGAAGGAAGAAGACCAAGAGAAGACATCCTTCATTACTCCAATTGGCGCTTACTGCTACACCAAGATGACGTTCGGCCTCCGCAACGCTGGTGCTACTTACCAGAGAGCCATCAACCTCACCCTGGGCACACAGATCGGCCGCAACGCCGAGGCTTACGTCGATGATATAGTCATCAAGACGAAGACCGAAGCCGAGTTCATCGCCGACCTCACCGAGACGTTCACCAATCTCCGCAGGCTCAACTGGAGGCTAAACCCGACTAAGTGCATTTTCGGCGTACCGAAGGGAAAACTACTCGCTTCATCGTAAGCAACAGAGGCATCCAAGCCAACCCCGAGAAGATAGACACCATCCGGAGGATGAAACCGCCGACTGGAAAGAAAGAGATCCAAAAGCTGATTGGTTGCATGGCGGCCTTGAGCAGGTTCATCTCCCGGCTGGGGGATAAGGGTTTGCCGTTCTTCAAGATCATCAAGAAGACCGACAAGTTCGAGTGGAACCAGGAAGCGCAGCAAGCTTTCACCGACCTCAAAAATTATCTCTCCAATTCACCAGTACTCGCCGCCCCGCATAACGACGAAACGCTACTCCTATACATTGCTGCCACGACTAATGTGGTGAGCACTGTCATCGTCGTGGAAAGAGAGGAAGAAGGAAAGGTGCAAAGAGTGCAGCGACCAGTCTACTACGTAAGCGAAGTACTCAGCGAATCTAAGGCCCGCTACCCTCAGGTGCAGAAACTGCTCTACGCACTGCTGATCACATCAAGGAAACTCCGCCATTATTTTCAAGCACATCGCATCAAGGTGGTCACGCAATTTCCACTCGGCGAAATCCTCCACAACAGGGACGTCACCGGGCGGATCATCAAGTGGTCCGTCGAGCTCGTCTCCTTCATCATAGACTTCGTCCCGCGTACCGCCATCAGGTCACAGATCCTCGCTGACTTCGTCGCCGAATGGACAGAGAGCCAGGACGCAAAAGAAGACACCAGCGGCGAACACTGGAAGATGTACTTTGAAGGCTCCTTAATGATCGACGGAGGAGGCGCCGGTGTACTCTTCATCTCGCCGAAAGGGGAACAGCTCCGATACGTCCTCCAAATTCGCTTCCCCGTCACCAACAACGCCGCCGAGTACGAAGCAATCCTCCACGGGCTCCGCATCACCACTTCACTAGGAATAAAGAGGCTCCTGGCTTATGGCGACTCCGCTGTCGTTATAAATCAGGTGAACAAAGACTGGGATCGCCACAGCGAGCGGATGAACGCCTATTGCGAGGCAGTGCACAAGCAGGAGGAAAAATTCTACGGAGTTGAGTACCATCACGTTCCATGGGAGAACAACCTCGCTGCTGATGCACTCGCCAAGCTGGGGTCAACCCGCGCGGAAGTACCAGGGGGAGTATTCGTGCAAGGCCTCCTCAAACCCTCCGTCAAAGAGATAGGGGACGAACCAGAGCCTGCTCCTGAACTTTGCGAGGTGTTGACGATATATTACCTCGCCCATAATAAGGTGCCACAAGACCCCATAGAACGAAAGATCCTGGAACGCCGAAGCAGGAACTACATGGTGGTCGGTAACGCCCTATACAGACGAGCCGCCACAAATCAAGTTTTCATCAAATGCGTCACGAAAGAAGTCGGCCTCCAGATTCTTGACGATATCCACTCGGGAGTTTGTGGAAGCCACGCCGCCGCAGGGACACTAGTCGGGAAAGCATACCGAGCCGGGTTCTTCTGGCCTACCTCCGTGTCCGACGCCAAAGCACTCGTCCGCCGGTGCCAAGGGTGCCAATTATTCGCCAAGCAGAAGCATCTCCCGGCCCAAGCTCTACGCTCCATCCCGCCCTCGTGGCCTTTCGCCTGTTGGGGGTTGGACATGGTGGGACCGTTCAGAGCGGCTCCGGGAGGTTACACGCACATCCTTGTCGCCATCGACAAATTCTCCAAATGGATAGAGTACAAGGCCATCGTCGGAACTCCAACGTCAAAGCAAGCCGCCGCCTTCATCGAAGAGATCATACACCGGTTCGAGGTCCCTAATAGGATCATAACCGACTTGGGGACACAGTTCACCGCATCCGCCTTCTGGGACTTTTGCGAGAGCAGATGCATCGACGTATACTACGCCTCCGTCGCCCATCCCAGGTGCAATGGACAGGTGGAACGAGCCAACGCCATGATACTCCAAGGCCTAAAAGCGAGAATCTTCGACCCGTTGAAGAAATTCGCCGGACGATGGCATCAAGAGCTACCACAGGTCATCTGGGGACTCAGGACTCAGCCGAGTCGTGCAACAGGTCACACTCCTTTCTTCCTGGTCTACGGCTCCGAGGCAATCCTCCCCACCGACATCGCTTTTGGCTCACCGCGCATCAACAACTACGAAGAAGGCGAAGCAGAAGCAGCTCGCGAGGTGGACCTCGACTCCATCGAGGAACACCGAGTCAACGCGCTCATACAGCACGCGCGCTACCAGCAACAACTCCGACGCTACCACGACAAGAATGTCCAGCAACGGGACTTCAACATTGGTGACCTCGTCTTACGCCGAGTACAATCCACAGCAGGGGTTCACAAACTCTCCGCCCCATGGGAAGGACCGTTCATCGTGACTCAGGTCATATGTCCGGGTACTTTTCGTCTCCAATACGAGGACGGCACCGAAGTCCCACACCCGTGGAACATAGAGCATTTACGCCGGTTCTACCCATAAAAGCTATGTATCATAGAGTTCAATAAAAATATATGCTTTGTCCATTTCATATTTGTTCTCCTTGCAAAACCCTCGGTATTACCTTGTTCCCGAGTAGTTCCTAACTAAATGCTGTGTAACCGGGCCTGGAACGACGCCTGAGCCTTCTACACGTGCACGGGATCCGGTCTCGACGTTATGAACTTAGGATAAGTGAAGCAAAGGGAAAAGCACATTGAAGCAAAAGAACTACTCGGACAAACTTAAAACATAAAACAAAATATCAAATATTGTTGTTTTACTAGTTTCTGACTGCTTACATATACAAAGTCTACTCTATCCTGCTTCAGCTTGCAGGATCCTACTCAAACTTGAGAGCCTCGCCGACCTTCTCGGCGATCGGGCGAGTTAGCGCCAGCGCCTCGTCGACTTGCTCCGTTGAGGCGTCCGCCGCCACCCCATCGCCAACCGGTGCAAGGTCAATCCGCGGATAGAGTGTCCGAACACGCGCGAGAGCGTCGTTCGCACACACAACCGCCGACTCCTTGACCAGATCGGCGATCCGAGGCGGCGCACTGTGCAGACGAGCGACGAGAGCTGTCGGTTCACCCTCTTCCGGGGCCACGGCGTCCAGCAACTCCATCGCCGCTTCGTTGACCTTCGTCAGAGCCAAATGCGCCGATGCCAGATTTTGCTCCAAGCCTGTTATGATTTGAGCGTTATTCTGGATGGTATACATTCCCTGGAGCATCGTCATGTCCGCACCTTTTTGGAACTCCTGCTCCGTCTTTAGCTTCCCCGCCATCACCTCCTCCGACTTCTGCAGAGTTGCGTTTGCAAAACGCAACTCCTTCAGCTCCTTGATGTGGCGGTCCCTCTCCATCTCCTTCTCTGAAAAAGCAGGAAAGCACCCGGTCAGGATGAAAAGAACACGGCAAAAATCGGACGGTTCAATAACTACTCGGGAAGTACAAGGACTAGGCCTTACGGTGAAGACTCGATCGATGCTCCACAATGGCGTCGTTCAGACTCTTCCGGGCGGCGTCACGCTGACGCTTAACCCGTTTGAGCTCCGCCTTCAGCTCCGCCTCGCGCTGCTGCGCCGACTCCACATCACGAAGCTGCTGCAGGCGCGACTGCCGGAGCGTGGCCAATTTCTGCATCAATCAGTGAAAAATAGAGAAATCAGGCAAATACAATAAACCACAATGAATAAAACAAAGCAGAAGAAAAGATGTACCTCCACGCAGCGCCGAGATTGGTTGAGTGCGAGCTCCAGCTCGGCAAGCACCGCCTCCTCCTCTCCTGCGCCGGCATCAATCGCGGAGGCCATCATGGTCCCCGGGTCCTCCGACTGCTTTTGGAGAACCTCTCCTTGAGCAGCGACGTCTTCGCCCGCATGCAGGGCTGGCACCAAAGGGTCCACCGCAGAGTCGCCGGCTCCACCACTCGGGGGAGTCGCCACCTTCTCCGCATCACCCTGCGCATTCTCCGCCCCAGGCGCCATCCGACCTTCCGACCCGGGCGGCATCACGTCCTCCGTCCCGGTCCCCACCACGTCCTCCTCCAGCGCAGACCCGGCTGGCACCTGCTCCGGCCTTGGCGTCATCGACCCTTGGGCTGGGTCCGTCGCCCCAGGCACTACGCCTGAGGGTGGCGTGCCGACAGGTGCAGCCGGGGGAGAACTCGGACCTTGCGGAACATCAGTTGAAGGAGCCTTCCCGCTGGCCGCCTCACCATCAAGATCGGAGGCTTTGCTGGAAAAAGTAATCGGAAATTAAAACAAGGACTCGGAGATAATGGTACGTATGAGAAACGCGAAGACCGAGAACTTACTGAGTACTCTTCACCACCGTGACTCGGGGCCGGAAGACTGGAAGCTTGGGACGCCGCTGCGCCGAGGCCGTCATCAGGATCGGCCTGGTCCCCAGATCGGAGACTGGTCTTGCGTCCGCGGCGGCCTGCACAATCGTCTCCGCCATCATGCGCCGCCTCTCCTCCACCGACATGCCCATGGCCCGGGCGTGCTCCTGCTCCTGGAACAAGGAGTCGGGCACCGCCTCGTCCTTCTTCTCTTCCACCACGACGGCCGGAGATGGATTCCTCGGCTCGTCCACGTCGGCGTCCGAGCCCGCCGCCGGTTGGTTGGCCGGCTGCGCAGCCGACTTCTTCGCCGTCATCTTTCTCGTGCGCTTCCGCTTGGGGGGTGGTGGCGGCGTACCCGCCACCGCTTGCCGGACGGAGGGCGCTTCATCCGACATTGTCGCCGAGTCGTCCTCGGCTGCTTCACCAGCGACTGACGTCGCCAACTTGGCAACGCCGGTCCTGAGAGACCCAACCTTCGCCACGGTCCCCCGGCGCTTCCGTGGGCGTTCCTCCTCCACTTCTTCGTCAGAAGGGCTCAGGGAGCCCTCCATATCGCTAGGCGTCCACACCAGAGGAGGGAGAGGATCAGCCGCTTCTGCCGCTGGAGGTACGACCTGGTCAACTTGGGGCGCTTCATCTAGGAACACCTTCCTAGGGAAATCCTCCGGAAGCGGGGCAGCAGAGAAATAATTGAAGACCCGATCCTGCGCCAAAGAATTCACAAAATCAGACGGCCAACGGACGGTTACATCAAAAACCAAAAAATTACATCAAGAAGAACATTCAAAAGCACTCGGAACAGAAGCTTACCGGTGGAGCAGGCCTCTTCAAGGAAAATGGGCGCGGCTGGCCCTTCTCCGACACGTGCCCGAGGAAGAACCCGCCTACGCGATCCTTCATCTCCTCCTTGCTCACCGTCCGGCGAGCTCCCCGGGTGGGATCCTCCCGGCCCGAGTACTCGTAGCCCGGGTGCTTCCGCTCCTGGATCGGCTGAATCAGCCGCCTGCTAAAGTTGCAGGCAATGCCGATCGCCGTCAAGTGTCCGACTTCCTTGAGTTCCTTGATCATCGCAAGGAGCTCCTCAACTTCCCGCATTTGACAACCGCTGGGAAGATCATTCCAGCAGTCCTTCACCTTCGGCCGCTCTCCGGTGTGGCAGGGGATCGCCGGTGCGTGGTTCCCGACGTAGAACCACTCGGCTTTCCAGCCCTTGTTGGAGGTGTTGAGGGCGATGTCGAAGTATTCGTCCTTCCGCCCTTGGCGCAGCATGAACCCGGCGCCTCCCACGACCACCATCTTCTCCTCGCTCGGCTGAGGCTTCAGCCAATACAAATACCTCCACAGGTCGAAGTGGGGAGTGATCCCCAGATAGGCCTCACAGAGGTGAATGAAGATGGAGATCGCCATGATGGAGTTGGGGTTGAGGTTGATGGCCTCGATCCCGTAGTAGTGGAGCAAACCTCGGAAGAAGCCCCCGTCGGCAAGCCGAGTCCCGCCTCGAAGAACGGCTTGAACAGGACCAGCTCGCCGGAGTTCTCCGACGGGAATGCCTCCCCGGCGCTCGGCCGCCACTCCGCCACGGCCTGGGAGGGGAGGATGCTCCGCTCCACCATTTCCTCCAACATCTCCGTGGTTACCTTCCCCCGCGCCCACGCGACGGCAGGGGAGGGGATCTTGTCAGACTTGGGGACGCCGGTGAACCTCCTCTTCGGTGCCATGGATCTGCACGCAGGGGACTTCGTCCGCATCAACGAGACTACGCTCCCCGTAGTGGCTAAATCCGCGGGCGGATCTAGAAGCAAGAGGGAATGCTCTGGTGGTGGCTGGCTGAGGAATGAAGAGAAGGGGGAATGGATCTCGCAACAGTGAAACCTAACCCTAGCCTTTTATGGCGCTCCACAACGCCGAAATTACCGCGAGATGGCGCGATTAACGGGAGCGAGCGCAACGGTAGAAAGAGCCGTTGGACGCTCGCGCGAACCGTTACGCCCGGCGCGTCAACGGTAAAAAATGATCCCAAGCACTCGGGCTGGACGAATAAGTCGGCGTGCCGCTAAGGCTCGACCAGCACTCGGACTCGGGGGCTGGCGCCGCATTAAAGTCAGCATGCCTCTCGGACTCGATTGGCCCCGCACCACTCGGGAGCCAACGCTGCAAATCAAGTGGCGTGCCGCTAAGGCTCGACCAGCACTCGGACTCGGGGGCTGGCGCCGCATTAAAGTCAGCGTGCCTCTCGGGCTCGATTGGCCCCGAACCACTCGGGAGCCAACGCTGCAAATCAATTGGTGTACCGCTAAGGTTCGACCAGCACTCGCACTCGGGGGCTGGTGCCGCATCAAAATCAGTGTGCCTCTCGGGCTCGATTGGCTCCGAGCTACTCGGAAGCCGACACTGCAGGACAAACGGCGTACCGCTAAGGTTCGACCGGCACTCGAACTCGGGGGCTGGCGCCACATCAGAAACAGCGTGCCTCTCGGGCTCGATCACCCCCGAAGCGCTCGGGGGCTGACGCTGCGAACAAGTTACAACAGTTGGAGAAGCGCGGCCAACCCCCGACAATTCGGGGCTGGCGCTGCCGAGAAGCCTCCTCCTCAAGACTATTATGCAGTGAAATCCTTTTGCAGGTTATACAATTACAAAGAAGCCGGTCATACGCCGGTTACAAAGACCAAACATATCAACCGCCAAGATGACGGCCTGGAGCACTCGTCCCTGCGCCTAGTGCTACATCCGAAGCAAGCTTGGCCCACATGAGCTCCTCGCAAGCTCTCTTGTAGCACCACTGCAGCCATCGACGGGACAGCACCAACAGAGGGTTGTTAGCGAATGCCTCCGGGAATCCCTTGCTCTACAAAGCATTTCACCCCACATGACCCCCGTTACATGGGAATGTAGGGGTGAATGGGACAGCACTCAGACGCTAATCAACACCTCCAAATCTTCGCAAGCACTCTTCTAGCACCATACCCTGGAGACTCCATGAACTTCCCCCGGTGGATGAACCCAGCAATGAGCCTCCGGCATATTGACTGTAAGGAACCTATACATACTCGCTCCTGGGTAGCAGCTCTGGCTCCCCGGTGGGTATTTATAGCCTCGGATTGCCGGAGGACGGGATACTTCCTCCACAGCGACGGGCGCGTGAGCTCCGGGCCACGCGTCCCTCCTTCTGCCCAAGCTGCACAGGTCATCCTTATCGCCTCTGGCTTTACTTGCCCACGGGAGCGTCCTGTACAATCACGAGAAGACTGTTCCTGACGCCGCATCTCAGAAACGACACCTCTTCGTCCGCTTTCTCTTTGGCACATCTGACAAAGAAGGATCCCTCCAGGATCCGAATCGTTCGCCAAGCTAAGTATTAATTAATTAATTTCGTCAATTCCGTAAGCTTTAAAATGAAGTTGCTAAAGTACTCGGGGAGCACACGCCTTAATCCGTGAAACCTCGGCTCTTCCGTACACCTACGCTCCTGCGCGTGCACGCGGCCCAGCTCCCTGCGCTACGGACTATGGCTATCGGGGATCAGGTGCATAAACGTAACAGGCTAACTGCCCGGAGAATTTAAAAGACTTAAAAGCAGGAAGCGAAGTTCGTTAATATTTGTATCGCCAAGTGCTTTCTCCTCTCGAATTCGTGCTTTGTTGCAGGGTATGGACGACTACTCGGCGTGCCTAGCCCTCACGCTCGAGGGCTGGCGCCGGGACGACCACTCGGCGTGCTCAGCCCTCACGCTCGGGGGCTGGTGCCGGGACGACTACTCGGCGAGCTCAGCCCTCACGCTCGGGGGCTGGCGCCGAGGCAGCTACACATCGCGCTCGCCCGACGAGTCCTTGCACTCGGGGGCTAGGCGCCGGTACGACTACTCGGCGTGCCCTGCAGGGCTCCGCCGGACCTCACGCTCGGGGGCTGGACGCCGAAATTAACGCCGGATGATTCAGTCAGATGCTCCTCGACTAACCCTTGGACCGATTCCTTCGGAATCGCTTCAAGGCTCGGGGGCTACGGCCAACGGACGCACCTCGCGGCGCATCCGTTGATTATCTGGCAACCAAGAACAAGGCTACTAACCCTTGGACCGATTCCTTCGGAATCGCTTCAAGGCTCGGGGGCTACGGCCAACGGACGCACCTCGCGGCGCATCCGTTGGGAAACGACTCTCTCTTTTCTCTCCAGTATCACGCGGTTTCGCTTCCAACTGCAGCAAGCTCGAAGCTCATCAGATGGCACGACCTCGCCGACTTGTCGCTCAACCACGTACTACTCGGGGGCTTGTCGGGGGTAGACCCCCAGGGGTACCCAGAAGGCGGATTGGCCCAACCAGCAAGGGGCGGCCCAATCCGAGTGCTATCGGGCCGGTTTGTCAGACTGGGTGGCCCACCACTCGGGAGGCCCACCAGTCGGGCGAACCGGATGACTACGACGGCGCGCGCGGCAAGGAAGCAGGCGGCGTATCCCGCAAGAAGCTCGGAGATCAAGATAAACTAGCCGGAATTATAGGAAAAGATATCTGTAATCGTTATAGGATCGCATCCTTGTATTTCGGGTAGGTTATGATCTCTAGCCGACTTGTAACTCAAGGCAGCCGGACTATATAAGGTGCCTTGAGACCCCCCTCCAGAACACATTACAACTCACGATACGAAACCTAGGACAGAACCCAACTACGGAGATCCTTCAGGAACTTCATACACAGCAATCTATACACCCAACACAGGACGTAGGGTATTACGTCATCCTGACGGCCCGAACCTGTTCAATCCTTGCGTCTTGTGTTACCATCGACTTCTGATCCTCGATCTGTCCCTCGACAAATCAACCACGCGGACTACCCTGTGTGGACTGCCGGGTCCATAAATCCGACACTCATTTGCTTACAATTAGTACAGTACTCCCTCCGTTCTGAAATACAAGGCATTCTGGTTTTGTCCTAAGTAAAACTAAATAAACTTTGACCAATTTTCTAAAAAAATAATATTTTTTTACATCCAATGAGCAATGTAAAATATATTTTTATATTTTACTTATTTAATTTACTAAATATTAATACTTTTCTCTATAAATTTGGTCAAACTTTCAAAAGTTTGACTTAGAAAAAAATCTAGAATACCTTTTATTTCAGGACGGAGGGAGTAATATCTTATTATACACTCACTCATCGCGACACTAATAATACGCACATGTCATACCTTGACCCATCACTCAACCATGCATGTCGAAATCAAGCGACAAGCGTATCAACATAGCACGTCACGCGTCCAAAACAAGTCCCGCTGTGCGCCCAAATTTAGAGGACAACGAACCACATTTTGCATAAAGTTTATGCATTGTGAATCATGTCAGTTTATTTTTTCTCTCTGTGCACGCGGTTCAATGTATAAATTTTTCACGCTTTTCACCCATCTAAACACCCCCTTAAATAGAGACTGATCCTAGGGATATCTGTCTGATATAAATGTAGGAAATGGATACAGGCTCAGGCGTTGTTTAGATTCGCCAAAAGAGCCCAATTCGATCAAAAGCAACCGCATTGAATTTTGTGTCCTCTCTTTACTTTTTTAATTCTCAAAGGAATCTGCTACAGTGAATTCGATCAAATTCACCCAATCTAAACAAGGCCTCATTTGGATTTCAACAACGCTTGCCCTTCCAATTATTTGACGTTGACTGCTTTGGGCTCTTTCCGTTTGGATCAGTGCTCAAGATTGGCGAGCCTAGCCTATGGATCAGGGCTTATTTTCCTTTTATATGTTTATTTAAAAAGTTAAATTTTTTTGAGGGTTATTAAAAAAACCTATTAAATGCAATAGATTCATTTGTCTTGGATCTCAAAACCAATGGGCCCGGTTTTCGTTTAGCCCACAGCCACAGGAGAGGGCAGATCGAAGAGCAAAGAAAAAGCAAGCAAGTTGCGCGGCCCACCAGTGAGCAGAGACGACGGCAGGGCAGATGGATTCCGGCGGCGTGGCGGTGCCGGCGGCGGCCGCGAAGCTGTGTCGGCGGTGCAAGGGGAGCTATGATCCCTCGGACAACACGCGCCTCTCCTGCAGGTTCCACCCTTCCTTCTTCGTCTGCCGCCGCCACGACGACCAGAAGAGGTAACCCTAGGCAGGGCTGTGCGTATCCTCCTCTTCATCACCAAATTATTAAGATCTAAATTGAGATTGGAACTGAAATTGAAATTGAAACTGAAACTGAAACTGAAATTGAAGGTACTACGAGCTCCGCGACGGCGACCCCCCCTACGCCGCCAAGTTCTACGACTGCTGCGGCGCCGAGGACCCCGATGCTCCCGGGTGCACCACCGACTTCCACCGCTCCTACGACGACGCCCAAGAGTAGCTTTCTTCTTTCTCTGTCCATCCACAGTGGTCTCTCATACACTACAGTACAGTTCCTCTCCTCTCCGCTTCCCTGTAGAGGAAGAGGAAGAGGAACTGCTACAGCTATCAGACCATGTATGTAGTTTGTACTTGAATAAATAAAGATCCCTGTACTGTACTTGACCTAATCTAGTCTAATTAACCGCTTTTGCAACCCTGTACCGGAATTGCACATATGACACATCAAATCTGGGATATACTATGCATCATCAGCATTGCATATATGCTACTTTACAAATTCACTTATGTGTACATCAACTGAAGCCTTGATGAGAACAAATATAGCATGGATGGACCTGATTTTTCAAGAGTAGACCAATGCAAATAGGCCCTCTTCCAATGAAGTCATTGGCGCCACTAGTGCTTATAATTTTGGTTGCAAATTCTTTTCTTTCTATCCTCATGGGCATGTATGTGGTGGCCCAAGTGTAGCCAAACGCAGGCATCGCTTCAAGGGAATTAGTTATCTTATTAAGCCCTTGGGTTTGGAGACTTTGTACTTGTCTAGTGGTGTAATTGTGGTTGTTGGGAAAGATCATTTTGTTGATCCACAACACCATGCCTGCTGGTGTGCAATCTTGTAGTAATGCTCACTCACGGGCAGTAGGAGTGGGTTGATTTTGTGAGAGGCCAGATGTTTGGCAGCTGAACCTTGCCCTTTTTCCAAATCAGCTGGGAACAACCTAAATACTAGAGTGCATCTGCACCACCGGGAGTGGAAGCCAATAAGACATGGAAATTAGAGCAGATAAGAGAATGATTAGTGCATCTTGATGCCAAAATGAGCCCTCCATTAGTAGGGGAAGTGCGTGCTCATCAGTTGCCTGAAAAGTTGCAGCAAAGCTTCAAACAGATTAATTCCTACAGGAGTACTAAATAAATGGTGACAGCACAGCAGGAATGGAATTGTAATGTGCTAGTGTAGTGTGGACAGGTAGGCGTTGGCTAGCATGGTGCCGAGGTGCACTTGAGCCGGGGTGGTGAGATGCGTGTAGTCGCTGGCGATGGGCAGGCCCTTGGCGTCCACGTACTTGACGTTGGGCAGGCTGACCCGCCGCTGAGCCTCCCGGACGAGCTGGAGGAACTTGCCTTGGCCGGTGGCGAGCCCGACCTGGATGACGAGCAGGTTGGGCATGGCGAGGTCCCGGCGGACGTCGCGGACGAATGCCTGGAAGCGGTTTGTGTAGAGCAGCGCGTCCTGGCGGCTGATGGTGTCGGCCTCGCCCTGGTACCAGAGCAGAGCGGCGAGGGTGGTCGGCTTCTGCTTCTCTGTGCGTGCTGTAGCACTTGCTCTGGCGCGCGCGAGCATTCGGTGGTAGAGCTGGGTGCCCCGTGCCCAGCTGGTGATGGGCGTGGCTCCCTGCGCGCAGGGGACGAGGCCGACGAGGGCGTGCGGCGGGAGGCGGCGCGAGCGCAGGAGGGCGTGAGGCCGACGAGGGCGTGCGGCGGGAGGCGGCGCGAGCGCAGGAGGGCGTGGGCGAAGGGCATCCCGGGGCCCACGCCGAGGACCGCGCTGTGCAGGTCGTCGATGCCCCGGTGGAGCGGCTCGCGGGCCTCCTCCCAGCGGAGGTCCGGTGACAGGCGGAGGATGCGCGGGGAGGCGGCGCACTGGGGCGGCACCACGCCGTCCCACCGGCTGCCGTTGCTATTGGCGACGACGCCCCCGCGGCCGCCCATGTTGGACTGGCCGGCGAGGATGAACACCACCATCGGATGTTCTTCTGTTCTGCTGCTGCTGCCGCCGCCGCCGCCGCCGCCGTTGCAGCGGCGAGGAGGATGAGGAGCAGCATGGGCAGCAGCAGCAGTTGCGCCATTGGTGGGTGGGTGGTAGCAGAGGCCGCACGGCTGGCTATTGTTGGTTCCCTTCCCTGTCTTTATTACCAGCACCAACCACCAAGCCGTAGCGGCGGTAGTATGGTACCCTACAGTGGTCCTCACTAGTGTCCCTCCCTCGCTCGTGTACGGTGTACTCTATGTATGTGTATACCGTATGCCGGTGTATGAATCGTGAAGGAATGAATGATATTAACCGGCCGGCAGCGGCAGCGGCAGCGGCACCGGCACCGCGCGTGTCCTCATTGGCTGCGGCACCGGCACTGCTACTACTATCCTTGTTCGTTCCTTCTCCTTGGCTCCTCGGGCTCCTCCGGCTGTGTCTGTCCTGTGATCCTCCTGTCCTGTCCCAGTCCCACGGCATCGCCACATCGGGGGCGTCGGCGCGTGCATGCATGTCGTATGACACGAGAGATAAAGCTGCCGCCGCCCTTGTCTCTCCCTCCCTTTGTCTTCAATTCTTTTCTTTTTTGACCCGACCCCACCGGGCCACCAGGCAGAGATCTGCAGGGCGTTGCCCATCCATCCATGATCCATCGGATGGACTGGAAGGGATCATCCAGATGCATGCACGCCTTGGGCCGGCGTACGAGAGCCCAGCCCATCCTAGTCCGTGTAACCTCAACAGGCCAGCCTGCTAGCTCAGGCAGACGGCCCGTCAGAATGCAGCAATCCCCCCATCTCCATTCCATCTGAATTCAATGGTATTCTCAAAAAAAAAAGAAAAAACTGAATTCAATGTGTGTGGGACCCACCCTGGCCCCACTTGTTTGACCCCGGTCGCTCGGGGTCGTGGGCTGCCGTGCCGTGGCCTGGAAAAGCGAGCAGACCAACTATTAGTTAGTAGGTAATAATCAAGGAGGAGGAGGAGAAACAAGAGCACAACTGCAGAAGCAAGGCCATCTGTTGCTGGAATTCAAAATCTCGTCGTCTCCCTCCGCCGTCCGACCCTTCTCTCCGCCTCCCCCCAAACACAAGCAAGCAAGCAATGCAGCTCCTCCTCCTCCTCCTCACTCTCGCCTGGTCCAACAAGGTCGCCCTCGCCGACGTGCCCCCCTCCAACAAGGTCGTCTTCATCCTCGCCGGCCAGTCCAACATGGCCGGCCGCGGGGGCGTCGTCGCCAACCGCTGGGACGGCGTCGTCCCCCCGGACTGCGCGCCCTCCCCCGCCGTGCTCCGCCTCACGCCCGACCTCCGGTGGGAGCAGGCGCGCGAGCCGCTGCACCAGGGCATCGACGCCGCCAACCACGCCGTCGGGGTCGGCCCCGGGATGCCCTTCGCCAACGCCCTGCTCCGCTCCGGCCGCGCGGGGGCGCCCGTGCTCGGCCTCGTCCCCTGCGCCGTCGGAGGCACGCGCATGGCCGACTGGGCCAAGGGCACCGACCTCTACGCCGACATGCTGCGAAGGGCGCGCGTCGCCGTCGAGACAGGAGGACGCATCGGGGCCCTGCTCTGGTTCCAGGGGGAGAGCGACACCGTCAGGTGGTCCGACGCCACCGAGTACGCCCGCCGGATGGGGATGCTCGTCCGCGACCTCCGAGCCGACCTCGGAATCCCGCACCTCCTAGTCATCCAGGTTGCTTTATTTATTTCCTCTTTGCTTTGCTTTACTTTTCTCTACCTACCAAGTAAAGTATAGTACTAACCAACAAGGCAACAACATTCGAAGCAAATCACTGATTGAGAGCATTTCAGGTTGGATTAGCATCGGGCCTAGGACCCTACACTCAAGTCGTAAGGGAAGCTCAGAAGGGGATAAAACTCCGCAACGTCAGATTCGTCGATGCTATGGGGTTGCCACTGCAAGATGGCCATCTGCATCTTAGCACCCAAGCTCAAGTCCAGCTTGGCCATATGTTGGCTCAATCCTATCTGAATTATGGTACATCCCGACCCTAGTATCTCTGCTATGTGCTTCCTTCTAGCTTCTTCCTATAATAAGTAAGCTCCCAAATTATTATATTATTATTTTCCCCCCCAACTTTACTCAATTTCCTATTCGGACGCTTCATTAAGAACCCATCCTTATAATTGTTGTATTCATTTGCTATAGGCATTCTTATAGTAACCTCTGTCCTTATCATCACCAATCATCTTGTTTTCCTTTGGTGCTCGATAATGGTACCATGGTAATTATTGTGCACACCACGAGGCATGAAAAAGAAAATAGTCTAGCTCATCATGGAATGTGAAATGTATCGTTCAAGTTCAGTAGGCATCAGTATGCATATATAAAGATACTATTGATTCGTTGTGAGAACTTGCATTGGCTTCCGAGCTCTTTAATTTGCGGATGTAACGAACATATGTGTATTTGAAAGAAGCAACGTTAGGTTTCAATGTACGAGCTGTCGTCGTAAAGCGACGGCACTCAAATGGAAGGTGCCCGATGTAGCGATCCTGTACCAACTTATAGTAGTTGCCTCTCTCACTTTGTTCCAACACAACAATGGGTCCATGTCTATGATCGACTAAAGTTGGTGCATGCACGCAACCTGCGCACTCGCCCTTGTATTCTTTCTTCATTGAAAAACAAACACACTTTGATGAGACTTGACCCATGTTCTAACTGAAGTATCTCTATCTTATAGAAAACCATGGCGACTCTGTTACAATATCTCTTCTTTCTGTGATCAATCGAATTGAAATCATATTTATTTCTTTTCTTTTCTGGGGTGATAGGGCATGCACATTCTCAAACCCCTAAACCATGGTGGCTGCAAATCATGTTACTCTGTTGCTTGGTTTTCCTTTGAAGGGGGGCATGTACATCAGAACATGTATCCTGTCCCCATACCAAACAGGTGAGGTGAAAAGGAAATCCAAATAACTTTCTGCACATATTTTATACCAACAGAGGCATCCAATGCCGCTAGAAGACTCAATCTAGTATATTCATTATTAAATTGTTCCCCAAGGAGCGATAGATAGTAGATACGAGATACACAATTTTTTCACAGATCTGGATCACAGGGCAGTCGACAGGGTTAAAACGATGTAAAACTGCGCGTATTTGTTGTTGGTTCCAATGTCTAAAATCTTACCGTTGTCCTCTATTGTTATTGTTTATTCCCTCTTGTTTCAAATTGTAAGTAGTTTTTTTTTTGGCTTAGATAGTTTTAACTATGTATCACAAAATATATGAAAAAGCCAAAAATGAATTATAATTTGAAACATAGCGAGTATCATGTTTGAATTGAGAAAGCAACGAAATTTCAAAATTTACCATATAAACCCCACCGACAGTACTAACGCGAAGTACCCGAATGGCAGCTTGTTTTCTCGGAATAAACCTCTGGGTATACCCGCAAGCCACACAGTACTACTAAAGACCAGGCTGATCCCATTAGACCACCAATTAGGGCGCCCCAGGTCGTGGCATTGGCTCGCGGGTCATGAAGCAAGACAGCGTGACCTACATGAAACTCAATCCAATACAAACTATACACCCCCTATACATGACGTAGGCTATTATGTTACCTTGACGGCCTGAATCTGTTCACTTCTTGCGTCTTGCGTAGGCATTGACCAGATCCACGATTTCCCCTCTTAACAAATCATCCACGTAGGCGACCCTAGATAGACTAACGGGTACAGCTCACACGGGTTAGGTCGGCTCATCTGGGTAAGACTCTGTTTCCTTGGTTCAAGGTAGGCCTGTCACTGGAGAGGGTATGGAAAAACCCACTCTTATTCATACCGAAATTCAAATATCTATTGTCCAATCCTTACTCTCTCATTTTTACTCATATCCATCCAGTGGATAATTAATTTTGTACTAGATACTATATATCTCTAGTGGATAAATAGTTTTCTCTCCATACCCTACTCTTCTCATTTGTAATAGATAATTAATTTTCTACTCATATCCTCCCTATTTAAGGTGGGTGTGGATTTGAGTAGGAGTTTTGGATATTCAACAATAGGCCTAGTTGAAGGTTGGGTCATGCAGGTCGGAATGGCTCAACCGGGTTGGGTGAGCCAGCAGCCCAGCACATAAGTAGGACCCCGGTCATGGTCCATAAATACAAGCAAGCACATACACTCAATACGCATCGATTGGAGGAGTGAGAACATTATTTTCACGGTTCGGCCCATGAATTTCCCACAGCACCGATGGCAGAGCCCACGAGGCCCACTCCGGCGCCAATCCCTGGGGCAGCAGGTGTCAGTCCAGAGAGAGAGAGAGAGAGAGTCTCGAAATCTGAGGAAGGAAGGAAGGGAGGATTTTGATTTCGTCCCTCCCTCCTCCACACATCCCAGTTCCCATATCTCGGTTGGTCCCTGCGCCCTCTCTCGCCACACCAGAGACACAGACACAGAGCTCTCCCCTCGCTTGCAGTTGTAGCACGGCATCGGCATGGCGTCCGAGGTCTGGCTATCTCCAGCGTCTCGCCTCCCCTTCGTCGCCAAGGCACCCCCACCTCGGTTCCGCTCCAAGCCTTCTTCCTCCTCCCGCCCTGCCCTGCCCGTCCTGCACTACCACCGCCGCAGCTGGGTGCCCGTCCTCCGCGCCACCGAGCAGCAAGCTGGCCAGCAGGTTGAGGACGAGGTGGTCGACAGCAACGTGCTCCCCTACTGCAGCATCGACAAGAAGCAGAAAAAGACTCTCGGAGAGATGGAGCAGGAGTTCCTACAAGCTCTCCAGGCAGGCATTACATATATATGGCATATATGCAAAAACAAAAAGAATTTATTCACTCACGATCACGGTTAATTAATTGAGTTCCTTCTTCTTCCATATATATTATCGAGCAGTCCTTCTACTACGACCAGAAGGCCATCATGTCCAACGAGGAGTTCGACAACCTCAAGGAGGAGCTCATGTGGGAAGGAAGCAGTGTCGTCATGCTAAGTACATCACCATCCTAATCCGTCCATAGACACATGAGCATAAACATAAACTAACTCATCTTTTCCAGGCCCTGATGAGCAAAGGCTTTTGGAAGCTTCCATGGCCTATGCGTCCGGCAACCCCATCATGTCTGATGCTGAATTTGACGAGCTCAAACTCAGATTGAAGGTTCTTATTTCATCCCCCTCTGCTTCCAAACATTAATTAATTTCGATACAGCTCAACTCAGCTCAGTGTTTATTTAAGGCTATATATATATGTATGTATGTATATATCAGTGATAACTTTTTTTAACTGAAATTTATTCCTCTTCTGCCTGATTACCATATATATATTACTAGAAAGACGGGAGTGACATTGTGACGGAAGGTCCCAGGTGCAGTCTAAGGAGTCGTAAGGTAAATACTGATATATATATATATATATATATATATATATATATATATATATATATATATAGTTTTACCTGTATTAGTTATTCCAGTTTTATTCTGATGGCTGATTACTTCTACTACCCAGATCGAGAAAGTAAAGTGTACATTTTTAACGAAAGAGTATAATCCTGACTATACATGTTTTTTTTTTCATATGGTACAGGTTTACAGTGACTTGACTGTTGACTACTTAAAGATGTTCCTGCTGAATGTCCCAGCCACCGTAGTTGCTCTGGGACTGTGAGTCCATCTCCATCCTCAGTTTTAAACGCGCCCTTCTAGTGTATTCCAACTGCTTAAGTTGGTTCATCTTTTAAGCAGCTTGGATAGCTTAATTTGCCTGTTATGTTCACCCCTTGTAATGAATATCTAGCTAACACTGGCATCTATATACATTTATTAGGTTCTTCTTCATCGATGAATTGACTGGCTTTGAGATCAATGTGTTCCAGGTCAGTATATATATGGTCAATTTATTAGGTACCTTATTTCTTGTCTAATAATCCCTTGCTAACCAGTAGCAGAATATAGGTTGCATGCATATTATGCTGAAAATAATTCTGAAGAATGACTAAAATGAGCTTATTAATATGCATGCTTTCATCATATATTACTTGAGGTCGCGATTATTTTCCTTTGTTAACTGGGCATTATTCTTCTTGGGTATCATGCTGCAGCTGCCAGAGCCTTTTGGCTTCATTTTCACATGGTTTGCTGCTTTGCCACTAATATTGTTCTTAGCACAATCTTTGACAAAGGCCATAGTCCAAGACTTCCTAATCCTCAAGGTATGTAGTTTTGTTTGGTGCTATCTTTTAGTATTCTTTATTATGGCATACTTATATACTGAAGTAGAGGGAAAATAAAACTGATGAGTTTTGTTTTGTCCGCGTCTAGGGGCCATGTCCGAATTGTGGCACTGAGAATCTTTCCTTCTTCGGGACTATACTGTCGGTCTCCAGTGGCGGTACAACAAACAATGTGAAATGTGCAAAGTACAAATATGCTTTCTCTGCTTCATTCATGTTACTACCTAGCCTTATTCGTGCCCAGACTCTTTGATATATAGCTTATTTCTAAGGAACACTACTGTTTTGCAATTCTGTCCTTTTCCAGTTGCAGTACCGAGTTGGTATATGACTCAAAATCTCGGCTCATCACACTTCCAGACCCGTCAGAAGCCTAAACAAGGTACAAATTGGCCAGTCTGACTCAGGTATACTCCTACCTGGCAGGCGAATATATGAGCGAAAATTTAGGTGCTTGGAATATCTGCTTTGTACTCTCTCAGCTCTGTCAAAAAACAAGTCATTGTAGAATTCAAAATTATTTGTCTAAAAAAATAAGTGGTTTTACCCTATTTAGTACGTGCATGCTCATGCATCAATTACTCTATGTACTTCCTTGCTAATCAAAACCAGTTGTTCGAAATCTCTTTTTTTTTTGTTTTTGTGGCAATTGGGTTCCCCGTGCACGGGAGTTTATTTTAGAGGAAACAAGTTTTTCGGAAGCTAGTTTTTGTTTGTTTTTCTAATTAAGGAAGCTAGTTTTTGTAAAACTGAAGATCCAAACTATGGTTGCTGACGATGCATCGTCTGTTTTGGTTGCTAGGAGATCGAGGAACAAGGAGCTCCAGCATTATATTGCTATAGTTCGATCTGCGAACGGAAAAAAGGCAATAAATAAACTAGGATATATGCCTTCCCTGCAACTTCTGGATCGGAGTCCGATTGATTACATACAGAGCGAGCACGCGCAGGCTCGATCAGTTATCTAATCATGCAATGGATGGTAATGCATGGCGTGGATGAGCTGTAGACTCAGTGTGTATAGAAAAGGTTAATTAGATATAGCTGCCGATTGTACAGTGACTATTAACAGTCCACTACGCATGTGCGTGATCATCTCAAGTCTCAACTTTGATTTCCAAGTACTACTAATTATATTGAGTTGGTATGCACCTATCAATAATTGCACTTGAAAAGGCTAATATAAGTTGATGGGGGAACGGCTGCTAATCCGGCCACCGAGTCGAAACATATATAATGGTAGGTCTCATTTTCTTGTTTCCAAGAATGTCATCCATCTGGTTGGATTTTTCTACTCATCGCCCATTATATAATATATTAAAGAAACATACTACAATATGTAAATCATTTCAATGGTCTGATTGAATATTAATTTGTACACACATTTCGATAAGGAATTCACATAAAAAAAATACTACTTTCTTTCAGAATTGATGACCTGGATTTGATAAATTGTCGAATCAAGTATTTTAGTTAGAATGTTGAGTACATACTTATGAGTCTTCTTCAACAAATCATATTTAAATTGTTGAGCATGAACTTCTAATATATTCATGAATTGTTTAACTGAGTTTCTAAATGCATATATAATGAACTGAACCATAATTCTATACAAAGGCAAGTTAATAAATAGAAGGATCATCTATGAAGGACCGAAACAGGCGACCAGAGGGGGGGGGGTGAATGGGAGCCTTTAAAATTCTCGCTCTCGGAGGAATAAGGCCTATGTCCCGATTACAACCCCAAATAGACTTCTCTCCAAATCGTCAAGATGACACTAGTCAACTCGTGACAAGCTCACCTTAGGAACGACTAGAGAAGCACAGAGCAATGCGGAAGCTAAAGCAAGACACCGAAAAGCATGCACAAGAGATTAAGCTAAAACACTACTAACCATCACTAGCTAAACATGCAGTGATTAATTACCTACGAGCTAAACAAAGATTAGCTAAAAAGGAATATATTAATTAACACAACAATTGCAAAGATTAACTGATGATTGGTAATGATTGGTAATGATTGTTAATGATTAATCAATGATTAAACAATGATTAAAAGAAAAACAAATACCTCAAACCTGTGCCTTGCAGTCTTGATGGCGTGCTGCTGTTGCTTGCCGTGAGGCTGCTGCTGAGCCTCGCGGGCCGCGTGCGCCTTGAGCCACGTGCTGCTCTTGCCTGCGAGCTGCTGCTTGGGCTGGGCCGTGAACTGCTCGTCCGCCTGGGACGCCGGCCGCAGCTGGGCTGCGTGCTCGCGGCAGCGCCGCAACGCGCTGCTGCGCGAGTTCCCGAGTCACTGCTGCTCCGTTCGCTGCCGCGCGACCTGCACACAACAGAAAGGAAGAAACAAACTCGAGCAAGAAAACACCCGAACTCAAATCCAAAATACTCTCTCCACAGACGATGATTCGACGAGCGAACCGAGCCACAACAGCACAACGACAAGAGCTAATAGATCCACCAAGAATCTCACAAAAAGCTCAAGTATTCATCACGAATTTTGGAGCCAACCGAAACCCTACCAAGAACACGGGATTTGGGGAAAACACAAATTCAAACAACAAGGAAACAAATTGAACCAGCAAATTGAATCCCGGAGGAACCTAGGAGGGAAGGGCCTCCATTCCCGGTCTCAAATCAAAGGATACAAGATTAATTCTCCATGGATTGTAAACCCTAGCTAAAAAGGAAGAAAAAGAAAGGAAATAGAAGGGAGCGTGAGAGACAGACCCGAGACCGAGCTGCCCCTGCTGGTTCTCTTATTTCCCATCTCAATTGCATAAAGACGAAACTACCCCTACACTAGTAACTAAGGTACCCACCCACGCAGGGGCTAAATGGTCCAGATTTTTATAGAAGCATCGGACGGACACGGGACCTTCACGACTTCGCTTCGTCTCGACGCAAGCTTCGCGATGGCGCCACGTGCCCTCCATTCCGCCATCCGGCCGCACCGGACGCGCCCACGGTTTTGAGGCCCAAACCACCCAAACCGTCCATCTCCGCGTAGCCGCTACCGGACGCGCCCCCGGTTTTGAGGCCCAAACCGGCAAACCTGCCTGCCTGGTGGTTTTGAGGCCCAAACCACCTAAACCGTCCATCTCCGCGTAGCCGCTACGCGACCTCCTCGATGTCGACGCGTGTCCGGCCTCCGCCAAGCCTTGACGCCTCCGTCCCGCTTGACTCGACCGACGTCGTCTTCATCACGCCGTGTACTCTTGCTCTTCCATGCACCATGCGGATCGCACGTGACTCCGCCGGACTCTTCGGGTCCCTCGGTCCAAGCCTACTCGTCCATCCTTCACCGCCCTTGGTTCATCGGCATGTACCTTTCGCGCCTGACCTTCACCGCGCGCCGTCGGCCGCCATGTCGCATCCTGCACCTGCACATCACGAGCCAAGAGACACATCAATCCACTCAACGGTTGTCAATCACTCATCATCCAGGGATGACCACCATTGGTCCTCAATCTATGAATTGGGCATAGAGCAACTAGTTAGTTAGATTTCCTGTCCATTCTCAATTCAATTTTCACGATGTTTCATTCTTATTAAATGACACACTACATGTGCAGAAAGTGGACATGGCACTATTGGAAACCACACAATAAGACCTTGCATGAAGAATACCTGGAACCTGCCTACACGCGTTCTAGTTTAGGATCGATTGTGTTTTCCCAGAAAAAAACAATAGAAGAGATTATAGATAAAAAAAAGGAAAAAAATGAATGGATCACTAGAGCCTTTGCATTGGGCCACAGCCCAACTTGTTAAGTGGGCCAGTATGTGCTGATCCAGATAACAATGATCAAGGAGGTTTCGGGTTCTTTGGTGATACCGATCGAGTACCTGAACCTTGGACGCAATTGGGCCCGTTTGGTTTTCTAGTCTAGCATCTAGCACGGAGGGAATTTTTTTTGCATGGAGTACTAAATGAAGTCTATTTGCAAAACCTCTTCACGGATGAGCGTAACTTTTCGAGACGAATCTAATGAGCCTAATTAATCGATGATTGGCTACAGTGATGCTACAGTAACCATCCTCTAATCATCCTCTAATCATACGGTCAAAGGCCTCATTAGATTCTTCAGGGTTTCTAGTGCAGGGGTTCTGAAGTTAGTTTTGTAAAATACCTTTATTTAATACCTTTAATTAGTGGTCAAAGTTGTGAACAATTTCTAGCACTGGAAAACCAAACGGGGCCAATGGCCTGGGCGTGCAGAGGCATTATTTTTTTTTGCATATGGAAAATGAAAGCGGCTTCGGATGGTCTAAATGCCATGAAGAATATTAAGAGATGATCGAGACTAGATGCCCTCACATGATGATTCTTAACGTTCTTGTTAGGTCTAGATCTTTTGATTCTGTGCGTTTTGCACATGAATATAGGGAATCCAATAGGGAGGCTCGTCATGATCTCTTTGGACCTGACCATCATGTTTGGCTCTTGTTTTCTTTGATGGTAATGCTTAATTCCTATGTATCCCAAATTAAATAATAAAACTCTCTATCAAAACTAATAGAGTAGAAAATTAATCCAGATGATAGATGGTTTATTGAAAATTCGGTTGTAATAGAACATCGATCTATCTATCATTTACTAGCTAGCGGATATATAGATGGGCTATCAAGAACAAAATTAATCCAGATAAACAGAATTAGCTAGCAACCACACGCACGATAGAAAGAAAGATCATCTTATTATTAGCCGGTAGTACCATATATGTTGGTCACATCATGTACATCGCATTGCTTTGCTCCACCAAACTAGTGAAATTCGGCTGCCTAAACATTAGGTTAAATATAAATATATATATACGTAACGAGCTATATATATATATATAGACACACATACACAGCTATGCATGTGCTTCGTTCTTTTTGCCAGCTTTTGCACTGATGCATGTGCTTCGTTCAAACCAAACAGTTGAAGAATGTACTTGCATGATGAGGTAGAATATGCATGCATGTTTTGGTCTGCTGGCTGCTGTAGACCTGATAGGCCCTGTTTAGTTCGTTAACTTTTTTTTCATCGCTACAATAAATTTGAATGTTTGGATACTAATTAGGAGTATTAAACGTGGATAATTGACAAAACCCATTTCATAACCCCGGGTGAAATTGTGAGACGAATCTATTAAGTCTAATTAGGCCATAATTAGACAATATCGTGCTACAGTAAATAATCTCTAATGATAGATTAATTAGGCTTAATAGATTCGTCTCGCGATTTTCCGTCCATCCGTGTAATTAGTTTTATATTTAGATCATGTTTAGTTCTTCTAATCTTTGGTTTAAAATTGCTACAGTAAATTTCGCAAAGTTTTTCATCGAATTTAAACATGCTAGTAATGTCACTTTTTCTCCAGAAATTAAGAAGCGCCATATCTGATGGCCAATATATACATCATGCATTCATGCACATGCACGCGTCTTCAGATTTAAAGGGAACAGACACATTATGCGTGCAGATGCATTTATTCCAGTTGCCGACCTGCTGCGTTAGTTGCATCTGTTTGTTTTCGGGGCCAAACGGGTTGGGTTGGTTCTGACCCAGTTTTTTGGGTTGGGATGGACCATAGACCCATCTAATGTTTGGTTGAGGGGTTGCGTTCAATCCAGTTTTTTTGTTTGTTTGGAGAGGTATGGGTCTTATGACATTTTAACACCGTTAGCATCAACCATCAATGTCAATGGGACTCACTTGTCATCCACTTCTATTCTCCATTTCAATTTCATTCTTATCTTCTTCCTCGCTCATGGACTCCACGTCCGCTCTCGCTCCGGCGTCACATACGGCGGGCGAGCGGGCGGCCGGCTGGCCCCACGCCTGGTCTCCCCCGCCACGGTGACCCACCCCGCCCGTATGCCTGGTCTCGCCCCGACCGGTGGCCCGCCCTTGCGGGTGCTCTCGCCTCGGCTCGCCATGGCTGGAGGCCCGGAGCTCAATGCAACGCGGGATCTCGCCTCGGCTCGCCATGGCCATCACCGGAGGCCCGGAGCTCGCCTTTTCCGCCTCTACTGCTCGCTGGCACCGGCCACCTCCGTGGATCTCGCCCCGCCCAGCTGCTTGCGCTCCGCCCGCCATGGATCTCACCCAGCTTGGCTGCCTGTGCTCAGCCCGTCCGCTGCTGCTCGCTCAGCTCGGCCGGCGCTGCTCGCGTTCGATTTTGTTCGGGCTATGGCCGCCGTCGACGCTTAGTCCTCACGCACGTGAGAGCACAAAACGGAGCTGCAACGACATCTACGTGGGTCGGCTGCATTCCATCGATTTGGAGGAATGCAATCAACCCGCATCGAGGAGGAATATTCCTTACTGGGTTCGGCCCAACCCATATGTCCTTCCATCCAAACGCAGGTCTACCTAGGTTCAACCCACTCCAACTCCTACCAACCCTCAATCCAAACACATGCTTATACATCATGTCATTATATCATATTGCACCTGAATTTTCATCACAAGGACTACCCCATCAATTCAGTTTGTTCACTTACCTCTTAAGCAAAATTTAGGCTCGATTTATTAGGACGAACCATGTTAGTTGGTCCACTAAGGTACCTCTAATGAGATTCTTTTTCTTTTTGTTTCTCCATGTATAAATTGAGTTTTAAGCTCAAATTTTGTAAGCTGGTAGCAAACATGATGTCTTCTGAGAAAAAAATACATTAAAAGTTTTCCGTAGTCATTTTATTAGGTTAGAACATTCAATAGGAAATTGATATCACAGATACGAAACTGCATGAAAAAAATCATAATCTATTTTTATTTCTGACAGACATCATGTTATAGGTCATCTCTCAGAAATTTTAATTAAAAGTCAACTTGTACATAGGGGAACGAATAAGAGAAATATCCTTATAGGAGTAGAGATTATTGGAACAACGACTGGAATAGTTTAGGGGAGTAAAATGGTCTTATATTTTGCTTAAAGGGTTAACGGGCAAAATAGAGATTGGTGATGACGGTAAAATGAACTTTTTCCTCGTAAAGCTATAAAATTATGTTATAGATCACATATATATCAGCTGCACATTATATTCCGACGTGGTGGTTACCGGCGGCGATCACGCACATATTACTCGATCGATGTGGAGTCGATCTGGACGACGGAATTTGCATTGCAGATCACATTTATATCAGCCACACTTTAATTTTGGATGATCTCTCGATACCATCCAGCTGAAAATTTGGAAGATGCATGGATATTATGCTGCTCGCAGTTACCGACCGTGCCGACGACCGACGATGGTTGCTACCTAAGATGGTTAGTTGCTTAATTGACACGTCCGAGCTAAGATTATATATTGTGGTGCACGTCACATCTGTCATTATCGTCGGTTCGCTAGGTAGCCATCGGCATGCAGTTACCATCCAGTTGAGGTACGTATATAGAAAATTACCGGAGCATCTCCAGTGGTCTGATGACAATACTGGAGACGCCGTCGATTATGTCGGCTCACATACTATACCGATGTAAGAGCATCTCTCCCATTGCTCAATCCAACTACTATATTGGGAGGGTTATTGAAAAAATAGTGCTCCAGCAGATCCTCTTTATCTTTCTCTTTTCCCAATAATTATTGGGATGGACCAATAATCCACCCCCAACTCTCCCCAAATAGAGGGGGAGTTGTGACTCTCCCAATACGGTAGTTGGATTGGGACATGACTATTGGAGAATTGCAAAAACAACTCTCCCAATAATCATGAAAGAGATATTGGGACATTCCCATTAAGTGATTACTAGTCCATCAACCCGTGCTTCCGCACGGGCTAATATTTTAAAAAAGCAATTATGTTTAAAAATTATTTACAAATTAAACTCCTACCTAATAAATAAAATTGTTTACATATTACTCTTTCATTTCTTTCAATACTTCAACATAATAGTCATATAGATGTGTCCTTATCTTTTTTTCATTTGTGATTGATTTTTAATTAATAATTACTCTATAACCTTTTTCATCCACATTCACACTTTTTTTATTTTGTATCGCACCTCCATACATTATATTTAGTATAAAAATCAATATTTTTCACCACTTACGCACATATACATGTATAAATAGTCTACATGGTGACACTTATCATGCGTGTATACCTTAACTTATTATTTCTATATTAACAATGATAAATAGGTAATTTAGAATCATATATTAGTTTACTTTTGGACTTTTCGGTAGGATGGATATGAAGATAATTAGATTAAGATTTACGTGTTTAGTTTAAGTTATCTTTAATAAAGACATACATGGGTAACTTAGATACAAATTTTAAGTGTCATTTTAATTTATCCTTTATAATGACATACAGAGTAAATTAGATAAATATTATGGGATTAATTTAAATTATCTTTCATAATGTCATAGCTTGATAATTTAGATATAGTTTTAGAGTTTATTTTCTAATATTTTATAATGATAGTGGTGGGTAACTTTTTAAAAATTATAATAGACCAATGACCATGGTTATTAGAGTTTATATGATTGATGTTTCTGATTTTTGTGAGAATTTCTAGGATTTGTCTTTTTTTTCTAGCATGTCTTGTAAGAACTAATGCAGAGTCTCCAATTAAAAAATTAAGGCTACATTGCTACCAGACTATTACCTTGAGCTATCTCTCATTTGTTAAATATTTAAACAATACCTATATAGATATATACTTATTATTTTCATCCGATTGTGATATATTTAGTGAGTAATTACTCTATAATGTTTTTATACACATTTGTAATCTTTAAATTTTTACTTTGCATCACATGTATGCGCTCGAAATTATTTAATAAACCCTAAGTTTGAACTATAATTTTAACACAGAAATCTATATTCTCATCACTTCCCCTATATCTTTATAAATGACAACACACATCATGTGTATATGCCTTAATCACTATATCATAAACCAATAAAGTATGATACATGATTTAGAATCTTATATTGGTGTATATTTTCTATTAAGGTGATTTGGATTCAAATGTAGGTTTACCTCATGTTGTTTTTTGTAATGACATATGTGGGTAATATAAATTAAAGTTAAGGGGTTACTTTAAGTTATTTTTCAGTATTCATAATGAGTAATTTACTTGCAAATTTAGGAGGTTATTTTAAATATTGTTTATAATAGCATAAGTGAGTAATTTTGATGAAGATTAGCGGGTTATTTTGTTTATTTTATATACTGGCAGAGGTGGGTAATTTAGATATAGATTTAGAGGTTACTTTAAGCTATTTTCATAATGGCATAAGTGGGTAATTTTTTTAAAAAAATATAATAAATCTAATGGCTATGATGATCTGAGTGTTCCAATTGATGGCCAGATGTTTTGCTTTTTTGTGAGATTTTCTAGGATTTCTCTTTTTTTCTAGAGTGTCTACCTAGGATCCTAGGTGGCTTCACCTGGAGGCTTTAAAAGGAGCCTCCAATTAGTAATAGTAAGATTGAAAAATGTTTATTAGGGGACTGCTGTAGATGCTCTAAGGCCATCCCAACCCTTGTTTCCATAGATATGTCTATGTTGCCAAATAAGCAAGACACTATGTTTAGAAACTACATCTCTCAATGCATAGTTTTTTCATGTAGGACCATAATTAATACTCAATCCATCATTCTCTCTCATCTCTACCAATCATATTTGTTGTGTAATTATTACGAGGACACTACCATCTCCCAATGCATGACTTGGTGGTGTCCAATGCATAGGTTCTCGTGATAACACCGGGTCTTGCATGAGACCCAATTTCTTCCTCTCTCCATCCTCTCTCTTATTTAATATAGTGCCATGTAAGCTAAAATCCTAGTTGACAATGTAACTAATGCTATACAAACCATCCTAGGTGGCGGGTTGGGGATGGCCTAAAGTGTTCTGGTTGGTTTAGACCACTTGTATCGGTGCTTCTGCCGACAAGACAATTGTACACAAACGTCAGTTCAAATGGTGTATATATAGACACAAATACATGCCGGTACATTGTGTTAAATGAGCCAATCCGCTATTGCAACCGATTTTGCTAATGTGAATATTCTAGCTGGCATGCAATTCCACCTATTATGTTGATATTTGAAACTAAATAGTTTTGATTCTGATTTGTCGTTTCAGTGTGGACTCAAGCGCGAAGTTGAAGCGTTCTATTTGGCGCGCGCGTTCAAGAAGGGTGAGGAACTGAAACGCTCCATATTCTTCAAATCCTTTCCAAATAAGTTGGAGTCGTAACGGCGTGAACTTGATTGGATCAAGAGAAATTGAAGCGCTCTGTACTCGTCTTCCCATCTAAGTTAATGGATACTCGCGATCAAATATTTCTTAGATGGGAGTGTATATATAGCTATTGCTTGAGGCATGTCCTTGTATCAATCTGTATCTTGATGATCTCCCAGCATCCAGCTTTCTTCGCACATCCTCTGTATCTTGATGATCGCAAAGGCAAAATGTTTCTCCATTTCTCACTTGATTTTCGATGCTCGTAAGGTTTCTAGATGTTTATTATTTTTAGCTCTGTTCATTGTGTGTTTTAATTTTCCGAACCATGGTTCAACTTTTTGAAATAGAGGAGTTGAGCATGTCTTGCCACGTCCTGCAACAATTGAAGGTTTGGGATGGTGCGCAGAAACGCATTGTAGCGGTCTACATGTGTTGAAAGATCGAAAGGATTCCTACATCACTTAAGCATCTATATCAACAAAAAGTTTGGGAACTACAAGTTCAGGCTCACCCTGAACGATGACTATGAGCACATGCTCTCTGCACGGCTTTTTCATGGCCACTTCTGGTCATGGTGGGATGAGTACATCACATTTTGCCGCATAAAGAACCTGAAGATCAAAGAGATCTACATGGACTACCAGCAAGTCGGCGAGCCATGAGAGATCATTTAGGTTTTCTTATAGTTGTTGTGATGCGATGGGATGGATGGTGGCAAACTATTATATATACACATATAAAATACATACATACATACACACACACACAACACACACACACACACACACACACACACACACACACACACACACACACACACACACACACACACACATATATATATATATATATATATATATATATATATATATATATATATATATATATTTGTGCGCGTGTGTGTTTACTTATGTATATGCATCTTAATTTTGCTGGATGATGTTGATGAACTTAGTTTAATTATGTTTTTTGTTTTAGTTTTACTTAAACTAATCCCATGGAATTATCCACTGGTTAGTTTGACCGATGTGAACTAATCGTGGAAAATTCCACCCGTTAGAATCATGGGCTCAAACTGATCGGTGCCAGTTTGAGAGAGGCCTTTATAGAGGAGGGGCGGATTGGGGGCTTCCCGAACCCTAACTAGCTCTGCCCTCCTCCCCCGCCCCTCCCTCTCCCCCCTCCCCCCGGTGCCGCCACAAACGTCGACGCATCCTCCTCTCCGGCTCCTTGTCTGCCTCCTCCGTCTCCAGCTCAAGATTTGCGGCCCTAGCTCCACGTTCGGCTTTGGCTCTGCGTCTGGCTCCCGCTCTGCCATGACTGCCACCTGGCCCAAATCTACGGCCAAGGCAGCTGCCTTGCCCTCAACGATAGAGGAAAATTCATAACAATGTACATTTACTACTCATGATTCTGATGAAAAATTCATTTCTTATGTATGGTTTATGCATGTTTGAAGGTCTCCATCATGGTTTGTTGATCGCAATACAATTGACTTATTTCAAATCATTTAGCCATGCATGGAGATTTCAAACATGTTGCTGATTATGACTAAAGGTCTCCATTATGAGCTGTTGGTGTCAAGTGAGCTGATTCTGAGTACCTTCA
>CM014278.1:68103897-68154374 GCA_004135705.1 Alloteropsis semialata | reverse complement strand
GGGGGGGGGGGACGACACGGGAAGAGCACCGTCGTGAAAAACAACGCGCGAAAAGAAATTATCATAGGAAGGTAGAAACTCTCCCTCTACTTGAGGAGAGTTGGGATAAAATATTGGGGTCGAGAAAATTATTGGCAGACTAGTGAAGCACTTTGTTTCTCAAAAGTGATAGTTTATTATTGGGGATTGGAACATCACTATAGAATTAGAATAGCTATACATAGGCCACGGGGATATATCCAAGGGCCCGAGGTATGCCTCTAACTTGTGCAAAAATTGTTCGCACTCTAGAAAATACGTTTTCTTGCTGTTACTTGTCGTGTTAGAAAAATATTTGGTAGAACAGTTTCCCCTGTAACTTTAGAATAAATGGACAGAAGAGATAAATGTCTATTATACCTTGCTTATTATAGTCTTTTTACTTCCCTTTTTTCTTCTTTCTTTATTTCCCTCTTTTCATACTACTGCTTTCTTGTTCTTTTCCCCTCCCCTTATCATCTTTCCCCTTCCCTTCCCACCACTTATCCACTTCTCTTGCTTCCCACCTCCTACATGCCCCATCGCTACCTTCACTTCTTCGCTCGGGCTGCTCTGTCTGGTTTTCGCACACCCTCTGCCCTTAGCGACACCAGCTGGTGCTGGTGTTGTAGGTCGCGATACCGAGCTCTAGTGCATGATGATGTAGGCACACGCAGTTGCCTGGGAGGACCGAAACAGTTGATAGTGGCATTTTTTAGGCAATACTTACGACCAACTCGATCGATGGGCAATATCATTTGTGTGGCCTGCAGGGAGAAGGTGAAGTCAAGGAAATCCACAATTGCTAATACAAAACAGATTTGTAGGGGTGATTGGAACTGCGTTTAGGGACGAACGCGAGCCCCGCTCCTGCATTTTGTAGCTAAAAATAATGCATTTGCTGGAGCAGGTATCGAGCCGCCAATAATAAACCATTTTCCAGGAGAGGGCTATGGCGTCCCCCACTTGTGCCAATCCTTTTTCCAGCGGTGGGGCATGGCATCGCCTATCCATGGAAATCAATATAAGAAAACAATAAGCGATGCTACCTATAGGCCGCTGTGCTGTTACACTTGTGAGTTTGTGCCACGCTGCTCCACAGCGCCGCTTCCATGCCTGCCTGTTTCCACACATGCTTACTCATGCGGCTCTCTTCCTCTCTCGCACCGGGAGGCTTACTATCGTGGTGTCATGCTCGTGCTAGGCCGCCTACCTCGCCCGTGCTAGGACACCTTGCCCACTGGTGGTCATTGCCCACCCACACAAGTGGAGGTGGTTCTGGAGAAGAACCGAAGAGAGACTGAAGAAAGGGGGAAGAGATGAAGGAGAAAGAAGTAAGGAGAGGGAGAAGATAAGGGTGGGAGAAGAGAGGTGAAAAAGTGGATGATGAAAGATCTTATCTATCCTTTTGGTGAGAAGATTTTCTCGATCTGTAGCCATGTTGCATGGCAGTATCCAACCCTATAAATCGATATTTGGGATGGCTCATGGGATTCATGACCCGTCCTTAGAAAATTTCTCCATTTTCAGAAACGGGTGATGGTGTCACCCGTCCTTAAAAAAATAGTATTTTCAAAGGCGGCTCCTAAAGATGGACACGATTTGCAGGGACGGGTGCCAGGTCAGTTGCTACAGTATCATCCACATTCATTATATGTGGTACACCTTTTACCCTCTCTCTCTCAAAAAAAATGATGGACCCCTATAGATCCTTCCTGTTGTAGTGTATTTTTAGCTTCTCGCGAGGCGGGACGCAGAGAGCGTGTTTCCATGCTTTTGCCCAGCCTTTCCCGTGAAACACTTTTGAATCCAGGTGTTTGGTAAATAAAGCCGTGAAGACGGTGCAAATGCTGGCAATAAGCCTTAGCAATAGCAAAGGGGCACGAGATATAACATATGGCCGTGCCGCAGCAGGATCGGATGCATGCAGTGCCAGGTAGGCACATGGTGTATATAGCCAAGGAGGAAGCAAACAAATTATTTGTCCTATTTGTATGCACTAGCTAGGGATATCATGTGCTCCAAACATAAGATGAAGCAATGTAATGCATCTGCTGTTTGTCTCATTCTTCCTCTCCTTGCAATTATTGGCAGGGGAAGATCCAACAGACTCCAGTAGAAGATGAGATGGAACTCTAGCTACGCATCAAACAACTCCTCTCTCCGATCCAGGATCCATCCATCGAGCCTTTATTTGCTTATTAATTCGTTCTAGGCAGGGCGCCTCATATGCGACACATACACAACATGCTAATGTATGCATATATATAAATCAGCACCGGATATATATCCTTCGAGCGAGAGTATGCCTTGTCCCGGCCCATTCGCTCTGCTTGTCTTATTGCATGGCTCCATCATCGCTCTGCTCACATACATACATACATACATACATACATACATACATACATACATACATACATACATACATACATACATACATACATACATACATACATACATACATACATACATACATACATACATACATACATACATACATACATACATACATACATACATACATACATACATACATACATACATACATACATACATACATACATACATACATACATACATACATACATACATACATACATACATACATACATACATACATACATACATACATACATACATATATATAAAGCTTTAGCTGCTAGGGTCTGTATAGTACGTATATATAGAGTAATTATTAAGAGTTCGAGGGTAGGTAGTACATACGTACGACGACGGCTCCTCAAGAAATCCAAGAGCCACGCTCAGGCATATACTAGTATATATGTTCGTTACAGACAGAAGAAGATGGATATGATTATCATCATGCAATATTTTTTTGAGGAGAATCATCATGCAATATTAATTGCTATGCATGTGATTATCAGCAAGTGGATCGGGGAACATATATGCATGAGGCGACGTGATCGATCGATCTCATCAGGTGCTGCATATATATACATGCCTGTCTAGGATTAGGATGTACCGTTTTTCGAGATGAATGACTATTGCAAGCTTCAAAATTAAGTCTTTGCATTTTGATTGGGATATCTTGCTTGATTCTCTATCTGTCCCCTCTCCCAAGTGGCAGGATCAACGATGATGGGGAACAACACAATGTAACCATGCATATGGTCGCCATGGATGGCTGGAGAAGACCTGCCGATTTTAATTGTAATCATTTTTTTTTGGCATGCCCTTTCTTGTACCGGCTCTTGTTCTTTTAATACAAATTAGGTATAAGATGTCATAGGACGTCAAAATTTTTCAATTGGTAATAGTAAGATAACTCTTGGAGAAAGAGACGGCCACGTGAATGCACATTTATTAATTGCCTCTTCCTCTGCTAATAAATGTGAAGTTGAGCAAAGCGCTATATATGGAACGAGACATACACTTGATGCTTAGATCTAATAGTTAAGAAGAAATTAAAAATGCAGGAACATCATCTATGGGATAAGCTTATTGCTTATATATCAAGCGAGATTGGTAGGCACCGATGAAAAGGCAGGAGGAGTCTGGTCTCAAAATTCAAAAAGAAGACGAGGGCAGGAGTGCGTGCGATGTTGGCTCAGTTTAAGCGCTCGATCGATATAGCTAGCTAGCTTGCTTATATAATTTGATTGAGTTGATTGGCTGCCTGCTGCTGCTGGAAACACAATGACGACGATGACAATCGGCTTGTTTTGTTCGCTGGTCGTGTTGACTTGTTTGCAGCACAATATAACTACGTGTAATTAATGCATGCATAAACGACAATATGCTAGGCAGCGTGTGCTTCGCGTGTAACAACAACCGTATATTTTGGTGGGTAGAGCAATCTTTAGCTAGCGTAGTAGTTGTATCATCATGCACATGCATGCTCGCTCATCGATCTCCATCTAGGTAAATATGTTTCAAACAATAGTACAGACGCAGACGCGCTCTCACATACGTAGACACACTCATCATCTTTATGAACGCATGGACACAACAAATCCTATTCTTATGAGCACCTCCGAGAACTTGGTCGGCTGTTTCGATTTTGAGACTAACAAGTATTCTACAGATAAGGAAGTGAGCCTAGCTCTATTGGTTAGGGTGGGAAGTGTTGTGGTCGTGCATCCTAACCACCCAGGTTTGAGTCCCCTGTAGCTCGAATTTGGGTGCCTATTTTCTTCCTCTTAATGAAAAATCACCTAGTTTCTCCTAGGTTGGGTCTCTCTTTTTTTTAAGTATTCTGCAGATATCTGGTGATGGGAGTAGCTAGCTTTCAGCGGTGACTGGTGGTATATATGTTTACACGTAGTGCTAGATAAGGTGCATGATGTATGCAATTAGTAATAGTAATATTTGACGACATGTGCAGCAGCACATGAGTGCAGTGCATGCAAATCATCGATCGACCAGTGGCCAAGAGAAGAAGATTTGATTATGTGTGCTCTTATATTTAATCTGTAATCACTTATGCAGTGCGATTTGATTGTTTATGCTCCTATAATTAAATTATGTAATTACTTATGCAATGCACCACGCACATGCATGGATCCATATATGATCCGGCCCGGCCGGACTCGGTTCTTGCTAGCTCCCTGGCCTCCTGCCTTGCCATGGCCATCAGACCATGCATGCCAGCCAGAGCGCTCTCTCCAATCCTGGCAAGATGCACGACAGCTAGCTGCAGATGTATATCATCTGTACTGGCGGGCTTTTAGCCTCTATGCTGAATCGTCAGCACATCAGAGCTAGTACAAATGACTATTTGTGCAAATCAATTTTAATTGTTTTAATATTTATATTATAAAAAGAAAAAGAAAAAAATATTTTCACATTTTAGCAGAAATATACACATGTCATCCCATCATTTATCACAATTCCATGATTTTTCATGCCGAAGTATGTAGGGTTTGAACTCACAACCTCTTGCTTGGTGTGTCACCATCCTAACCATCTCTCATACACATCAGATCTAAATTAAACAAGAGATGCTATTATTTTGATATCACTAGTTCTAATCTTGTACTATATTTTTGGCAATCTAAACGGTCCCAAATGAAAAATTGTCAACTACAAAGTTTTAGATCTTGTCAAAACTACAACTTTGATATAAACCTCATCTTTATCCGAGGTCAGTTGTAAAAAACAAAAAATTGTTTGTGCTGGCGGTCGTATTTTAAAAAAAATAAATTTATTGTTTAAATTTTTGAAACAACCATTAACCTGCCAAAAACACTATCTTATATAACCAACAACAATTTTGTATTATGGAATACACAATTAGTGTTGTTGCGTACGAGTTCTATTTTTTTTTAGGTTTTTACTATTTTCCATAGTTTAAATGAATTTTGAGCGATTAGATGAAATAATTCTAGTTTGAACTATATGTATCAAAAATATTATAAAAAATATGGAAAATTTATATTTGTGTAGATGAGTGTTTGTGTAATTCATTTTCATGAAAATTTAATGGAAGTTCAATTGTACTTCTAGGAAAAGCCATATTTCCATTTACAAGTATTCAAAATTAAATAGTAATAAAACCTAAACATTGTCCAAAAAACCTAAAATTTTGTATGAAGTCATGGATAGGTCCATAGCCTTGTCATAAAAATTATTGATGATTCCACAAGAGTTGGACTATACATTGTTCACAAATTGATACATATCTAACACTCTTTCATATTACTAAGTTCAAACTTTCAGTGTTGTCAAGAAATATACTACAGATAACATGTTACATTACGTTTGGATATACAATTTCTTGACAAAATGTACTACACATTTTCATATTTCTATAACACTATCATGCACCCAAAAGGAATTTTGTCAAGAAATATACTACATATAACATGTTACACTGCGTTTGGATATACAAATTTCTTGACAAAATATACTACTCATTTTCATATTTCTCTAACACTATCATGTACCCAAAAGGAATTTTGTCAAGAAATATACTACATACAATATGTTTGTGAAAGTTTCAATTTTTTGACATGATTTGCTATTTTTTGAGATTAAATAAATTTTCTCAAATAAAAAGTGGTTTGTGCTGGCGAGGACTTATGTGGCCCGCCAGACAAATAGGGCGCATTTGTGCCGGCGGTGGCTTACGTGGCCTGCCAACACAAATTGATCAGTGTCGGCGGGCACTTATGTGGCCCGCCGGCAAAAATAGAGTGCATTTGTGCTAGTGAATAAAAGAGGTTCGGTGCAAGGCTTGTTCGTCTTCTATCTCCATCCATCCATCCATCCATCGGCAGAAGCTTGTATATGTACTCCCTCCGTCCAAAAAAGAATGCAATTCTAGCACAGTGTCATGTTTTAGTATATCAAGTTTGACTAATTATAGATAAAAAATGTTGATATTTATATTATAAAATAAATATCATTAGATTATTTACAAAATATATTTTATAATAAAAGACATTTTATAATGGTTGAAACAAATGAGGATAGTCCATCAAGCTGAATTCGATGGTTGAGGCATAAGAGGTACCAAGTACCTTACCAAAATAGGAAAGTAGCTCCCACTACTTCCATGTACCTTTCCAACCATCGTAATATAGGTCTGATAATAAATTTATTTAGAGCCATAAATATGAATATAATTCGCTAAAAACTTGATCAAACGTGAACAGTTAAACTAGCACACGCAACACGTAGTTGCATTTTTTTGGACAGAGGGAGTAGCTCATTAATTAAGAGATAAATTTAATAGCATTGCGAGCCATGCATAGCTGCAAAAAGAAAAAAAAAGAGAAAAATACCGTATACCTATATAACCGACAGGGAAATTAAAGGAAAGAAGCTCTATCAGTGGGCTATACACAACATATACAGCAACCGATTTGGTAAAGTTAGAGTTGGATAATATATGTTGCTATACACACACACACACACACATGCACCATCCAAACTCTTTTGTGGATCAGATGAGCGTTAGTAACTTGTTCAAGATTGTGGGGTACAGGTACAGGCGTACAGCTATATGTCCACCTGTGTTTTGATTATTAATTAGGTAAAGCTAGCCTAGCTAGGATACCAAAAATTTGGTCCCTCCAAATCTGCCGGAGTTCCCGCTTTCCTATCAATTTCATAGCTAGTAGCTTTTTAATGTTTATTTTCGTTCGATGCCTCTGTATCTAAAACTAATTATACTAATTGGTGTGTGTGTGTGTTGTGTGTGTGTGTGTGTGTGTGTGTGTGTATATATATATATATATATATTGTGTATGTATGTATGTATGTATTTCAGCGAATAACTGCAGATAGTGGCTCGAAACTGTCAACGAATCAAAAAACAAGAGAACGGAAAAGAATTGCCATACTTACGAGTATTAGTATAGTATAGTACTAGTGAGCATTATATTCATTTTCTTTTTGTGCATATATACAAGTTGGATGGACTTGTGCTAGCTGGTGAAGACGACAGACAAGCATGGCGCCCTTACCCTTTCCCTTTCACTGGCAGTCTCTGTCAAGGGAAAAGGCCTTCCAGGAGCAGGAGGGCAGGAGGAGCCAAGCAGGGCAGGGGCGCAGCGCAGGGCAGAGCAGGGCCCTCCCCTCCCCTCCCCTGTCCTCCTCCTCCCCATATAAAAAGGCAGGCGGCGAGCGGGGGCGAGAGGGCAGGAGCCGACGAGCTAGCTAGCCAGTAGCAACTACGTCTTCGACGCTGATGATGATGGTGCAGCATCAGCACGAAGCAGCGGAGCAGCCGCCGCCGCTGGTGTTCGACGCCGCCCTCCTGAGCGGGCAGCTGGACATCCCGCAGCAGTTCCTGTGGCCGGCGGACGAGAGCCCCAGCCCGGACGCCGCCGAGGAGCTGGCCGTGCCGCTCATCGACCTGTCGGGCGAGTTCGGCGAGGTGGTGCGGCAGGTGGGCGAGGCGTGCGACCTGCACGGCTTCTTCCAGGTGGTGAACCACGGCATCGACCCGGCGCTGCTGGCCGAGGCCCACCGCTGCATGGACGCCTTCTTCACGCTGCCCCTGGCCGAGAAGCAGCGCGCGCAGCGCCGCCACGGCGAGAGCTGCGGCTACGCCAGCAGCTTCACGGGCCGCTTCGCATCCAAGCTGCCATGGAAGGAGACGCTGTCCTTCCGCTGCAGCTCCAGCTCGAGCGCGGCGGAGGACGTCGCCGGCTACTTCGCGGAGAAGCTGGGCGAGGAGCACCGGCGGCACGGCGAGGTGTACGGGCGCTACTGCTCGGAGATGAGCCGGCTGTCGCTGGAGATGATGGAGGTGCTGGGGTGCAGCCTGGGGGTGGGGCGGGGCCACTTCCGGCGCTTCTTCGAGCAGCCAGGGCACGACTCCATCATGCGCCTCAACTACTACCCGCCCTGCCAGCGCCCCTACGAGACCCTGGGCACGGGCCCGCACTGCGACCCCACCTCGCTCACCATCCTCCACCAGGACGACGTCGGCGGCCTGCAGGTCTTCGCCGGCGGCAGGTGGCGCTCCGTCCGCCCCCGCGCCGGCGCCCTCGTCGTCAACATCGGCGACACCTTCATGGCGCTCTCCAACGGCCGCTACAGGAGCTGCCTGCACCGCGCCGTGGTGAACGCCCGCGTGCCGCGCCGCTCGCTGGCCTTCTTCCTCTGCCCGGAGATGGACAAGGTGGTGAGGCCGCCGGGGGAGCTGGTGGACGAGCGCAACCCGAGGGCGTACCCGGACTTCACGTGGAGGGCGCTGCTGGACTTCACCATGCGCCACTACAGGTCGGACATGAGGACGCTCGAGGCCTTCTCCACCTGGCTCCTCCGCCACAGCCCAGCCGCCGCCCAACAAGCAATGCAATAAAATCTCGATCGATCCATCCATCTGCTACTGCTGATGATCACAAGTACTACTGTATAAGCAATTGGATCGTCGACACTAGTTACTGCGGGCGGCCACCAAATCCTGGAAATCAATGTTAATTTTCCATCCGAGATTACTATATATATTATATATACGATCGAAAAGCTCCCCAGCTTTATTTGCTTGCGGATCCATCCATATATAGGCTTTATTTTGTCGGGTCCTATCGTGTCGTCTAGTGCCGTGCTGCTGATTACTAGTATGACTTTGTTTAGTTTCTGAAAGTTGGTTGAATTTTCTGTAGAAAAAGTGCATTGAAAAACATGTTGCAGAGAGGAGAGACACGTTTTTCAATATGTTACTTTTGATTGAATTGCAGAAACTTGCATGAACTAAACAAGGCGAGAGAGAGAGCGCGCACAGTAAATACTAAATATATATATATAGCTGATCGTTGTCAATCTTTCTTTCAGTTCATTGGGAGGGAGCGCTAGCCAGCTACGAGAGCTAGCTAGCTAGTCCGTATTTCTGTTTTGGCGTTTGCTCTGTTCTTGACTTTTCCTTTGGAATCGGATTGGCATACATACCATACCATAGCATGCATACCAGCAGCTGATTCCATCTGTAGGGGTCATCGGCCGGAGTAGGTAAGGCACCACACTAGGGTGACTACGGGCCTCTTTGGCACAGATTCGGCTAGCTCCAATTTATGTGTCAGAGTAAGCTGCGGAGAGTGAGTTTTTAGGGCCTCTTTGGTAGGGCTTTTTCAAAACAGCTTCACCTCGATGAAGCTGTTTTGGAGAAGCTGAAAATAGTAGCTTTGTCCAGTTTCTAGTTTATTTTTGCATCGTTTTTCGAAACAGCTTCACGTTACAGTGCCCCGTTTTACGTAAAACAGGTGAAACTGAGCTGCTATAATCTCTACCAAACGGGGCCTTAGCAGCTTCGGCAGCTTCGTGTGTGTCAGTGAGAGAGAGGGAGATGAGAGAGAAAACTGGATTCTATGAATAGTATTGCTACAATGTGCATGCCAGGCTATGTCAGATGGAGTTGGAGCTGAAAGAATCCATACCAAACAGGGCCTACTTTTTCTTCTTTTTTTTTGAAAGACCATGTCAGACATACATTATTTACAGCATGCACGCACATTCACCCCTACGAGTACATGCAATTGAAGCAGTTTATTACCCTAGCTACTCCTCCAGCGATCGACTAGCTTATATTAATTACTGCAACTGGGATTTCATACATATATGTATATTAATAAACCATCAGGCAGTTGATCGAGTAATTATAAATACTATAAGCCAAGGGAACAAATTAAAGAGAGGGATCGAGAGACAGCAGACAAGAGGAGTTAAAGGAGGTAGCGATCGATGCTAAGTATAAGTGCAAGGACGACGATGCATGATACATTGCATAGAGGAGCGAGGACAAGGACGACGAGACGATGGGGGCCGGGTACCATAGCATGCCGCAGCCACCATAGCAGTAGAATAAAAGCAAGGGAAAGGGACAGGGGAATGGGCAGTGCCCGGAAGCGACGAAACCGAACCAACTGAGGCAGCAGCTAGCGTATTTCATATCGTTTTCATCGCCTATCCATCCATTTATCTGTCTATATGTATATCCAAAAAAACTGTATATATATATCTATACATATATATACACATATATATGGAGAGAGAAAGAGACGATCGAGGACAGCACAGGTAAATGATGCAAAGACGAATGAAGGTACCTGATGGATGGATGGATGGGCGGCCAGCAGGAGAAGCTAGCAATATATTGATGGAAGCAGGCAAGGCAAGCAGCTAGCGATGAGTAGGATGGAACGAAAGAAAGGCCAAGGTGACGGGCGGGGGAGGCAGCAAGCATCGCAGACGCCAAATTCCACTCGCGAGTTCCATGAGGCCGTGCCGTGCGCCCACCAGTCACCACCACTCACTCAGCAGATATATAGATGTGATGAGATCGATGAGATGCCTGCCATGCCATAGACCCAGAGTGAGTGCCATTGTCTCCTCCTCCGCCGTGCAGCTTGTCTGTACCTTGCTACCATGCCTTGCACTTGTCCTGTCCACCACGCCACGGCCAAACCCGGCCTCCTCGATCCATGTATCCTGCATGATTCCTTTTTTCCTAGCTTTCTTTTATCCGGATTTAATTTCCTACTCAGTGTGTATATATATATATATATATATATATATATTATATATATATATATATATATATATATATATATATATATATATATATATATATATATATATATATATATACATACATATCATATCGATCCATATATATAGATGCAGACAAAGCATCATCTGTATATATTTATTAATTCTATTGCATGCATGGATACATACATGGATGGAATTTGTTAAATTTATTTGTCGCCAGGTGGTAGGTACAGGACAAAGGGAATAATATTCTCATGCAACAAGCTTGCATTTCTCCCCGAGGAGAGGACCATTGAAGCCAGCAATTCTCGATAGATCCTCTCCCGGCCGGGCTCTTTCCATGCACGATACATATATTCTTTAATTTCATGCATATCGTGCGCGGATCGAGGACCACAGCAACCTCGCCAAATTCTCTCTGCGCGCGTCATGTCATGTGGGCTGCACTGCATGCCTACTGTGTGTATGTATACATGCACGCAGCATGCATGTATAACATATATATTCTCTCTGTCTAGCTTTTTGACCGCGCTCCTCCATATATCACTCCTCCTGCATCTCCCAGCACGTACATACGACACCATTTTCTTAATTTTGCGGGTAAACACAAGAGCAATTAGCACAAAAGAGAGAATCAGCTTTTGCCTTTTGGGTTTTAGACGGTTATAAAAAGTTAAAACAAGATAGATTTTGGTTACAGCTACTGCTTTAAATTTATATTCAGCTATATATGGAGTTAACGCTATGTCACAAATAATATATGATAGTCGTCCATCAACCTATGCTGGAGATATGAATATTAAAAACTCATGAAAAACCTAGGCAAGGCACGGTCACATGTATGTGTGCCCAGCATGCATTCCGCTCGCCTCCCGACCGAGCAGGAGCAAAAGCATGCTCGCCTCCTCCGATCCATAGTACGGCACGCATCACCTAGACACCCATATATGCCTCCTTATCTCTTGTTGCTATCATATCCATCCATCCATATATACGGATCGGATCGATCGAGTAGCACCATACTCCCTCTGTTCTCTTATCTCTTATGATAGTCCAATTTTATCTTGGCACAATAATTAAGAAGAAGAAATTTTGCTTATCATCTAATTAATCAGGTCATTAAACACTTATTTTCTCACCAGAACTTCTCAATATTGATGTTTTCATAAGCATGCACCAGTCATTTTTCAGAGGAGTTACTCTGCACAGAGACCGGAACGACCATTTATGACAAATCTGATGCTACAACTTGAGTAGGACTAATAAAAAAAAGAAATTTTTGTTTTTGAAAATGGGATGATCAAAGTCCTATTTCACCTTGGCACAATGACCAAGAAGAAGAAATCTTGCTTATTATCTAATTAATTAGGTCATCAGATACTCCTCGTTTTCCCGCAAAACCTTCTCAGTATTGATGTTTTCATGCATGCACCAGTCATTTTTATAGAGAAGTTACTCTACACAGTAATCGAAACGGTCATTTATGACAGATCTGATGCTACAACTCAAATGGACTATAAAAGAGAAAATTTTGTTTTTAAAAATGAGATGAGTACAGTAATTAATAAAGCTCGGTCTCCATCACTACTGCCTGCAGGCAGCCTTTAATTAATTTGTCAAGACCAACCAACAATGCAACAATGAAAGAAAGAAGCATCGTCTCGATTATCTCCGACCCGATGCATGGGTGCCTATCTATATGCAATGCATCCATGGATCGCACGGTCTGTCACGTCGCCGGCTGGCCGGCCGATTCGATGGATGGAATGCAAAAGCCCCTTGCCGGTCGGCCGGCGAAATAAAGTTGCGACACTAGCTACTTGCATTGATGAGGCATGCATGCATGCAGGGTGATGGTGCGGCGGACGGCGCAGATCTATCGGAGCGACAGGACAATCGAATCCATCGTCATCTATCAGTCGTTCGATCGATCTCCAAACTTACGAGGATTGCTTTTCCTTTTTGTCGTCTGAACTGACATTGAGGTTATACCTGGTCCATCTAACTCCAACTACGGCTTCAACTCTAAACAATATTGCCTTTTTCGTCTGGTTAGAATTCTAAATGAGCCCATCAATAGTTAAAAAATCGACTTTCAAGCTCTGGGCCAAGAATTGGACAAGACAAAAACACTTATCCATATCTATAGAAAATCGGCGAGAACAAGATTTGATTGAAATGAAAAAATTAAAAACCAAATCATCTCATAGGAAAAATAGTAGGGAGCTTGTAGCTAAGAGATGTCGGGAGGCCGGTGCGCCAACTGTCGCCTGGTTCGCTCACTGCAGTAAAGCCGACCATCGACGATATTTGCCCGTACCAACGCACCGGCATGTTTGTCTAGTACTCCCTCCGCCCCAAAAGAATACAATTCTAACACAATGACGTGTTTTAGTATCTCAAGTTTGAATAACTATAGATAAACAAATATGAATATTTATGAAAGAAAATAAATATAATTATATTAATTATAAAACATATTTTTATAATAAATTTATTTTAGAGCTATAAATATAAATATAATTTGCTAGAAATTTAATAAAATATGTACCACTCAAACTGGCACGCCATACACGGTTACATTCGTAAAAAATAGAAAGGTTATATATATGGATAATGAAGGCATGCGTCACCGGTCTATCTGCTCCGCCGGCCGGCCACTCTATCCCATCCTGTCCCGTCCGGCCGCGGCGCGAGAAAACGCATGCGGGCCAAAGATAATAGAGTAGTCCCGAGTTGAGACAAGTTGCCGATGGCTGTGCCTTTAGGGTCAGATCATTTGGCGCTTATGACGTGAATGGATATCGCTTTCACACAACAAGACACGATCAGAGTCGGCCCAATCGAAGAACCACAAATACTGGAGTGTTCACGCCAGGAGACGATGGGGTCGAATACTATGGAAGAATTGAAGAAATATACGAACTCGAATACTATGGTTCCAAACCTCTCAAACCTGTCATATTCAAATGCCATTGGTTTGATCCTCAAGTAGTGAGACGGACTCCAAATCTTGGGCTAGTCGAAATTCAACAGTCGTCCGTGTACCCAGGCGACGATGTCTATATTGTGGCTCAACAGGCCACCCAAGTTTATTATCTCTCGTACCCGTGCCAAACCAAAGAGCATCTTAAGGGTTGGGATGTTGTGTACAAGGTATCGCCACATGGTAAACTACCTGTCCCAAACAATGAAGATTACAACATAGACCCAAACACATATGACGGAGAGTTCTTCCAAGAAGATGGGCTAGAAGGGAGATTTGAGATAGACTTAACCGAAGCCATCGGAATGGAAGTAGACAATGAAAGGCTTGTTGACGAGGATGCCGGAGATGAGGTTCAGAATGCAATGGACTTAGAATTACTTGAGCGATTACGTTTAGGCAATGACAGCGATGATGATAATGTTCCTCCTTTGGAACACAACGCCGATTATATCGAAATGCGTGATAGTGATGATGAGGATTATGGTGTAGCTAATCTCGATCATGATGATTATTTTTAACACATGTAAGTAATTCCATGTTAAATTTACTAGTAGCACTAATTTATTTACAAATTGTACATTTCTAATTGATGTACTAATTGGCTTACTCTTTTCAAATGCAGGTGATTGAATAAAGATGGTGGGGCGCAACCCGTTGAGGTCAGTTAACTCGCTTTATAAGAGAGTTACCGGCAGAGTTGAGGACTCCGGGACGGCTGGAGGTGACGCTGAGGACTCCAGGACGGCTCGAGGGAGAGGCCAGAGTCGAGGGAGACCCAAGGGTCGAGGGAGAGGCAAGGGTGGAGCGAGTTCCTCGGCGCCTCCATCTGAGGACTCCGGCACGACACAGGGGAGGAGGGGGAGGAAGGCGAGGCCCTCGCTAATGGCACCAGTTTCGGAGTCGTCTGAGGAGGAGGAGGTTCCTTCTGTGCACGGCTCTGAGGAGGAGGAGGAGGAGCAGGGTGGGGGAGGAGGGGCAGGGGGGGAGGAGGAGCAGGGTGGGGGAGGAGGGGCAGGGGGGAGGAGGAGCAGGGGGAGGGGGAGGGTGAGGAGGAGGGTGAGGAGGGGGGCGAGGAGGGTGAGGAGGAGGCGGCAGGCGGAGGAGCGCGTGTCTACCTACGAGGCCCCTCGAAGCTTCCGGAGCGGCCGATACCTTTAGAGAGTCGGCCGATTATTCGACCGTGGGAAAAGGCAAGTAAATTTACATGTTTTCACTACTTTTTTCTTTGATATGTTTAATTTATCTTCATCACTTATGCAGGTACTGGAGGGTGATCGCTCCAGGTGCTCACGGTCGCCTGCCCAATGGCATCCTAGGGCTTTTGTGCAGGTTACACTTCCCTGGCTTGGTGCAGCACGCCGGCAGAGTTGAGCCGGCGTATACGTGGGACCACTACATCGCCGTCTTTGATCAACCAGACCGGGAAGGCAGGTTTTTCAACACCAAGGCGGGGCGCGTGGTGGGCGAGCTGTGGGTAAGTCTTCCACGCACTACATTGCTCAATACATCGCATTCATTTGACATTCTTGAAATAATGACATCGCATCTATGTGCAGGATTTCTTCAGGTGCGAGGAGGGCTCTTTGCAGAGGGCAAATGTGGTGGCTCACAAAGCCTGTTATAAACTGGTCACCGATATGCACTACGAGTCTCGCGTCCAGGCCATCGTGTATTACTATGGGACATACGAGAATTTGAAAGTTAGCAAAGAAGAAGCCAGAAACATGCGGTTGACTAAGGAACAATTCATGATGGTAAGTATCTCATATACTTGATGATGTCCTACTGATTGATGACTAAGGATTAAGTACGCTCAGTTTTATATGTCATGTATTTGATGATGTGCAGGCGGTTCCTTGGTGGTGCGCCCAGCACATTCAGTGCTGGGAAATGATCGTGGACAAGTGGCTCGCGGAGGAATGGGAGGAGATCCACAACGCTGCCCGGGAGCGGCGTTTGATGATGCCAGGTGCACCACACCATCAAGGCAACCTTAACACCGAGGAGTACGCGGCTAGATGGGTACGTGAATTCATTTCTTTATTCTAATGGTCAATTCTGATTAATTTGTAACCATCTTGCTGTCTTTTTTACAGTCGCAAGCACATGGTGGCCAGCCTTGCACCCCGCTCATGGCATATGCTTTGTCCCACAAGGGTAAGGCGAAGTCCGACGTCACCTTCAACCCGCAGGACCCGCCTGAGGCGTACAGCAATCCAACCGTCCACAGCCGCATCAGTGAGTACTCATCGATGGCAAGGGAGGTCCATGGGCCAGATTTTGATCCGACCACCGCTGAGCTTGATGGAGAAGTGATCATGAGGGTGGGAGGAGGCAAGAAGCATGGCCGGTACTGGATGGCCGACAGTACACTCGACACGGCCAGTACTCCCACTCTCTCTCAGATTAAAGCCAGCAGCACGAGCTCAGCCCCGCCCATACGCCCACGGCCGACCGCTGCACAGGCCCAGATGGACGCACTCCAGGTAATTTCTGTTCTAACTGTTGTTAATTGATTCGCTTAAATATGTTTTGTATTGTAACATTGGCATGAAATATTGCAGGCCCGAATGGAGCAAGAGATGAAAGCACGGGAGGAGGAGATGGAGCGGAGGTGGCAGGCCCGGATGGACCAAGAGCTGAGAGCACGGGAGGATAAGTTGAAGGCAGACTTTCTGCAGCAGCAGGAGGCCGACCGGATGAGGCTGGATCAAATGGCTCAGTACTTGCAGAGTATTGGGACGTCGTTAGGTCAAGCGCCGCCATCAACACTATTCGCTCCACCACCTCGTGCGGATGTTACTCCTGTGAGTCACTTGTCAACTTTTGAAGTTTTATTTCCTCATAATGACTTAGAACTTAGAATGACTTAGAAAGAAGCTTAGTGACTTAGAATGACTTAGAAACAAGTTAGATGACTTAGAATGACCTAGAAACAAACTTAGAATGCTTTTTGTTCGAATGCTTTATCTTTTATGCAGAATCAGTCGGCGGCGTCGAATGATGGGCCCATCGCACCAGACATGTCGCCGCCTCAGCCGCCTCAGTGGATACGGTACGGGCCTTTGCCGCAGCTGCCTCCCACCACGTCGTACCAGCAGTGGCCGCAGCCCCCTCAGAGCTCGCCCTACCCGCAGCACCCTCACGGCTCGCCCACCTGGCCGCCGCCGCCGCGCCCACCGCCGTCTCTGTGAGTTCTTTGGACTTACGCCCTTGTATCGACCTATATGGATTTGTATTGACCTTTTATCGGCTTGTATGGACTTCTATGGATTTGTATAGACTTGTATGGACTACTAGTGGTTGTGGATGAACGATACTTGAGTTTATTTGCATATGTGGATTATTTGACTATATAAACTGCCTGTGATGGTTATTGTGAATTATAAACTGCCTGTGATGCTTATTGTGAAATATATATGCCTGTGATTTGTGTTTGGGGTCTCATTTACCAAAAAATCGAAAAAAAATGGGGGGGGGAAGGCCTCTTTGCCGTGTGCAATGGCTGTGGCACACGGCAAAGATTGGGCCTTTGCCGTGTGCCCTAGCCATTGCACACGGCAAAGAGTTGGGCTTTGCCGTGTGCAATGGCTGTGGCACACGGCAAAGCCCCACTCTTTGCCGTGTGCCACGCCGTCAGGCACACGGCAAAGGGGCTAACACCGTTGCTTCTCCGTCCGTTAAAAAATGGTTCGCCGTGGGTCAAATTTGGCTCACGGCAAAGCTTTGCCGTGTGCCCGACTGTAGGCCCACGGCAAAGGCCCCTTTGCCGTGGCAACCTTTGCCGTGTGCCCTTTGCCGTGGGCGGCACACGGCAAAGGCTTTGCCGTGGGCAAAAGGACCTTTGCCGTGTGCCCCTGGCACACGGCAAAGAGGCCGATTCCGGTTGTGAGGGGTGTGCTACTACCTTGTAAGAAGCGATGCCATTGAGCAAGCGACCCACTTCTGCATTGGCATGAATCATATCAGGCACGTTAAGTGCCCACTCAAATGCCTCATTGTTTACTTGGCTTTCACCAATCAGCCCCGTGATGAACAACAACACCAAGCCTGTCACCTTAACCGACAAGTCTAGTTTCTCGTTGAAGGTCAGCATGTAGTTTTCATTGAACCATTTAGCTTGTCGGGTGAAATTTTTGGACAGATATTTGTACTGCACAAATGAAAACATTGTTATTAAGTATAAAAAAGTACCACGCCTGGGACAGAAAGCTATGAAAAAACAAGTAGAGATTAATAAAATTGAGATGATCTAAACAACATTTACTAGAAAAAATCGTAGCTGCTGGTTGTGGCTTCAAGACTAGTATAATATAACAAACTAGTACCTCCTTTTTAATGTACGCCATGCGGTACTTCTTGTGCGCTTCTAACATATCCTCAATTTCATTGAAAGTTACTCAATGTTCTGATGTAGAACATGCGCAGGTATTCCGGTAGAAGTGAAACCGCAATATCACCCCATCTACAAACAAATATTATGACAAATAAATACATTAATTATGACAAACAAATATTATTCTGTAGTAGTGAACTCGTAGTATAATATAGTAGAGACANCACCCGCCAGCGCGCCGGCGGCGCCCGCCCACGCTGTGGCCTGCTCGTGTGTGGGGAAGAGGAGAGGAACTGAGGGGAACAGGAGAGGAACCGGGGAGGAAGAAGATAAGGAACGGGTGGCTCCAACACTTAGAAAATTTATTCGAGAGCCAGCACACTTTTAGTCCCGGTGGATGGCTTCCACCCGGACTAAAAAGACTCCTATTAGTCCCGGGTGGAGCCACCACCCAGGACTAAAGGGCAGCCCTTTAGTCCCGGGTGGTGGCTCCACCCGGGACTAATTGGAGTCACCACCCGGGATTAAAGATCCTATTGGCTTCTAGCTATTGGACCCGGGACTAATGCCTACATTAGTCCCGGGTCCAATATTCACCGGGACTAAAGGATCAAACCGAAAGTGGTTTTTCTAGTAGTGGGGCCAGCACCGGATCCTCTCGGCCATGGCGATGAGACAGCAACAGCGAGGCCGGTCCGCGCACGGGTAGGCGGCGAGGTCCTCGCGGGTGAGGCCGATGGAGGTGTTGGGGAGTATTCGGCCAAAGCGACCTCCGGGCTTAAACATATTTTTGGCTGACTAGGTTCTAATCGAAGTGCTTGCAGGATAACAGGACTTCGGGTACCTTCGGGCTTGACGCAGGCCTCGGCGTCGTTCCTAGTGATGCGGGACGACTCCGGATAAAGGGCGAAGTCGTGCGAAGTCCTTCCAGGGACTTCAGGAAGCGCGAAGAAGGCGGAGGCTTCGAAGCGCTGTGGGGCCCCGAGGGGATGGTACGGACTTCGGACGGGGCCCACGGCAGGAAATGACCCATGTAGGGGTAACTTTGGTACGGTTTGCAGGGGCATTGTTGTAAACAAGGCTTAGAGTTGTTGTGCACAAGGGTACAATTGTAATCAAACTCAATGATGCAAACTCTATAAATAAGAGCTCCGACTCGTAATAAGTGATCGGATCTTTGGGAGAAAAAAAAGCACTCTGTTGTCTCATGTGTTGTCTCCTTAGGACGTAGGGAAGTGTTTGCACTTTCCACTGTACGGGGAGTTACACCCAACAGTTTGGCGCCGTCCGTGGGTCGTTCCGAAGTACCACTATGCCGAACAGCAAAAAATCGAAAGCCACTACACAAAGGCCGCCCGATGACCCGTCGGCGGCACAACAGGCTCTGACCACGGCGAACTCGCAGATACCGCGAGGTCACGCGGTCGAAGTGCCGACGCTCGAAGACCTTGCCACTGGGGACCTCGAAGTGGGTCTCCTGGAGGCGGGCATTCCCGAAGAAGACATTCAAGCGTTGCGTAGAGTCGAAGGTTTGCTGCTGCAGAAATATAATGCAAGCAAGCCGTCGTCCTCGCACGCGCAGACTCGCTCGAAGACGGCGGCAGCAGTCGCCAAGGAGGTGGAACCCCAGGCCGAAGACGAAGTCGCGAAGAAGCAGCACGAAGGCAACCTTCGCCTCGACTTGTTAAGGCAGGAGGTGGCCAAGAAGAGGGAGCAGCTGGAGCACTTGCAGCGGTTGCGCGAGGACGCGCATCAGCGAAGAGAAGACCCGCAGTTGCTGGCCACTCTGGCTCAACTCGCGGAGGAGAACAAGAAGCTGCAAGATCAGATCGCAAGCCTTCGCCCGCCGACTGCTTCGCCGCAGCTTGTGGAGCACTGTGGTGAGGGCGGCGCAGAGTCAGATGTCGAGGAGGTAGCCAAGGAAGACCTGGGGCGCAGGTCAACAAGGTTCATCGCCGAGCCACGATGGTCAGGCAAGATGCCGTTACCAACCACTCCGCTCTCTGTTCAGCTGGAGCACACACCGTGGCCTGCGAAGTTCAGGTTGCCAGCTTCTATGCCGGAGTATGATGGGCAGTCCGATCCCAGAGAGTTTCTGCTGAGGTATGAAACAGCTATTTCGGCAGCGGGGGGCGATGATGCAGTAAGGGCGAAGGCGTTTATTATGGCGATCAAGGGCCCGGCGCAGCAATGGTACGCGAGCCTACCTCGGGGGAAGATATATGCATGGGAGGAACTGCGTGACAAGCTGTATGAGAACTTCCAGGGTTTTCAGCCGGAGGAGCTGACGGCAGGCGACCTTCACTCCTGCTGTCAGGGTGACAAGGAGACGCTCCAGGAATACATGAAGCGCTTCGTTCAGCTGCGCTCCAGGGCACCGAATGTGTGCGAAGATACGGTCATCGACGCAGCGATCAGGGGCCTCAGAATGGGGGCGTGCGCGGAGTTCCTAGACAGGTGTCGGCCTCGGTCGGAGAGAGAACTCTTCGAGATCATGCAGACATACTGCAGGTCGGACCGAGGTCGGCGCAGGAGGCTCGAAGACCAGAATCAGGGGAAGAAGAGCAAGAAGTTTTGGCCGCAGGGCCAGTGGGAAGAGCAGAAGCAGCAGCCTTCGGCGAAGGGAGACTACTCGGGAAAAGGCCGCGCTGTTAACAATGTCGCAGGCGAGCCTCATCATCAGAGTCAGCAGCCACAGGGGCGTGCGACGTCGGAGTCAGCGGCGGGGGGGCCCGGGAAGGGGCGGAGCCACGGATCGCGGAGGTCGCGGCGGTCGCGGAGGTCGCGGAAAAGGCCCGGGAAGAGGCCAGAAGAAGGACGGTGAGGGAAAACACCGTACTGTTTTTTCCACAGGAGAGATCAGGGGCACTTCACCGCTGAGTGTCCAGATGCGATGGAAACGAAGAGGAGAATGGCGGAGGAAGAGGAAAGAAAGAAGCATCAGCCAATGAGGACGGTGAGCTACACTTCGGCAGCTGGGGACTCTGCTCAGTACAGGCCGATGAATTATTGGCCACAGGGGCAATCGTTCGTGGTAAGCAGTTATGTCCCCGCGCTTCCACCTCCTCCACCACCACCAGCCTTCGTGCAGCCGCACCAGCCTTACTACCCGACTGCATGGGGGGGCTCGGCGCAGTCTCAAGGCCTTGAGCACCCCAGACAGCACTCCGAGCGGCCGAGGGAAGAAAGAAGAACCGAGGATAGGGAGGAGCGAGCGGAGTCCTCTCAGCGAAGAGTGAACATTGTCAATGCAATCACGGGGGGCTCAGGCGACGCGGCATTTCTCTCCAAAAGGCAGAAGCGGGAACATTTCCGCTCCGTCAACCATGTGTCGGAGGGCACGGTTTTTCGCAACAAATGGTCGCATGTGCCGATCACTTTCAGGGCCATCGTTGGCAAAAACAAGAAGCATCTATATGGCACAGACCTCGGAGGCATTTTGGTTGATAATGGCAGCTCCGCGGACATTATTTTCCTCAGGCCATTTTTGCAAATGGGCTTCGAGGAGCGAAGTCTACAGCCTTCCGAGACACCATTGTTTGGTTTCGGGGGGAAGCGGATGGAGGCCATTAGTAAAATGGATATTAATGTTACATTTGGCGAGGGTCACCAGACTCGCACGGAGGTCATAACATTCGATATTGTCGACATCCCATATCCTTACACGGCGATCTTCGGCAAAGGGATAATCAATAAGTTTTCGGCCGTCATTCACAGTGCTTACCTCTGCATGAAGATACCAACACTGGGCGGAGTGGCGACGGTCTTTGGAGATCAGGAGGAAGCTCGCAGAAGGGAGCGAAACACAGCAGCCACGCAGAAGCCAATACACGTAATCGAAGACACTGTCCCCTCCGACTTCGAGGAGGCGAAGAAGCAGGTGGCCAGAGTGCAGCCTCAGGGCGATACAAAGAAGGTGCCATTGCCGGGGGCGGCATCAGGTGCGGTGGTGTGTATCGGCGCAGAATTGGATAAATCTCGTCAGGCAGAGCTGCTGTCTTGTCTGGTGCGGAACCAGGACGTCTTCGCGTGGTCGAAGAGGGACCTTACGGGAGTCCCCAGGGAAGTCATCGAACACGAGCTCAACGTTGATTCGAGGGCAAGGCCGAGGAAGCAAAAACTTCGGGTCTTATCCGAAGGGCGGAGGAAAGCGGCTGAGGCCGAAGTGCAGAAGCTGTTGGATGCTCGAGTCATTCGCGAAGTAAAGTACCCGAAGTGGCTGGCAAACATTGTGATGGTACCGAAGAAGAATGGAAGTTGGCGCATGTGCATTGATTTCACAAACCTCAACAGGGCATGTCCAAAGGATGATTACGCATTGCCGAGGATCGACGCTCTAGTGGACTCCGCTGCGGGTTGCGAGTTGATCTCTCTTCTGGATTGTTTCTTGGGGTATCATCAATTCTGGATGAAGAAGACGAACGAAGAGAAGACAAGCTTCACAACCCCTTTCGGCCTTTATTGCTTCGTTCGCATGCCAGAGGGCTTGAAGAATGCAGGGCCCACATTCAACAGAATGATTAGAACTGTGCTTGGGGGGCAGTTTGATACCAACGTATCCTCTTACGTTGACGATGTGGTGGTGCGAAGTAAGAAAGCCGAAGATCATGTCAAAGATCTTTCCGAAACCTTCGCCAGCTTGAGGAGGTTTGGCCTGCGGCTCAAACCGGAGAAATGCGTTTTCGGGGTGTCTGCAGGCAAGTTGTTGGGATGCATGATTTCGAAGACCGGGATCCAGGCCAACACGAAGAAGATCATGGCGCTGAGAAACATGAAGCCGCCGAGATCGAAGAAGGATTTGCAAAAATTGACTGGGAGATTGGCTTCTCTGGGACGTTTCATCTCCAGGTCAGCAGAGCGGAGCCTCTCATTCTTTGAGGCACTTAGAGCCACTTCGACATTTATCTGGGGGCCAGAGCAGCAGCAGGCCTTCGAGGACTTGAAGAATTACATTGAGAGCATGGCAGTACTGACCAGTCCAACTCCGAAAGCAGATCTCCTTCTGTATATCGCAGCGTCAGAGTCTGCTGTCAGTGCAGTATTAGTAGAAGAACGACTCAAAAATGGCCAGAGCTTTCAAGCGCCTATCTACTTCGTGTCAGAGGCTTTGTCTGGGGCGAAGAGATTTTACTCTGAGGTGGAGAAAATGGCGTATGCGGTTGTCATGGCCTCTCGCAAGCTTCGCCACTATTTTCAGAGCCACAGCATCACTGTACCAACTTCGTTCCCTTTGCGGAACGTCTTCGAAAACAAAGAAGCTTCGGGTCGTATAGCGAAGTGGTCTACTGAGATCGCGGAGTACGTGGTCAACTTCGTCTCCAGGAAGCCTATAAAATCGCAGGTGTTGGCAGACTTCGTAGCAGACTGGACGCCGAAGGCTGAAGAGGATCATGAGGTGGCAGTTGATCATTGGGAGATTCGCTGTGATGGAGCGTATTGTTCAGATGGGGCTGGAGCTTCGGCAATTCTAACTTCTCCATCTGGTATCAAGCTTCGGTACGCAGTGAGGCTGAACTTTGAGGCCGTTACAAACAATGTGGCAGAGTACGAGGGGCTTTTGCTGGCTCTCAGAAAGGCAAGAGCTCTGGGCACGTGAAGGTTGATAATCAAAACGGACTCTGATCTTATTCAGGGTCACATCGCAAAGAGCAACAAGGCCAGGGACCCGGAAAAGGCAAGGTATTTGGCGGCAGTGAGGGCATTGGAGAAGTACTTCTTGGGGTTCACGGTGAAGTCAATTCACAGAAGTCTGAATGGCGAAGCGGACGCTTTGGCGAAGGCGGCGGCTCAAAAAACTCAGAGGCCGCCAGATGTCTTCTACGAAGTTTTACACCATAAGTCTGTGGACAGCAGCGAGGCCCCAGTGAAGTACATCAATGCCATCTCTAGCGAAGACTGGAGATCTTCGATAATTGCTTTCATCAGGGGCTATTTCGAACCAGAAGATCAGAAAGATCGGAGTAGGATGTAGCACCAGGCACGAAATTATCTCGTAATCGATGGAGTACTGTACAAGAAAGGTGTATGTTCGCCACTGCTGAAATGCATTTCCAAAGAAAAAGGGGTGCAGTTGCTCGAAGACATCCATAGTGGCATGTGCTCCTCGCATATGGGAACCAGAAAGCTTGTTGCAAAAGCATTCAGGCAAGGTTTTTACTGGCCAACGGCGCTAGCAGATGCCGAAGACACGCTCAGAAAATGCAATAGTTGCCAGCTTCATGCCCCGATCAGTCGAAGCCTTGCGCACGAAGTACAGCTCATACCTCCTATTTGGCCTCTGGCACGGTGGGGCTTGGACATCGTTGGTCCGTTGCCCCCAGCTCCCGGGAGTTACAAGTTCGCTCTGGTCGCGGTGGAATATTTCTCGAAGTGGTTAGAATCAAAGCCTGTTCAGCGCATAACTTCGGCCGTCATAACGAAGTTTTTCTGGCAGAACATTGTGTGCCGCTTTGGTGTGCTGAGGGAGCTGACAGTAAACAACGGGAAACAGTTCGATAGCGCAGGTTTTCGAAGGTTCTGTTTTCAAATTGGCACAAAGCTCTGTTTCGCTTCGGTGTATCACCCTCAATCCAATGGCGCTGTCGAGAAGGCGAATGGCATCATCTTCGCAGGCATCAAAAAGAATATTACAGATCAGCCGCGAGGTAAATGGGCTGAAGAGCTGCCGAGGGTCATTTGGGCCCATAACACTTCCGTTTCACGGGCAACGAATTTTACGCCGTTCAGGCTACTCTACGGCGAAGAGGCAATGATGCCAGAAGAGCTGAAGCTGCAGTCTTTCAGAACCTCTGCCACGCAAGACAACGAGGATGAGAAAGTCACCAAGGACACAGTTGAGACGATCAGGCTGAAAGCAATCCAGAACATCGACGAGTATCAAAATGAAACCCAAAGATGGAAGAACAAGCGCCTTAAGTACAAGGATATCTCCACGGGAGATATGGTACTGCGAAGATCGGAGATCGCTGGCAAGCTTGAGCCGAAGTGGGAAGGTCCTTTCTTGGCTTCGCAAACTGACAGGCCAGCGGCATTTACGTTGCAAAAGTTGGACGGCACTGCAGAACCGTTCACTTGGAACAAAGACAGGCTGAAGAAGTACTTCGTCTAGTGGGGCTCAGTCGCGAGTCAGTTTTTTGTTTTTTCTTCTTCGTGAATTTTATGAATCTTTTGTACTTCGGTGCCGTACTCTTTTCCTTACAGGGGCAGCTTCCGGGTCACTTCGCGGTGCTCGGAAGCGTAAGGTTTTTAACGAGGCGGCACCTTTCTGTAATCCCATTGTGAAATATAAACAATGTACCCCCAAAAACGGAGGAGTGGCTCGATGTTAAAACTCTCGCCTTCGCGAGGGGTTAACTTCGAGGATAATTTGGTCTCGTGCCGAGGTAGGTGAGGGGATGAGGAAACGGCATCTTCGGAGCGTTTCATCATTTCTCACTTATCGAGTCTCGAGCCAGCAGTGCTTGGCAAGACAAGCAGTGCACGGCAGAAACGCCAAGAGGTTGGCCACCTCGGTTAAATCGTGCGGTGAAATGCCAGCGCGTCTTCGAAGCGGATATGCGCGAAGTAACATCATCAAATGCTGCGTAAGAACAACGTTATCAAGCCAGAAAAGGTGAAACGAGCGCGACACTGCTCAGCAAATCTTCGCGGCAGTTAAGCTCGAAGTGCGGCACGATACGCGTGCTAAAACGCTTGACAAGGCAAGCCTTATCGGTACAGATCGAAAAACGAATTCACGGAGTGCGGGCATTCGAAGATTGTAAAGGCAGGAGTTTACAATATCGAAGAGCTTTAATCAAGTTCGTTACAAAACGGAATTATGCAGTTTACAAAATGAAGACATGAAGTGCGAGCTTTATATTCAATCAAGTTTGTTACAAGCCTTATTCACAGTTTACAATCATGGAATTACACGACGAGATATTTCATCGATCAAATCGGTTACAACTTCGTCAAGGATATAGTTGGCCATCATTCGAAGTACTTCATCGGAAGGAACTCCCGGGGCATGCTGGTCTTCGGCTCCGCTCCGCCCTGTGAAGAACCGGCCATCACTTAGACCGGGGAATCAGAGACATGGTAAGGGGGCGCGAAGAAGGGCGAAGATACTGATATTCCGGGAATTCGTAACTATTCGGTTCCTCGGTTTTCACAACCTCGAACTCGGAAAGGGTAGCTTCGAGAGTGGCTCTCGAATGTACTATAGACGCCCGTTCAACAGAACGGGCGTGCAACTCAGCAAATTTTCATTTGGCCACATGATTGCGCCTCACGTAAGTTTCGAGTTCCAAAAAGTGGCAAAAGAAACGCGCGGGAACCGAAGGTTAAATTTCTTCCAAAGGGACCCCGAAACGAAAAAGTCACCAAAGCACATCGATAAAGGAGTTACACCTTCGGTCGTCTGCGCAGGCTCCGGCATGGGGACCTGCGCAGGCACCACAAAAATATCAGTCTTTACAGAAGGGGCTGATAAGCCAAAAGCTTCCCTACAAGGAGCAGCTAACTACACGCCTCACACCTCCGGAGCGTCAGCCGCACGACGGTCTTCGCGGGTGTCACCAGCAGGTGCAGCAGTGGTCGGAGCTTTGTTCGACCCAGGAGGGCGTGAGGATGAGGGCTCTGCAACTTCGATGCCTTCATCCGCAAGGCGCTTCGCAGCTTCAGAAGCCAGGCGAGCACGGCGCTGAAAAGAAGTCAAACAAGTTAGCTCCATTGCGAGGCAAATGGACAATTGGACAAAAAGGGCAGGGGGCTCGAAGTCACCTGTTCGGCAAGTCGTTCGCCCTCGGCGACGGCAAAGCGGTATCCGACTCGGTGGAAGAAGCTGGAGATGAAGTTCTTTGCAATATTCTTCGCCAGGACGGGAAGTTGCTCCGGGGTCAGCTCCGAGGGCCAAGGGAAATCTGCTTGGCGAAGACGACGAAGGTCGCCCTTGGTCAGGTAAGGCTCTGCCTGCCCTAGCGATGTGTCCGGCTCGTGAAGAAGTTGGCACACGCTCATCGCAAGGGTTCGGGCAGCGACCACGGCACCAAGTTCACCGAAGGCGCGGCCAGCCCCATCCATTTCGCGCGCACAAGCGCCAAGCCAGGCGAAGATATCCTCAAGCGTCGCGGTTTGCACATCAAGTGGCTGAGCGAGCCCGAGTACCCCGAAGCTCTGGAGAGTCAGTTCGAATTGCTCCTTGACAAAGGCCAGCCCAGAGCGAACCTCCGACGTCAGATCGTGAAGGTTTTCTCGAGCATCACTGACTTCATCCTCTAAGACCTTCGCGCGGTCTTGATGCGTCTTAGCGGCTTTGATTGCCGTCTCATAAGCAGTGCGCTCCACAGCAAGGGCCTCGTTGCGCTCAGTCAGGTCTTCGGCATGCTTGTAGAGCACGTCGAAGTCTTTTTGCAACTTGGCAGACTTTGCCCTCTCCTCATCCAGGGACTTGGCAAGGGCCTCTTTCTCAGCTTGAAGGCGCTTGACCACTTCGATCTCCTTGCTCAAGGCCCCGCTGTTACACATGCTTTCGAGCTCCAGTGATTTCTTCTCAGCATGATAAGCGCGCTGAGCAACGCGGCTGGCGATGAGGGATTTCAAAGCAAGGTCCTTCGCGCAGCTTAGGGCATGGTCCACTATGTGGCTCTGTAATTCCGTTTCCATAATCGGCACGCAGAAATAGCTTCCCATCTTCTCGAGCAGTTGCCTCTCGCGACGACTGCTCTCAAACTTAAGCACTCCGCGTTTTTGCTTGCCCCAGAGCTGGACTGCGTCAGGAAGGTCCATACGGTTAGCCACATCCTGGACATCATCAGTGCACACGAAGTATGCACTGCTGCTGCTCACAGGGCTGGCACCCGAAGCGGTGCCGGCACTGCTGTCACTGGAAGAAGACTTCTTCTCCTCGGAACCTTCGGCAGAGTCAGCGCCTTGGTCAGCCGCAGGCTTCGTCGGGCTCAGATCCACAGTTTCTTTTTCGGCCTGGATCTGAGGAGTCGAAGAAACAACTTCGACTTGGGGAGTCTCTTCATCGCTCTCGGGCTCCATGTCGCTGTACTCGATCTGATACGGCAGTCGGCCCACAGGGTTAGGTGGTGTGTTCTCTTTGGGGGCTTCGGAGGCAGCGGCCTCGGGGTTGCCTAGAGGCAAAGTTGTCGGCGGAGTTGCAGGAGCATTGAGCGGGGCTTGGCCGCGAGGGAAAGTGACCACGTTCTTGGCGGTGCCTGGGCTGGGCCTGCTCTTCGATCCGGCGTCGCTGGCATCGCCTTCGCCAGGATCGGGGGAGCTGTCTTTCTCTTCATCCATGTTCAGCAGCAGCTCTGGGATGGACGAAGTCTTCCGACCAGAGGGCGCCTTGGGCCGCGAAGTCAGTCGGCACCTTTTGGCTTCGGCGCGAGTAGTAGCGTGCGGCTCTGTTGAGGCGCGCTTCCCCTGGTTTTTCCGTCGTTTCTCGACTTGCTCAAGGCGAGCAGACACAACTTCGTGAACAGGCGCCTCTACCTTGAAGAAGCGGAAGACTCGGTTGTCTCGAGCACCGCCAAGGCGAGAGGCGATGTCGTTCGTCTCTTTTGGGGACTCCGGCCCCAGTATGGCATTCGCCCGATGTTCGGCGGTAAGGGGGCAGACATCTGCATCACAAAGTACAAACACAATTAGCAGCAGAAGAGCACAGGCATGCTCCACGCTCGACGTCAGGGGTCATTGGGAACTCACCAGCTTTCTTGACCTCGAAGCTTTTCTCGAAGTTGGGGACCTTGATGTCGCTGTCGAAGTCGTCCCATTCTTTGACTTTCCAACCACTCCGCACCGGGAAAACTCCGGCAAGGCAGTATTCTTCCACGAGATCCCGAGCCCCGTACTCGGAGGCAAGGGCACGCAGGGCGTGCGCGAAGAGGCGGGATGACTCTTCGGTAGGGGCAGCCTGGAAGAAGTCATCGACCTTGGGGAGGTCGCTCAGGACCTTGCAAATGAGTTCGCTGGGTGTCCCATCAGCGCTCGGAGCCACTTCGGCATACAACCAGAAACTGTGCCAGTCGTCAGGCCATCGGTTCTGGTAGGTGGTCACGGGGCTGATGACGCCACCGCGGAATCGGAAGTTGATGCAGCCGAACTGCGCATTCTTCTTCACCAATGTGTCAGCAGCCTCGAGCGTCTCGATGTACTTGGGCTGATGATGCACGGAGAACACTCGAAGAAAATTCGCCTTCGTCGGAGTTACGCCCATGGTCTTGCATATCCACATGAACAGGCTAAGGCGTAGTATGCAGTTCAGAGTCAGGTGATGCATGAAGAGATCATACTCCCGGAGAATGGAGACCAAAACGGGGTCCAAAGGAAGACGAAGCCCGGCAGTGAATAGATCCCGAAACACAACGACTTCGTTGTCGCGAGGATGCGGCACCGTCTCCGAAGGCTCAGGAGCTCTCCCGGCGTCAGCAGCAAGGAAGCCGCGCTCGCGGTATGTCTTCAGGACGGCGGGGGTAACACGACTTCGTCCGAAGACGGTAGTCGGTGGAACGCCGGGTTCGGGAATCTCATCTTCGTCTTCTGCGCGTGTCTTTGGAGGAGCCATCTCACGCGTCGAAGGGGAGAACAGGCCTGTGATCGTTCACAACAGCATATAAGCTCTAGATCAAGCGCGAACCCTAGGAAAGTCTACAACGAGAACGGCAAAATGGAAACGAAGAGGCTTACCAGCGAAGGTCGAGCAGCGAAGTTGCCGAGTTCTTGAGAAAAAATCCAAGATGGAAGGCACGAGTAAAAAGGAATTTACAGTGGGGGTTTATATAGGCGCAGGGTATACCCTAGGATATGGCGCCTCGATTTGCGCGCCAACGACGGTTCGATTTTAAAATTCTTCTAGGGTTCAAATTGGGGTTTCACCGATTTACCCTTTAAATAAGGCCGTTTTTACCCCGGGAAACCATAGTAACCGTCTCAGAAGATGGTTACGTGTCAACAGCAAGCATGGTCAACATCCACCGAGCCAAAGGGGGCGGGAAGAGCCGGAGCTCACTTGGCCTCATCAGGCTCAAGGCTCCCCTCGCGCGAGATAAGCGCGAAGTGTAAAGTCGCAAGTTTGGCCCAGCGGATTAGCCCTGACCCTCGCTCGCGAGGGGCTACTGTTGGGGAGTATTCGGCCAAAGCGACCTCCGGGCTTAAACATATTTTTGGTTGACCAGGTGCTAATCGAAGTGCTTGCAGGATAACAGGACTTCGGGTACCTTCGGGCTTGACGCAGGCCTCGGCGTCGTTCCTAGTGATGCGGGACGACTCCGGATAAAGGGCGAAGTCGTGCGAAGTCCTTCTAGGGACTTCGGGAAGCGCGAAGAAGGCGGAGGCTTCGAAGCGCTGTGGGGCCCCAAGGGGATGGTACGGACTTCGGACGGGGCCCACGGCAGGAAATGACCCATGTAGGGGTAACTTTGGTACGGTTTGCAGGGGCATTGTTGTAAACAAGGCTTAGAGTTGTTGTGTACAAGGGTACGATTGTAATCAAACTCAATGATGCAAACTCTATAAATAAGAGCTCCGACTCGTAATAAGGGATCGGATCTTTGGGAGAAAAAAAGCACTCTGTTGTCTCATGTGTTGTCTCCTTAGGACGTAGAGAAGTGTTTGCACTTTCCACTGTACGGGGAGTTACACCCAACAGGAGGTGAGGAACTCGGTGTGCTCCTGCATGACCTCGACGGTGATGAGGAGTTCCGGGCGGAGGAGATCACCGAGTCTGGGCGCCCGATCTGCGTGGGGGCGGACCCAGAAGTCGCTGATTTCTTCGAGTCACGCCCGCTGAAGCTGCCGATGACGGGGAAGAAAGGGAGGCAGAGAGCGTGGAGGTGGGCGGGGATCTCCGGCGAGAGCCGCGACGAGCGGAAGAGAAAAAGCGACGGCGGAGGAAACGAGGAAAGGCAGAGTCGTGGGTGTTTTTTTTATTTTATATGGGGCCCACATTCTTTTGTCGCAGGAGTCGACTCCGTATTCTCTCTTACGTGGCTTTCTCCCTCCTCGTTGCATCGACCCACCAGTGGAGAAGCCCTACTATACATATTTTTAATATGCATGACATTGATGAGTAGAACCCACGTGTCAGTCTCTATCCTCCCTCAACTCCTCTTCTTACCTCAAATCAGTTCTTCATGTCCACATCTAGGATCCTAGGGCCCCCGGGCACTAGCCAATCACTCATTATGTCTAGGCTTATATTGAGCTCTACGGAGTGGGTCTAGTCTCCATCTAGGAACACTGCTATTACATAGATGGTTATTCGGTGCCGCCTTTTTTCTTTAGGTGCAGACGAAACCAAAAACCATGCCTATAAAAACCAGATGGTATTGTAGTAAATGACCCGCTCCTAGAAATCGAACCGCCCATGGAAATAGTCACACAAGCTTCACAAAACTCAAATGTGAATACAATTCAAGATTTTGGACAACACATTATTTACAAACAGACACATTAAGTGCAATGTTTTATATAATTCAAGGCATACTTTGAAATTTGTGAAGTACATGCCAAAAAAGATATATTATATATCCCAATGCACTATTGCATATATGTAATATACTACATGTATGTTGGTGTGTACAGATTTCAATACCTTTTGAACTAATCTAAATGGGACCATGTTACAAACAGAATTTCTTACAAATAAAAATATATTTCTTACACAAGTCTCTTTCACATGAGCCAAATAAAAATTACAACATAAAAATCAATTATTGTTTATCCATGCATAAACTAAATAAAATGCAAGTGCTTAGAGATTTTTTTTGGGCTTGAACCGTATTCTATGCTTTTTTAACCTTTGTTATGTGAAAATTTAATTAACTCCTAATATTGCGGGTAACCCGATAGGTGCCCACGGGCAAATTTTCATGCCCGCGTCTTACCCACGGGTGAAAATCCATGCTCATTCCCTCGCCCGCGGGCGAAAATCTATGTCCATACCCTTACCCATCGGGTATGAAACTTGCGGGTAGAATTGCCGTCTCTAGGAAGGACACAGGGTTAGGGTGGGAGAGGCCAGTTGGGCTGGTCCAAAAGCATGAGTCAGTTGGGCTGATGTGCATGTGCTAGGCTAAAAATTGGGTATTTCTGACCATTTTTGGGTACTGGGGTTTAAAACCCGAATTACCCAAAAATAATTTTGGGTTCTTAGATTTGTTACCCGATGTAGAGTTTTTGGAGTTTAAGATTCCAGTATCGGGTTCCCACTGGTTGGAAATTGGTTGGTACGGAGAAAGGGACCTTAGACAGTGACAGATAGAGAAATTTTAGATCGGATATTTATTTTTGAAAAATCATAAAATAAAAAAAATCACACTCTGGGCTATCTCATTGATGGGTCGGCCTATCTACTGCTTGCGAGAGCTGGCAGGCCTAGGCCGATATGTGGCCGCGGCCATGAAGGGCCATGGCCCATGGGCTTCTTCGATCTCTAGTGCTGTAGTAAAGCAGGAAAAAGAAACGACATGTCAATTGCATAGTAAGTAATGGCTAGTAGATCCCATCATCAAGTAGAGTAGCAGAGACAGTTAATGAGAGGAGGGCTAGTTGTTGTGGAGTGCTGCTGCTGATGACGACGATGGCGCGATGGTCTCCTTGTCGACGTGGCCGTCCTCCTTGGGGATGATGAGGCCATAGCCGCCCTCCTTCCTCTTGTAGAGGATGTTGACCTCGCCGGTGTCCTGGTTCCTGAAGGCGTAGAAGTCGTGGTCCACATTCTCTAGCTGCTCCAGCGCCTCGTCCACGCCCAGCGGGGGCATCTCGAACACCTTGGTGCGCACCACCTTGGTGAGCACCGTGTCCTCGTCCTCGGCGCCGACGACCTCCGTGAGGTCCAGGTCCAGGTCCGGGTCGACCAGGTCCAGGTCCTCGAGCCCCCACAAGTCGTCGGCGGTGGCGCCCTTGCTGTGGCGCACCTCCGTCTCCTTCTCCTTGATCTTGCGGAGCTTGCGCTTGATGATGTGGGCGGCCTGGTCGATGCTGGCGTAGGTGGACTCGGAGTCCTCCTCGGCGCGGAGGACGCCGTGGCGCTTGCTGAAGAGCGTGATCTCGCAGCGGGAGGTCCTGGGGCCCCTGCCGAGCTCGCCGCCGCGGGCGGAGAGGCGGACGTCCACCTCGCGGACCAGATGGTAGTGCTTCGCCACGGCCCTGCCGACCTTGTCCTCGATGTGCTCCTTCACCTTGTCAGTCAGCTGCAAGCAATATTGAATTCAGTTTTGGAGGCGGAGGCACGGACGGACACAAGAAGAATAGAAATCAAAGTAGGAGGGACCTTGACGTTCCTGCCCTGCGTGATGAGGCGCACGGAGGAGAGCGGCCCGTCCCACGCCATCCGGACGCGCTGCGTGGACACCGGCTGCGCGGGGCCCACTGCCACTGCCAGCGCGCGGCCCAGGAAGCCCGACCGGAGGGCCACCGGCGAGGCAGCAGCACATGAGGCGGAGACGCGGTGGTGCCTGTGACGGGTGATGGCTGCAGCGGGAATTGCAGCAGCTCCAGCTGCGGCGGCCGCCATGGCTTCCCCGCTCGTACTGGGAGAGAGAGAGAGAGAAGGAGATGGTCAGCAGCAGATGGGGGATCGGAAGGGATAGTCCTTCCTTGAACCTTCTAGTAGAGCGACAGAGGGGGAGAGAGTTGGGGAATGAATTGCGCTGCGCCGAGCCGATCTGGATTCCTCCCCCTCTCCCTGGTCCTATCCTATCCGTTCCGCTATACTGTACGTACTAGAGTGGTAGATTTTTTTTTTCTAGCTAGCGCTCGGGTACTGGATTGCACTGCACGACAAGATCCATCCATTCATCCCCGTGGGCGTGGGCCGTGGCCGTGGGGACGCATCGCCATCCCCATCGCCCTCGCCCGACTGCGCGGACATGCCCGCCCCGCCGCCGCGTAATCCACAATCAATCCCCTTCTGGCTGCATCCATACAATCCTTCTGGTGATGGCAATGCACGTCCGCTCACAGCCAACAAAAATATACAGTATATACGTTCGCCAAAGCGGAATACCAACAAGGCAACTACATCAGCTCACTTCAACAGCAATGACCAAATGGAACGGATCTGTGACTCACACTCACACTATGTTTACCATCGCACAACGGTGCACAGCAGCACTACTAAACCATTTTTTCTGGTCCCTGTAAAAATTCCTTGTTTGATGCCAGCAAGTCTCTAGCAACACAGCACAGCACAGCACAGCAGCCATATATGGGGGAATGCAGCAACCTATGCCTCCTCGAGATGGTTGGAGGCCACGACCACCAGCGACCAACAAACAATCCAATAAATAAAAATCACCAGATCTTTTGGGTAACAAAAGTGGGGGCACAAAATTAAAAATAAAAACAAGAAACAAAAAAAAGGAACTTTACAGACCCTGAACTGAATGGCCATTATCTGGGAACACAAGCCACCATCCTCCTTTAATCCTGCCTTCCTTATCCAAAGGCCAGATACTACTATATGAGTGAGATACCGAGATCCATTCATCCATTGGTGTGGCGGCTTTGCTTCAAACCTCCTGTTAAGACTCTGGCACTTGGTCACAACAAAACGTCCATCCCATCCATGCTCCTCTCACAAGCTCAGCAAGAACTTGAAAATATCACTCAGTGATATTACGCCTTCCACACGTTTGCTGCCAGCTTCCACAATGAACACTCGCCGTACCCCTACATACAAAACACAGAAAAAGAATTCAAGACAATTCTTCTTCAATCAGATGGCGGCAGCAACCTAACCTACATGTCCAAAGCCTCACCAGGATTAGCCAGTCGCTCCATCACTTTCAGCAAAGGATCAGACCGGAGGCACATCTGGCATCTCTGCCCGTTGAAAAAACCAAAAGGTGTATTGGCATCTTGTCCAAGCTGCAAAGCCTGAAATTCACATACAAACATGTCAGGCCCAAACCCCAAACATGTGCATAATTCATGAGACAGCCCTGTTTTTGAATTACATAGCCACTTGGTTCTGAGAGTACACGGCAGTGGCAATAGACATGTGAATATGCGTGCGTGCTGCTAACACCTACTGCACGCATTGCCATACTTATTCTCATGCCATTAACAAAGAAAAGTGGACAATCATATAGTGCCCAAAAAAAAGGGTCTAGCCTGAGAAATTTTCCCGGCCTTCCAAACTACCAACTCATCCCAAAATAGTGCCTCTAACTGAGTCACCATAAAACCGAACAAGGTCAGCAAGCACCAACTAGATGTCTCAAGCTTTCAGTCAAAAGATCTGATCAAGAAGATGAGTGTATTAAAAAAGGTGTGGACCATACCTGATGGATAGTCATCTCTTCCAGGCGAACATGTGTGTAGACCTTGTCTTTTGCTAGAGCTGTGATGTCACTACAAGATGGAATGAACTCTATGATAAACACATGGACTCACAAACACAGCTAAAACCTGAGGCATCTACAGGTTAAAATGGTATACCTTCTGGAATAGGTGTCAATCAGCGAATCATTGTCATCCACAATTGGTATTGAGCTGACTCCAGCTGCATCCAACAGTGAGCACAAGCGTAAGAGATTACTGTCACAACATAGAGCCAATAGTTTCAAGTGATAATCAGCTTCCAGGGGAATTCATGTTGATCTTCAGTCGTTAAACAATAATTCTCTTGGGAAATGCAAGCAGGAGCACTTTAATGACCTCCGCATTTCCATGTTGTAGTTTCAGTTCCAGGAAAATGAATGCAGAACATACCTTGAACCAACATGTTAAGGGCAGAGCTAAGGGATGCATTAGGCCCCAGCACAGCCAATGGACGACTGTTTGGGTCACCAATTTTCGGAACCCAGGAACCCACTGGAATCGTGCACACTGGTTGGTTTAGAATAGGCAAATTACCAGTTGAGTTTTTGAAATATCTACAAATACCTGAAAAGGCGCACAATATTAAGATAACTTGAAACAAGTTGCTTATTGCGCAAATAAGTTCCACATCTCTACAGGGGTACAACTTACATTTCAAAATTCCAGAAAGGGATGCAAGATGTAACAGCTGCGGGAACGATCCATCTAACGATGATGAATAAATAATTGGCACTGTAGAAATGCCATTTTGCAATATCTTTAGTGCAATGTCCCTCAAGGACTCGTAAGGGGTGGCCTATACAATAGATCAGTCAAGTATGAGCAATCATCACATAAATAACAGTAAGATTTGCAAAGTAAATAAGCGAAAGGGAAGAAGGAAAAGAAAAACAAGAAAGTTTCAAAGCAATTGACATCCTCAACATTTAGAACTTCCCTAACCAATCAAAAAATCATGAGTAATACAACTTCAGATTGCCAATTTCATCATAATATATCAATTTAAGATAAAAGTCGCATACTAAAACTGCACAGAGATTCCATATTGAATTTTCAATAACAAATAAGCACCAACTTACATGTACTAGAGGCTGGTGCGTTTTCCACTGACCATCATTTCTTCCATAAGTTTGCCGCTTAGCCTCTTTCCATGCAGATATGGTGTGTGTTTCAAGCTGCTCCTCTGTCAAGTTCGAGCCATGAGTTTCTAGCTGCAGCAAAAGCATGATAATTTTATAAAACAATTCAATTGGACAAACATAAAAAAATAAGTCCACATAACATCTTTTTCTGCCACATACTATTGCAGTGCCAAAAGATTTGACAACACACAACCAAAATATGACACCAGTTAGTACACTAGCCATTCACAAATCTGGTGTGGCAGCATGTCACTCTATTCTCCGAAGCTCTTATAAGTTCCAACAATTTTCACTATTTCAATTCCAGATTTTAGGACTGCTACCGAGCATTTTGGAAAGTTTGACTGTATTGGTGTGATGACAATCCAGTAAAACTTAGTAAGTTTCAACACACATACCACGGCATATAAATTGAGTAATCCAGCATCACGCAAAATGAGAAACGCATAGCTTCTAAAGAAAAGACACACATACTTGTATATTTATTTGAGTTCCTATAAAGTGGGCACACTTTTGTTCATTGCCCAAGCTGTGTTTAACTGAAACCACTAACAAATTCTCTTTGAAACCTTCTCTGCTCTATATTTCAACATCTAGTTGGGCGCAACGATGATGATCAGTGTAACAAGAATTTAAACAAAGTGCAAAGAATCAGAGCCGAAATAATTACCTCTTTCAGTATGAGTATGAAATCCAATGGGCTCAGAAGGCCAACAAACTGACCTCTGAACGAATCCCACAGAGGAGCTACAGGAATTCCCTGTAAATATCATCATAAAATGAACACCTTATATAACAAGAGCAACAACATCGCCACATACAAAAGGCCATAAAATGGTAATAAACTCTTTGCATCTAGATGATTTTTTTTTAAAAAAAAAAGCATTGCAAGTTTGTTGCGCCTTTTGACTTGTACATATATAAGAAAATGCTGGAATGGGGTCAGAACACAGTTTTCACCTAGTAAAACACAAAGCAGGATGCAATAAAGAACAATAGTTGAGATCACTTAGTCTGCAATCATGTTCATGGTGCTTGTACTGGTGTACAGGATAGCTGTACGTCTACAGATTAATGAGTGCAAATTGAATTTCATTCAATTGCATTAGCAAATCAAAAGTATTGAACTACACTAATTGCTACTATGAATCCAACGTTATCAATTTTGTGGTAACTCTGAATAATTGTAGAACAAAGCATGCACTTGGGCAGTCAAACTAAGCCTTGTAAGAATGTATGGAGTAAATGCATGTGTCTAGCCAAAAGACATCTATCTAAGAAGTAACAACGGAGTATAAAATGCTGGTTAAGCATTGTAAGGTTATGAATATTGAATATAAGGCACAGATAGAAAAAATAACACAGAGCTGGAAGTGACAGATCAGATAACATTTAATACCTGTTCATGCAGGATATGGAAAGATTGCTTCACTGGTAAATTAATGTCCAAAGCAATAACCTGGATGGAAAAGATATACTAACAATTTTAAAAGGAAAAAACGTCATATTAAAAACAAAACCACAATATGTGCAGCTGATTTTCCATACCTTGCCAGAATCCGGAAGCAAATCATAGCCCGTATGCAAACTCAGATATTCAGAAACACGGCACCTAGAAATTTGTATAGCCGACTCTGAAACTCTAGGAGAACCTTCCTGAATATTACCATCCGACAACGTAACCTGATTATAAAGAGAAGTAATCCCTTATAAAGAACTCAATGCTTTTATTTACATTAAGATAAACATTGACAGATTGCAAATAAGAGATTCAATAAATTGGCACCTCGCCAAACACTCATTTAGCTTGAACAAGTAATGTTAGAATATGATTCTCCAGTAAGAGCTAGAGACTGTTCACCTCCTTCATAGAAGGACTAGACATAAAGACTCTATCCTCCCCTCCCCCAAAAGAATAATATCATTTCTTAGAGATCACAACACAGACATGGCTGTGATGTCAAGAATACAACGTTCTATAGATATTTAATTCAAATCTTCACTACTATTATATGATCACTAGGCCACATAATGTGCTCAGTCATTCAAGTATCAATCAGGTTAGCAGCTAACTAATCGAGTATTAATGGAAATTTTTATAGGAACGATAAATGATCCTTACCGTACGTTGGAAATTTTCATTATCGACATCCATGTTCATCCTGGTTCCTGGTGTGCTTGGGCTCAATACTGAATTTATTTGGTTAGATTCCCTTGTCAAGTATAGAGTGTTAACCGTGCCAAACTCTCCTGCTATGGTAGGTTGGCGCTCATCGTAACGCCACTCCCCGTCCACAAAGAACTTGTACTGCGCATCAAATCAATAATCAAGATACAAAGTTTTTATACTAAAAAGATGACTAGTCGCATGGATGGCATGCACACTTTATTACAAAACTCCCAAATGCAAAAAAAATAAGAAAGTGTGAGTCTAAAAATGCAATGTCACATTTATGGCATCAACACTTCATTCAAAACCAATGAGCTTAAGACATGAGAGACTAGAGATGAATCTAGCACTATATCCAAATGTTGTAATATATATGCTCCAATGCAAAAGAAAAAAAAAACATTTGAAACCTATGAAGTGGAAGTGTGCAACAATCATAATGGACTAATAAAAAACTTATAGTAAATTTACAAAGGTATAGATGGTGAAGTGCGACTGCAGAGCATAAAGTCATAAACCAAAAGGTATACAGAACAACAGTTAGGGAGAGTGCACCTGGTAAATTCCCGGAGAAAGGCTGCAAATAGCCTGGAATACGGTTGGGCAGCCTTCAACAGGAGACATTTGCAAATGCTCTGACCACCTAGGGGCAAATGCATGGATGTTAGGTGCAGAATAGCGACAATCCAGGAGGGTTACGAGTTAGTTAACGGCGGAGAGGCGGTAAGGCAAAGTGGCAAACAGTTGCGCCTTTACCTAGCGCATACGAACAAATAACTGAGGTTTAATCCGCGTACAAACAAATAACTGAGATAGCCCGCAGTTGAAAGGAAGGTGCGTTGATTGGCTGTACAATGCATGACATGACCTAGATGACAGGCATCAACACCCTGATATGATACAGGTCCCAGCGAGGGAGCAGAGAGATAATCCATTGATCAATTGCAGGTAGCCTATCTTAGGGAAATGCAAATACATATAAAAACTGGCAGCGGTCAGATTCACTTGGAAAGCAAAAGCAACACATGAAACTAGTGTAGCACAGCACAAGCACGGTGGGTGGGCGGATTGACTAGTGCTAATGCTGATTGATGATACTAGTGCGACGGTGGTGCAATCGCGACGCAATCCCGCAGGCAGGCAATGGTAGCGAGGGACGAGACGGGACAGGATATAAGAAGAAAAGCAACCAACCTGGTAAAGGTGCCTGATACGAAGACCCTCCTGCCACCGTAGGGCCAAACAAAGCGGGCCGGGACGGTGGCGGCTGCGGTGCTGACGCCGACGGCCCCGGCGTCGTGGGCGGAATCAGCGCCGGGCGAAAACATGGCGGGAGGGGAGGAGATCGAAGGAGCAAACCCTAGAGGAGGGTGTGGGGGTGCGGGCGCAGAGAAGGCGGAGGAGCAGCCGCGAGGGGATCCTCCGCGTGCCGTGCCGTGCCGCGCAAGAGGGCTCCCCGGGCGAGGAGAGATCACCCGCGCCGGGCCGAGCAGCCGGCGGCCCAGGCCATATATTCGCGAGACCTAGACGACGAGGCGAGACGAATCGGGGCGGGGAATCGAGGCGAGATCGAGGCGGCGCGAGGGGTGAGGACGCGGGAGAGGGGAGGGCGGCGGCGAGGCTGACGGCGGGGGATCCGGAGATGCGAATGCGGCGTGGCGGGGGGAGGGAAGGAGGAGGAGATGGTATCCCAGATGGCGATGGGGCGCAGGAGGAGGAAAGAGAAGAGATGGAGCAGAGGAGCAGAGCAGAGGAAAAGGGCCCGCGCCTCTCCTTCCTTCCTTGCAAGGCTCTCTCTGCTCTCTCGCCCTCCCTCCCTCTCCCTCCCCGCGGGATCTTCTGTCTCCTCTCCTGCTATAGCCAGCCCCGTTGCACTCCTTCTCCATCGCTCTGGGCTGCCAATTTGGAATTCCTAGCCCCGTCCGCGCTTCCAAGGACTCTGATGCTTCTAATGCTCCAAATTCGTTATTATGCATGCATGCGGTTGTTTTTTCCTAAACTAAATTAATTTAGTTGCGTGTTTCATTTACTTATAGATAATTTCTCACTGCATTTGATTACTCATACCAAAAATCCAGCCACGTGTGAATAAGTGCCACTAGAGATGAAAAATGTAAGCGATTGCATAGGATGATTCAATAAACCTACCGAGATAATAAGGTAATTAAATTAGTATCATACCAGTAAAGTGAACTAAAACATCTAGTTATTTGGATACAAAATATATGCAACTACAAAGTCTTAGGGTTATATGCCTTGGATCAAAATATCAAGTTCATTTTATGCTTCTATAGTTAGAAGAACATAACCACTTCCTTTTTAAATTTTATAATATTTATAATGCAGTTGCAATATCAACTTGACTTTCAACAAAGACACCAATTGCCGATAGATCTAAAGATAAATAAAATATCGTCATAACACGATATTTTTTTATTCCTTTACAAGAGGATATTGCATATAAGGCCATATACTGAGCTAAATTAGGAATGTCACGTGACACTGCTAGGAGCATAGGCTTATTTCCAAAGCCAGTCTTCGTTTTGTTGGTTAACCCGATGGGCAGGTATTATAGGTTTTATTGGGGGTCAAATGAAAACTGCTTTGTTTAAGTAAAAATTGTTGGGAAATTGACTTTGTTCAAGGCCATACCAAGAAAAGCCTTGCTCGTTTGCGTTCCGTGAGATGGCAACAGATGGGGACAAAGGGAAATGGTGGTCGTCCCAAAGACGCATCGGCATAGCACACTCCTCCGCGACTCCCTCGGTCGTGCTCAGCTCGCTGGAACATCGGAGTGGATTCCATCGACGGTGGTCGATACTAACGAGGCAACGCCGCCTCCCCCGCAATAAAGCACTCGAGCCTCAGCTCCCACTCATTCCTCTCTCTCTTCTCTTGCCACTCTTCGCTAGCAGCATAGCTCGTACGGTGACTCTTTCCGCTGATCTGACAGTCCGCCCCGCGCGCGCCCTTCTTGCAGTTGCAGCATGCCTGGCGTCACCGCCGCCGCCGCGAGATCGGCCGTCCTCGCCTGCTCCCCTGCGCTACGGCTACAGGTCGGCAGCTTCCTTAGCTTGGGTCGTCGTCGTTGCGTTTCTTGTCCTTTTTTCCCCCTTCCAATTTACTGGCGCAGAGCTTGGATCTTGATTCGGAGAAGCGGGAGCTTTGCTTTCCTGTCGCTGTAGGGAATGGACGCAGTGTCGTTTCGAGCATCGGCATCTTTCCCCAGGCAAAGAACAAGCTTTCCATCAATTCGGGTGCAGCGGATTCCAAAGCGCTTTCAGGTGTCATGTTCGGTACGTATCGGCAGCATCTATCTTTGCGTTATTCCATCCATTGCACTGTGTAATTTCACGTCGTTGAGATGGTTTTTGCATTCAATGGTTCTAGACACCCCCTTCCAGCTCTGCTCTGATGTGCTTAACATGTGCCGTGAGGTGAAACGCTGGATGCTCTTCCTAGACGCATGCTTGCTAAGCTCAGCTCTTTCGCTTGCTGCATTCTTCCCCGTTCATTTAATGAAAATGCAGTGAAATCACTATGATGTTCGCTCAGAATATTATCTATGCATAATGTGTCATGCCAAGCAATGACATATCCCCCATGAGTCTCAATAGACTTGCTTGTATTCTGACCAGATACACTACTGAATAGAGAATACTCCCATTATCTACAAGTTACAACAATGGAACTCATCAAGGGTACCATTACATCATACCGTACACTGTCATCTTTCTTGCAAGGACTTCAGTGCTGATGAATGTCAGTATATCAATCATTTCATCATGTGGCGATGAATGCCTTCAGCCCTTCATACAACTAGAAAGTAGAAAGATGTCATTTTATAGAAAATTTCCTTGTGCCAGTCTCATGACACCTCTTTTTGAGTGAACATAAGAGCTTCTCTGGGCCTGCACAAATTTAATTTTAAGCTCTTCAAGAACGCACGTAGCTTGTTTTTTCCACTTCAGCCACCTATAGATTTCCTTTCGAGAGAAGTTGCTCGTAATTTTTCATAATGTAATTGCTGCTACTCGGTACCGGCATTGTTTGTTTCTAAAAATTGCACCTATATCTTGTACCTGCTCCGCACTTCAAAGACACTGCTCCTGTAGCTTTGTCATGCTATTCCGATGATAGTAAAAAAGACTACTAAACTGATGGTTGTAGTTGCATCTTTAAGCATCTTGCTTGATGATCCAAACTTACTTTGTGAGAATGTAAATGTGTAGAGGGCCACTGCACCAGTGTTCTTAGTTGTACGTTGGTAAGTGCGGTGGGTAGTGGAGAATACATTGTCAAATGCCTACAGCATGTTTCTGCACCGCTGGAACTCTTTTGGGAATGTTTCTGACAGCTGATTTTGATCTTGAATAGGCTAAACAAGAAACTATTGAGAAGGTTTGTGAAATAGTGAAGGGTCAGTTAGCTTTACCTGAAGACAGCTCTGTAACCGGAGAGACAAAGTTTGTGGACCTTGGGGCTGATTCACTCGACACTGTAATTCCTTGAACTCGTGTGATTATCTGACATCATATAACCACACTGCTTGCTTGAAATCGAGGGTCATCTATGTCAATTGTTTTTTTGGTACTCATTGCTAATCTACACCATTTGTAATGTGTTTTATTGGATTAGGCAACAAAGCACCCTTTTTATTGGCATTGTATGGAGCTGTACGGCTCTAGTGGAATCATGAATCACTATTTGTTGACTTCTGGTCCGAAAGCGCCCTATTATTGCTTACCGTCCTGAATGTGGAACAGGTCGAAATTGTGATGGGGCTTGAGGAGGCATTCCAAATCAGCGTGGACGAATCGAGCGCTCAAGAGATCCAGACAGTGGGGGACGCAGCTGCGCTCATTGACAAGCTTATAGCAGAGAAGGATGTTTGAAAGGACAAGAGGTTCCTGTATGAATAGTTTGGCAGGCACCCATTGCTCTCTGGATGACAGCGGCAATGCTTCCCTGCATGCAATTAGTTAGAATTCTACTTTTTGGATTAATAAGAGGGAAACCGTCCAATTTCCCTGAGAGATGGAGCCTTTTTTCCCCTTGAATCTTGTGAGACAGTATTCAATCCGTGTAGCTGAAAAAGATATTGCAATTTGTTGCAAAGATTCTGAACCGTTTCGTCAGATTATGAGTTCTGTCCTAAATATGCTGTATCTTTCGGCTCGTATTTGTTGAACTTACCTGTGCCTCGCAAACGTGTTGATTCGAACAGGCTCAGGAATTCAGCAAACCAAAAGAAAGGAGGAGAATTCAGCAGAGCGAAGGTCCAGTTATTCCTTTCATCGATTCAGGGGGCTGAATCGATGAAAGGAATTCAAGCGTGCAGCCCCTGAATTGTTGAATTTCTGTTCCTTTCTCCTGCCAAACCACAACAGCCCCATCGCGCAACGGTCGATAGAGAAAAAAAAAACATATATGCCCAAGGGCAGCAGAGCCTACTCGAAACACAGTAGAATCTCTTGATACGTAGTAAATAAACTCCAATAGATTGTGCAGCAAGACTGGGTAAACCCAGAGAGCTGAAGGTTCCAGTTCCATACATGAAGAAAGCCTCGAAGCAGGCCAGAGCCAGACACATGCAACGGGCTAGGCTAAGCTACCATTAAGAAGATAGTTTCCCAATCCGGTTCGAGAATCCCCAAAAGCCCACAACCACATAGGCCCTTCCAGTTTTTTCTTTCAGCTGCTACTGAGACGCTGCTTCTTGTTTCAGGTAGAAACTTCTTGCCATCTCTTCAGTCACATCACTGCATAGTCCCAGAGTATCAATGGAAATGATGAGAAACGAAACCCATGTTAACCACAATGGAGGCAAGGGAGGAGAAAGCTTGCAAACCTGTCAGGTGCTTCCTCTTTGCTGATAAGTGAAATATTTTTTGAGGACAGAAGCTGAAAGAAGTTGGCAACATTACCCTTCTTCAATCTCTCATAAGTCTTTGTTAGGAACTGGTTGAATTCCTCTGGTTCCTGATCACAAACAACACCCACGCTAAAACAAGATGACAAAGCCATCGAATCCTACAGATGACGGGACAACCAAGCAAGCATGCCAAACTACCCATACAGACGCACATGCACTCACGAAAATAACCTATGGAGTGATTACCTGTTCAATAATGCAGGCCTTCTGCAGGGCAGCAAAACATTCAAGTGCCTTTTGGTAATTATCCCCCTCACAGGAGTTTTCTAACAAAGACAATGTGTATTTCTGCATCTGTTCCATTGCCTTCTGCACCCAAGCTGAGCTAGATCTCTTCGCCAGCATGGCTTCAAAATCTTGAACAGGATTCAAATCTCTGATCTCCCCAACGTTCTCTGTTGGAGGATATAAAACCTCCAAAACTCCACCCTTCTCTGCAGAGGGTTCTGTTACTGGTTTATCTTGATCACCTGCAACAGTATATTCCAGTCTGTCCTGTGTTCGTGCTTTCTTTTTCTGTAATCAATTAGATGAGTCAAATGATCTAGCCATCTGTCAAACTGGACCAATGTCAATATAACAAATGCTTGCATCTAACCTTGGGGTTCTCCTTCAGCTCAAAGGCTTTGCCTAAATTTTGGATTAGTGGTGTTTGTTGGTCAATGACATCAGGATCAGGTTCGGTTATCCTCCTTAGACATCTTTCAAGTGGTGGGACATTTGCGTCTGGCTGCTTTGCCTTTAGATCAAGGTAACTGTAAAATCTCTGAAAGGGGACAACGTACCATAATCAACAAAACAAGAAACATACAAGAAGAAAGTAAAAATAAAAGCCACAGCGAGAGGGATAGCAACCCAAGTGAAGAATCAAGCAGTGCAACTATTTATGGAATGAACCAGCTGACCTCTAAACACAGGTCGGCATCACGCACAAGTTTCGTTATTGCAAAAACGTTTGATTATTGCTTTTTAAGTTATTTTGTTTGAAGTATAACCCTCCATCCTTCCCATAGTCCCTCTTGTGCATAAAGTTATGCTATGTTCTTCATTTTGTAATTTGGCCAAACTTTTCTTTGGGGTGACAATTGATGCAGAACGAACACAAATACAACTATCATGCTTACTAATTGATATGTACAATTAGTCACTTTTAAGAGGAACACAGTAAGCTGTCAAAAGCCTACTGTGCACACACCTTGTTGATCATAGCATAGTTTTTGTTGGACGTAAAAGAACAGCTACAGTATTTCCCCACTAAGTCAAAATATTTACTAAAGGTGCATCAATGAATGGAAAATGAAAATAAGATAATAAATAAGGTCGTGTATAGAAGCATGCACATGATGTTCTACCACAAAAAAAGTACCTCTAACATGGGATTTGGTGTAAACTCAGGCTTGAGGACCTCTCTTCCAGGTGGTGCTAGGTCTAACATCTTCACCAGGTTATCTGCAGCTTCCTGTTGTTCTTCAGTGGGCTGAGACGATGATGGCAGGCTGCTAAAGGACCGGAACTGAAACTCTCTGATATCCTCAGCAAATGGGAGCACATTGAAGTAAAAGGAATCTTGCTGCAGCCAATGGCAAGCAAGATTGAGCACACAAAGTCAACAATAAAAGTACTTTGAATATAAACCACAAATATAGCACTTACGACATTGTTCACTGATGAAATGTTTGGTGTTAATACACCAAAAGAAACATTCCCTTGACCTTGCCTCCACACACATCGCACAATAGCGACCTTGTTCATTTCATTCATTGCTCTTGCTATGGCGGAAACTGCAAGAGCTGCTTTTGTGTTACCTGGTTCAGGTATAAACAAGCATACGTCTTTCATAAAATGGTGCCTGTCAAAGTAAAAAAAGAGGAAGCATTACTAGTACGCAGCCATGCAAAGACCTAGATCATAACATGAGCAACTCGGCAGATTTAGATTCCTTTTCTATATATCAAATATGTGTGGCTTTATTACAACATTTAGGTACACATTACCATACATTAAAGTCCAAATTGCAACTCGGCAGATTTAGATTCCTTTTCTATATATCAAATATGTGTGGCTTTATTACAACATTTAGGTACACATTACCATACATTAAAGTCCAAATTGCAAGAAAAAGACCTAAAAAATAATTTAGAGTATACAATTATCATGATAGCCGAAATATTATAATGGCAGAGCATAGCTGGCAATAAAAAATGCACCAGGATGAATTCTACAGTATTTTGTTTCTTAAATAAAATCAGCTGACTCCGTCTGCGGAAATAACCAAAACTTCACAGATGTAGATAGGACTGGGTGACAAAAGGTTCCCTCTTGCCTACAAGAAAGGCAGATCACTTCTGGCTATGTTCAGCTTTTAGCTCGATTCTCCGGTTCTCGTTGAAGAAGAACATAGGGACCATTTAGCCATCACACCACCGCCTAGTCCAAATTTTATTCTTACAGAGTATAGCCATGTGACATGCATTTAAAATAACTGTACAACATATTTATGTTTGCACCGTTTCCAAATGATTGGCCTTGAAGACTCCAAACAGACATAATATACAGGAGCAATGTACAAGTTTTTGTCCCCATAGTCCTCACAACAGTGGCTAAAATGGACTAGCAAACATACCTTTTAAGAATATACAATAATTGACCTTGAGAGTTATCTAAACATGGTCAAGCAGAAATTATCACCAATGACGGCATGACGCATGCAGTAGTAAGAGAAGAGTTTTTTTTTCCTAGAAAATAAGTATTAACATGGTTCATTTTCTACTCCAACTATTATTCTATACAAATAGAAAAAAAAAAGCAGGAAAGGTTTCCAGAGCATTAGGTGCTAGCAGAATTTAATAATCTAGCATTGATGTCACAAACTACTGATAATGCAGAAAGCGTGATATTGCTACAAACCAACAAATGACAAAGAACAACATTTAGATACTCAGATGCCAAGTCAAAGTTTATAGCATACCGTAATATGCTGGATCTATCTGTAAATCCTAGAAGCTTCACACCTTTCTCTGGCTTGAACTTGACCGCCTCCCATTCAGCAGATGATATCGGGACAACTTGAGGACCATAAAGATATCCCTTAATCCTCTGATCTGGTGGAACAACTTTGTCTGGTTCAACAACGCTTTTGTACTCATAATCCACTTTGACTTCATGAGAGGCAAATTTATCACTTGGAGGAGCCTTGTCCGAGTACTTCTTCAAAGTGGGGAATTTTTCCTCAGCTGTTTTCTTATAGACCCATACCTGTTCACAATGGCATCCAAATCAACCATGACTGTGAGTAATGTAGGCATGCTAATGTGATCACCTCAAATCTAGTAGTCTCAAAACAACTCACAAACTGAAGCAAAGTGTTGAATTAGTATAAACTTCTGTAAGTGTTGGGAACATTGCATAGAAATGAAAAAATAACTGGGCCTACCTTGATTTTAAAATTGGAGCTCACTTCCAGGTCTCCCCTGAAGACAGTAACCGGAAGCACATTTCTTGTCTTCAGAGCACCCAACAGTGATGTTGGGCTGTCAACCTGGACTACCTTTGCTACTGATCTATTTCTGAACTGATACAGCAGTCGGTCATTTTCTTCCATTACAACATTATGATGGATTCCCAGTTCTCTGAAGACAATGCATTCCATCTTGATATCGTGTCTTTTCATCTGGTCTGCAATGGTGTCCACCTGATCTTCTTTAGTCCCCTCAGGCGGATCTCTTAACGGATGCTGTGCACTGGTGATTAGACAGAGACGCCGCTTTCCTTTGGTATTACCAAATTTCCTAATCAGCATATCCAAGCCAACAACAATAGCATCCAGAACTTTGCATTAGTCAAGGAATTTGTACAGTAGCATCCAGAACTTTCCATCAGAACAATAGCATCCAGAACTTTCCATCAGAACAAAAGGAGACCATATTCGAAACAACATCACAAAAACAGCTTAAATCAATAAACCATAGATGTATATTTTATAGTCCTATACATAACAACGAAAAGGACAAAATTCAATGAAGAAGCACATGAGAAACCAGTTTGTTACTATCCAATCAATAGGCAGGAACCAGTACATAAAGGACCAAAAATGTCAAATCACTTACGCCAATAACACTAACAAAGGGCACTACACAAGATGCAAATATTCAAAGATGGTCAACCTAAGAAATGATACTTTAATTGTAACTATCTACATATGATTTGCTGTATCTAGAACATATATATTAAGGTAATATTAAGAAAAGTGGAACCATAGACTTCCAGTATAGCAATTAATAGTAGGATAAAACAAAACACTAGAAGGATACAATCACCAGGGACAGATCCTGCTGGAAGGTTTTGCAGAGCCTGTGACGTCCCTTCATCTACAACTTTAATATCATGTGCAACTGCCACATGCTTGTAGCCCCCAAGCTCCTTTGCGAGCTCATTGCATGTTTCTGAATAGATCAGGGTAAAGTAGTCCATCAATTTTTAACTCCGGAAATAATAAATGTAAAATGCTGGCAGTGTTCTTGACTGAAGTACAAGCAATGCAACTTTGACTATCGATGTCTAACTAAAACAATGGTGTTCCAGTGACTTCATCAGAAATCTTCACTGATTAGAAAAAAAAAACATAAAACTTGCAAACCTTCTCCATTTTAAAGCAAACACTTAGTCAATGTAACTACGAGCAGTTCAGATAAGTTTACTGATTTAATGGCAGTTTGACTCTGGGCATTAAGTTCATCTTGAAATGATTATTTTATGTTGATTCCTATGAAGTTGAAGTTAATGTCTCAACAAATGACTCAAGTGCACAAGCAGCCAGGTTACTATTTTCCATTGAACACAGTTTTATTCTATTTGATCAAACTTATCTGAAGACACAGATTTTGATGACTTCTCTTTGCACTGAAAAGGAAGGATTCCCAATCAGAGAATGTAAAATTTGTATCTAGATTTGTACAAAATGGTTATAAAGTTCTTACAAGACAACCAGAAGACGAACACACAAGATTTGAAGTAAAAATAGAAATAGTTGATGCAACTATAAATAACTGACCTTTAGTTCCAAAGAGGACGATACCAACCTCATCGCTCCTGTTATAAACTAACTGCAGAAAACAGAGGTGCACAGGAAACTAGCTTGATCAGAGGTTGTTTGCCTGTGAAACTAGAAGCGGTATCACTTAAACTGAGGAAGCTGGATGACAGAAGATGTGCTTGCCTTCTTATGCACCAGAGTTGAGCATATGTTTTTGACCTCCTGCAGCACCCCATGCATTGAAGGACCAACATCCAGTAGCAAAACCAACGCTTCCTAAGAAATAATAGTTTAAAAGCACAGGCATTACTAAGAGAAATAATAAGCCCATCCGGGCATTGTTGAGAAAGAACTTGTAGAAATGCCCTAACAGCAAATCAAGGACTCTTTTGTTCATCCAATGTTTCCCCCTGCGGAGAATGTGGCATCGAAATTGATAATGATAACACGGATATGAAGGAAAGATCTCGTATCTCTATTTAGATCATAAGCTAAGTTATCCAGATTTTGCAGAGCATGCAGATGGTCAATTTTACTTAAAACCTGTAGTTCAACTGACATCAGCAGTTGGGAAACC
>CM014278.1:68050779-68068240 GCA_004135705.1 Alloteropsis semialata | reverse complement strand
CTCTTCCCCGGCAAGCGACCACACCCGGACGAGACCCTTCACGCCGCGTAGGGAGGGCCATCGCGGAGCTCCGGTGAAGACCTCTCCCATCAGATCCTCACCTCGCGCCCTCCCCGCCTCGCCCGCGCCCCCCTGCCCCCTGCGTCGCCCGTGCCCCGTCTCCCGCGCCGCCGCTCCACCAAACCCTAGCCCTCCTCGCCGCTCCTCCGTCCTCTCTCGAATCTCTCTCCTCCTCGCAGCACCCCGCGCCCGGCGGACCGCCCCGTCGCCACGGTAAGATCAACCCGATCCGCTCGCCCCAAAGCTATCCATCCGCCTGCACTGCAAGCCTAAAAAATTCCCCACTTCCCCACCGGAACCCTAGCCGCCGCCGCCATTTTCTCCGTCAACTCCGACCCACCAAAGAATGGGCGAGATGCCGGACAAATCGGCGCGGGAGGATTCTCCGACGACAAGCCTCGCGTCTCTCACAATCGTCGAGCATCTCCTCCCCAACAAGTTGCGGCTTTCCACGCCGCCGGCGCCGAGTCTATCCGCGTCGAGTTTGGGAAGCCGATGGAAAGGGAGATAGTGGCCTTCTACGATGAGGCTATCCGCAGGCTTCCCGTTGCGGACATGCCGGAGCTTGTAGATTGGGTCCTCACCGGCGGCCACTGCATCGGGCTCCTCGACCCCGTGTCCAACATCATCCTCAACGCCCTCAACCTCCAGTGTCGCCGTATGTGCAGCGGCGACTCTGCGCAGCCCAGGAGTGGCAGGATGAAGAGGGGGAGGAAGAAGAAGATGTCTTCACTCAGCAGCAAGGGGGCAGCAGGGAAGGGGGAAATGGAAGGAAGCTTCAGGTGGCTTACGATAGTTTTGGGCTCCTACTCTGGTCTCATCGCCTTCGTGCAGACCTACTTCCGGTACCTGTCCACGGAGCAGGCCATGCGCTACCTCCGCGTGGCTGGTGCCGACCTCGCCGTGGCAGTCCAGCTTGGGGAGCACCAACACTTCGGGCCGGAAGGTCGCCAAACCCCCGACCTCTGCTGCGGCAGGACCCAGTACGCTCTCAAGGCCGCCGCAGCCAAAGCAGGGCACCCGGAGCCCAACGACCTGGCTCAGTTAGCCAAGTCTCTTATCCCCTTCAAGGATCAGAAGCCTCTAGATGCTGTGCTGCAGAAAGGACGGCTCCTCAGCGTCGAGGATGTCAATGCCATTCTTGGCTCCCTGCAGCGGCTGCACTACGCGTCGAGGATGTCAATGCCATTCTTGGCTCCGTGCATAGCGGCTGCACCTGCAGAAAATTTGTAACCAACAAGTTATGCCAATACTCTAACCCAACAAGCAGAAAATTTGTAAGCTATCAATACTCTAACCATAAGCTATCAAGAAAAGGTAAGAAAGAGAAGAAATATTGAATTGTGATACTTGGTAACATACCAACTCTTGATCTTCAAATGTCTTCGAGCAGTTTGATTAGGTGATGAAAGATGGCGATCATAAGCTGTGGCTTCATAGGGTACACCACGCAGATAAGCAGTTCTGAGCAAGTTTTCAATGACATCATAATCTTCACCTTCAGTGGGTCCATCTGCCAGACAATAACCATTGACTTCTTGGAAGTATCTGCGCATGACTTCTGGCGAAAAAGTGTTTGACTCGATGAAACCCCGACGAGCACCCCTTACCCTTCTCGCAAAGTCACAGAGTGCAAACAAACTATACAGTACACATTCATCTGCAGATCAAACAATAATATAGGTCATATTCGTGGTTGTTATTTATATGCAAATTAAACGTGCCAATATCACATATATTTCTTTTAAAGAAACCATAATACTATGTTTATATGCACTGGATCTTCTTCAGTTTTTACATGGAGTAGGTAGTATCTTCAGTTTTGACATGGTATAGCTAACACCTAACAATTAACTTTCAATCTATCAAAGCATCAGAAACAAGCAAAAAATTAAAAAAATAGCAGCACTAATCTAACTATCAGCCTTCAATCAACTATCAAAAAAAGATCACAAACATACAAGAGGTCAAATAATATCAGAGTAATACGAACTTTTCTCTTGGCGATAAATCTTTGCATTGAGGTTGACACCATTAAGATGGCATTTAGTCATTGACCAAGAGTAACTTGTTTGGTTCTGTAACAAACAGAAAGCAAAAAAAAATTAGCACCGAACTGTGGAAGAATAGTCACCAAGCAGAACGCAAAGGTATAATGACTACCGAGTTACCTCAATGCCACAAATGTTGCACTTAAAGGGCTGAAGGTTAGCAAGATAATTCACAGATGGAACCAAATGATGACCACACTTTGTGCATCTCCAAGGATAACCGACAAGACGACCAGTCTTCTCTCCAGGATTATTGTTGTTGCGTGCTCGGATGCAACGGTTGTGCTCCGTGCTCTTCTTTTGCCTTCTCGATTGTGGTATGTATTCTGAATTTCTGAAACAAATTTCCTATTGTAGTATTTTTGGCTGTATCTCTGAGCTGCTGCTTCTACCTTGTACAAGTTTGATGTTGCTTTGTTGGTTCCACAGGCATCACCAGTTCTGGTGCTGCGACATTATCATCAATGCTAGCCACTATAAAGGTCAGTTCTATTTTCTTTTTTCCTGACAATGTTTTTATCTTAATGGAATTACTGCTCCCTGTGTTTTCAGATGATGCTGGAGATAGATACCTTATCTTGGCTCAATCTCTTCACTGCACTTTAAGTTTCTAATAAATCATCTTTGCTGTCATTTTCAGGAAGAGTTTAACACTCATGATCCCAAGGAGAGCAATTTGCTACTCCCTTACTTGAGGAAAAGGTCAAAAATCATTGAGATAGTTGCAGCGCGTGCTATAGTCTTTGCTCTATCACAGTCTGGAGTATGTGCTGCTTTCAGCAGAGGTATGTCTTGTTGAAATCCATTTCTGCTTCATATGGCTGTCCTGAGTTTCTTCTTATATTTCCAGAGACAAATCAGAGTATGCTTTCTGAATGGAAGTCCTGATGAAGTTACCTGCAGTTTATTTTACAACAAGAACAATGATTCACTCATTACTGTGTCAGTATATGGTTCTGAAAATTTCATTGCTCTCAGATGCAGAACAACTCGAATAGAGTATGCTTTTGGTTCCATATGCTTTGTTAATGCAATTGCCTTTTTTTTACCGTTGCATCTTCCTTAAGTATTTTTCTTTATTCAAGGTACATTTGACATGGGCAACCAGATGCTGGTTTCCCTCTTTTCGAGACTGAGTCCTTGAAATGGCCTGGATTTGTGGAGTTCGATGATGTCAATATAAAAAATGGCGCACCGGGCGCGCCCCCATCCGTGTGGCCTCTGCAACAGCCCTTTCATGGTAAACTATTTTGCACAACAAGCGACAAAAAAATGGACATGGTTTCCCTAGAAGTTGACTGGCTTGAATTATCTTCACTGTCTCATGTATACTCAATTTTCACTGCGTTAGTTTAGTCCTCAGAATGAGAATTCTTTTTTTTTTTTTTGCAAATCTATAGATTCAGCCATTGAGGGTGCTGTTTTTGGACTGTTTACAAATTAAGCAGACCAATCTGGGTGATACTTCTTCTATTGGACTGTCTTGTTCCAGGTTGGTGGGCTTCAGTCAAGGGGGTCAATCGAGGTCACCAGCATGTGTTTCTTCTATATGAATGCAAAAACATCTAATTATAGCAACATGGTAGTGACACTTTTTGTAATTATAGGTATAAAAGAAAGAACAAGTTGCTGCTCCTACATTGAGGAGCTGATGATCAGAGATGGCCCGTTCGACGGATTGATGGGTTTCTCCCAGATACACACCTGCTTCAGATAACTTTGCCCTCAGATACTGTATTGGTAAACCAGCTGCTCGGGCTCCAAGAACAAGTAAGTTCATGGTTCATACGAGACTTAAGAACAAAGCATCTGCTAGCTCTCAGTGCTTGGTACATCATTCGCTAACCTTGTTGCCTGCTTTGTGCTTTCATGGCAGGGTCTGGCCCTGACCAGAGTTCCGAAGATCAAGTACCTGGTGATCATCGGTGGCGCCATGTTCCAGTCGCCGACGGTGGTCGAGAAGGCGTACGCCAGCAAGATCGCATGCCCCTCGCTTCACTTCATCGGTACCTGAATGTCTGCGTCATTCGATTGTTATGCCCATTGGTTTGTTGGTTAGTTGCGTCCAACATCACGGAAGACCAAGGTTGTCATTTTTTGCCGGTAGATTTATGATCACGACATTGTCGCTGAGTACAAATGTGGATGCTTAGTTTTTTTTCTTTTTTGGATTTGTAGTGAGTGAAACTTCTGTCTTATCAATATTATAAACCACTCATGCTATTATAATTCTTTCAATTTATTGGACAAAATGAGGCAGCTCTACTCATTATCTGGCATTCCGGCCCATGAAAAAAAGGAGAGCTCAAGAGCGAAAACTGAAATGTGAAACATTTTTTAGTTTTGTTCTATTTTGTTTTTCTCTAATGACCACTGACAGATACTACAAATGATCTATGGAAAATGATCTAACTTGTTTTATTCAGAGCAGTTCAGATTCACAATTTTGGATTGTTTAAAATCCTATATGGGAAAAAATTACTGGCCATACAAGGTTGCCAGAGGACACGCAGTAGTTTAGCTCAGCTCTGCAGTTTCCTTTCATCATGTTTAATTTTTATTTTGCTACTGGCATTTATGGTTTAGATAATATATCTTTTGGCTTCTTATCATAATAAATCTATTTTGTTTAAAAACTGTGTGCCCGTAGCAACGCACGGCTACTCCTCCGCGCGCACGGCACCGTCCACTCCCACGCCGCCTCCATCCTCGACGACCCCGCCGCCCCGCGCGCGCCACCAGCGAGCCGCGCTCCAGTCGGCCCAGCGCGCCGTCGAGCTCGCGCCGGACTCGGTTGAGCTCGCCCACTTCCACGCCATGCTGCTCTTCGACGCCGCCACCGAACCCCGCGGATACGAGGACGTCGTCTCTTAGTAGGGGTACGGCCGGCGGCAGAAGGCCTCGCCGCCGAAGCTGATATTTGGTTTGCGTCACCATGTAATTAGTTGAATTAGGTGTGGGTTGTTCATAAGTTTACCAATTTGGTGGGAGCTAGATGCCTGTTTTGAGCATCTGATGCCACAATGTTGTAATTGTAACCTCCTACCTAGCTTGGCTATATGCTATCTGTTTGTAAGGCATGACATCTTCTGCTAATGTTCTGCGGCACAGTTTTATGTATACAGCTATAACTTTGTTTATGACGTATTAGCTGAACTTTCTGCCCGTTTGTTGTAGGTTTCTGGACCTGTGGTCGTAGCTGATGGAATGGCTGGTGCTGCCATGTATGAGCTTGTTCGTGTTGGCCACGACAACCTCATTGAGGAAATTATCCGTCTTGAGGGTGATTCAGCTACAATTCAAGGTATGCAACAGCGCGGATCATCTATTTAATAAATTATTTACCCATGAGGAGTTTCTTTGAATTTTAACAATGTACAGTACGCTAATCATGCAAGTGCTATCACTTGAGTCTTGCAGTTTATGAGGAAACAGCTGGACTTATGGTTAATGATCCTGTTTTGAGAACAAGAAAGGTGTATTTTAGTTATCTTCTGATCTGTATATTTTAATGCCATTGTTTTGCTATGTATTTTAACACTGTAGCTATCCCCATGCAGCCTCTTTCTATTGAGTTGGGACCTGGAATTCTAGGAAACATTTTTTATGGTATCCAGGTGAGCTGAACATGACAGGGTTCATTTTTTACGGGTCATTTACTTTTGTCACTTCTTATCAGTTGTCCTCACCCTTTGTCTATTATGTTTGCAGCGCCTTCTAAAAACCATTGCTATTAAAGCAGGAGATGTGTACATTCCTTGTGGTGTTTCAGTTTCTGCCCTTGATAAAGATGCATTGTGGGAATTTCAGCCAAACAAACAAGGTATTGCCTTACTGTAGCATCTGCACTATCCAACTGTTCTTGCGTGCTGTTTTTGTTACTTCTAAGTTGTATGCGGTCTGTGATGCTATCTAAATACATTTTGTTGTGTTGTGTCCAGGTGTTGGAGATCTTATCACGGGCGGAGATATATATGTTGTAAGTTCATATGACGTTGAATTCCATTTATGGCTATTATTCTGAACAATGCTTGTTGTTTGTGATATGTAGATGCATGTCATTGGCCCATGTTTACAGCCTGCAGGTTAGTTGATGATACTAAGTCTTATTGATTTGATGTGTTCTACATATGATCAACTTTATGTCAAACCTTGATATTGCTTTTTATGCAGGACACTGTGCTAGAATTGGAATTTCAGGCATTAAAAAGCAATTTACCATGTTTCAGGTAAAAAAGAAAAATATTCTTCATTCATTTATGAAAATAGAACTCTATAAGAATTGAAGCATTATTTTAATATATTCTTCATTTATTTCCTTGCAGACATGGCCTGTGCGGTCACCAAGGCCTGTTGCGACAAAGGTTGCTGCAGATACACCTCTTCTGACAGGGCAGGTTTGTATAGAAGTTGCCTTGAGCTTTGTTGTCCATAACAAAATGTTTAATAAATTTTAAGCAATACTAGCAAAAAACTAGAAATTACAAAACATTTATCTTTTCCTTTTATATCTTACTCTTCGCCATTTTCAAATGGTTCCAGCGTGTACTTGACGCGTTGTTCCCCTCATTTCTGGGAGGAACTTGTGCTATTCCAGGAGATTTTGGTTGTGGCAAACTGTCATTAGTCAGGCACTTTCAAAGGTGATTGTCCCCCACCATTTACTGGTGTCATACCTGCAGCATATTCTTCCTTTTATTGTCTTGATGGCTTCATCTTTAAACTTTGCAAATTGTTATCTGCAGTACTCCAATTCCCAAGCTGTGGTTTATGTGGCCTGTGGTGAAAGAGGAAATGAGATGGCTGAGGTTCTCATGGACTTCCCCCAGTTGACAATGACATTGGAAGATGGCCGTGAGGAGTCAGTCATGAAGAGAACAACCCTGGTGGCTAACACATCAAACATGCCTGCCCCTGCTGTGAATCTGTGATTCCATTACAGTTTGTTCTAGAGAAAAGTTTTTTTTTTTGGCTTCTGTTGATCCATTGAAATTTGGAGGATTCAGAGATGCGCATAGCATGTCTGAAAGGCTGTGCTATCTATTTCTGTTATGTAGGTTTTTCCCCCAGTAATTAAGAATTTGGCAGGTGATTCCCAGGGAATAGTTGAAGAATTAAAATTCGGGGAAATTAACTAGTTGTCCTCCGGAATGGAGGACCAGTCAAGACACCTTCAGAGCGAGCATGGTGTGGCTAATCAAATGTTTCGCCCATTCACTTCGCTCTTACTGTCAGCGCCAGCTGTGGCACAACAACATGCTAGTTCTTCAAACAACAACTTGCCTACTCTGCCTGGCCTATTTCCACCAGATGATGGGTACATATGGAAGAAATGTGCGGAGAACATCGTTCCAGGTTGTTTATATCCAACGGTGTATTATAAATGCACCCAGGAAAACTGTGAGGTCAACAAATTAGTGGTATGCTCTGTGGATGGTCATCAGGTTTTAGAGATGGTTCTTAGTGGTTGCCACAACCACCCACGTCCAACAGAAACGGGTTCAGAAGATGCCCTGGCTGGATTCGGAATTGGGACTCAGCAAGGTTATGTGCTACCTGAGGTATCGGATGAGGGGACTTCAGCACCTAGGTCCCGAGACAGAGGGAGGTGAGGGACTTTCCAGCTCAAGTGATAGTGAGGAAGATGAGGACGATGATGAAGCAAGAGTCGAGGAAGATGTTGCTGGCGATGCCAGTGCAATCGCAAGGTAGTTTCTTTGATCTGACTGACAAAAGATTCTTGGTTGTAAATTAATTTCTAGACTCTCTCAGAATGGTAACTAATGGTACTTTCACTCGACAGACATGTGCCAGCGCCATCAGAAAGGATCACTGTGCAAACTCGGACTGGAAACTCTCACCGAATGTATGTATCAACTTTGTACAAAAACTGCCCTTTCCATGAGCCTTCTTCTTTATTTTATATGCTGGTATCTTAGAATCCATATGTTGTTGTTAGTGTAGTTCATATGTGAATATAAAGCTCATGCTCATAGATCTGGTCAACCATTTTTATTTTCAAATTTGGAAATTGAAGAATTGATGGGCAATACTGTTATGGTTGAAATCAGCAACTCACTATTCCATTCTTCCTCTTTGGAGCCAGACATACAATTCTCCTCTAATGTATTCTTTATGTTTTATGAAATGGCAATTAATAAGTAAAGGGCAAGTAATTGGAACATGCACGAATATGACCTGTGTATTTCTGTTCTGGACCTTAAATGATCATATACTTCTATGTTTTTATTATACAACACTGATACCAACACGGGTACCTGCTAGGGCTGGGATCCTGGAAACAGATTAAGTTGTTCACATTTTTTCAATAGGGGATATCTTGCATTGGATTTTTTCCTGTAATTTGAATCATATTGTGGCTTTGTATTGGTATGGGCCAGGTTATGTAGTTCAGTTCATTTCTACATTTTGTCAAATTCATGTTGGAAAATGAACTTAATTTATATTAACGATGTGATTTCTTTAGTGCCAGTGAAAAAAAGAAGATCAAAGTCCAAGGTTTGGGAGGAATTTACTGCTATGCTAAGAGGTGGGAAAATTCAAAGCGTGGAATGCAGACATTGTAAAAAATGCCTTAGGGGAAAAGGCACAGGAGGAGCAAGCCATCTGCGGCGTCATCTTAGGATCTGTCCTGCTCGACCTACAATGGATCAGGTGCAGCCGCCATGGTCATCTCCACATTCTAATTCAACTGTTGAGAAGAAATTGAACTTTTGATCAAGATAAGTCTCTTGAATTGCTTACAAAGGCTTTAGTCTCCAACCTTTGCTCCTTTTCATTAACAAGCAGTACAAATTTTATACAGTTTTTCGCTGAAATATGTCCTACTTATGACATGGTATCGCCATCAGTTATTAGAGAGAAGTTTCTCAGTATTTTTCAAGATGAAAAGTTGAAGCTGATGGAGGAAATGGCACTTGCCCCTGGAGGTGTTTTCCTGGCAGTAACAAGATGGTTCCTTGAATGTAAAGAGTTCATCTGTGTTACAATGCATTTCATTGACAAAGAATGGAAGATGAACAGAAAAATCATTAGATGCAGCTATTTGAGAGATGAATTGGATAGCACTCCATACAATGCTAGCATGTTTCATGATTGGCAATCCTACTACAATTGGTACAGTGAAGGTACCATAGGTATAATGAAGAAAGTACTACAAGATTGGAGTCTTCAGCAGAAGCTGTTAGGAATTGCACTGTACAAGTCACTGGGTTATGCAGAAATAATTGATTTGCAGGAGAGTCTTACAGGACCGAATTATCTTCTTGCCAAATACATGTTACTGACTTTACCTTGCATAGTAGATGCACTCAATGACCTTTTCGACTACAGCTGTCCCAGTGATTTTGTTGTAGAAATTAGTCGGGATTGGTTTAAGTACATGACATGTTCCCCACTACGAAGGACCAAATACAAACAGGTACTCTCAACGTTGCATAACCAACCTTCTTTTGGTTCACAAAAGTGGCACTGGACTTACTGCTTATTGGAGGTTGCTTTTCAGTTTAATAAGGCATTGCCAAACCCTGAACAGATGGATATTTTATCCTATCCATCTAAACCATCTTATGAAAAACTGCAAGCAGCTGAGAATTTCTGTAATCTTGTGAGGCCATTTTTTATGCAATTAAAATGTTTTATAGCCCTCACAATGCAGCATTGAATTCACATTTCCACACAATATGGAGCTTGAAGATAGCTCTGATAGCTTCATCTGAAAAGGAAAATATTGGTCATGTTTTCAAAATTGAAGAAATGCAGAAGAAGTTTGACAAGCTTTGGAGAAAATGGTATTTGGTCTTTAGCTGTTGTTTTAGATCCAAGACATAAAATTAGATTTATCGATTCTTGCTTTAAACAAGTTTTTGGTACTGATGCCAAAATGTATATCCTTGAAGTCCGTGGAAAGATGTATGAGCTTTTTCTTCAATACTCTTGTCATGTTGCTCAGGACAGTGATGAGCAGTTAAATCAGATAAACAGTAATTTACAGTCAGATGCCAATGGTAGTGTACCAGTACATGACGCCACTCAAAATTATGTCGAGCAATCAGCACATGAGGAATTTTGTGAACTAACTGGGTACCTTGAAGGAGATCTTATTGCTCAAAGTGTGAACTTTGATATTTGAAATGGTGGAAGGACAATGATTCAATGTACCCAACTCTTTCAAGGCTAGCACGTGACATTTTAGCAGTACCAGGATCTGCGGTCTCTACTGAATCTGCTGCATTTAATGAAACTGATGAACGGGTGAGCCTTTTCAATCAGGAAATGAGCCCTGAAATAATTGAGGCCCTGATCTGCAGCCAAGATTGGATCAAATCTTCAGGTGAAGTGGTTCGTCCCCTTGCAACGGAGCTGTGCCAGAACCAACGAACCTCACGAACTCCGTGACGACATTGGAGGAGCGGACGGCATTGGGCGAATGGCACGAGGTGGAGACGTTGAGGAAACACCGACGACGCGTACGGACAGGCAAAGGCAGACGACATGTTGCGATGGCCCAGCAAAATGGGGCAAACGGGCCAAAACAGCCCAAAAAAGCAGAAGACCTGAATTACCGTACAAAATTCTGTCACCCAATGGACACGCGTCAGAGAGGTAAACGGCAAAAACAGAGAGTTACTCCGGTCCTCTGGATTTCTTCCGGGCTAAGGCTGTCCGCACTGGTGGTACTCTATTTTCATCCTCTAAAAGGAATATTTCGTCCTGGTCATCGAGATTCTCTCCTCTATACCACTTTCTCCCGCACCCGTCATACTCTATATCTCATACTCTGTACTAACTCCCAACAACGGCCCCACTTGTCATCCTCTATAAATTTTATCAAAATATATCCATCTTAGATCTTGTTTTGAAGGATTTATTGCAACGAATTTAATGGTGCAATCGAAATTTAATTTGGTTTTTTGGTTTGTGAGTTATAACATTTTTTAGTTAGTTGAAAATGTGGGGCCCGCCACTCACCTCTCCTCTCTCTCCCGCGCATGCTGCCACGCTGCCTGCTCTGGCAGCGCGCCTGCTCCTCTATCTCCGCTTGATTTCCCGGAGAGGCGAGTCGTCCGCTGCCGTAGCATGGATGTAACGGATGCCGCTGCAGCAGTTTTTGGTCCGGTAAAGGGATAGCGTAGGGCGTCCCGGACACCACTGCGGTCAGCCTAAGAGTGTACTACATATACGCCCATCATAAGACATATTTTAATACTCTAGCCCTTGTTCTGGTTTTGGCCACGTGGCCCAAGTGTTCTATACCGTAGCTGTGCTCCAGATTAGATTTGTGGACAAGAATTATCGTATAAATGAAATGGTGTGGTTCACTTAAACACTCTCCAAGTCTCTATGTACCCCTAGCTCCAACTCCATAAACCTTTGAGATACAAATGTATGACCTCTTGGTTAACTTTTTGTTTCCATAAAGCGAAAACAAAAGTTTAAGATATGTCTATGTGTACGTGGGCGTGCCCCAGTGTGAACTAGGCATGATTTTTTAAGCGCGGTGTTCTACGTCTCACTCCTAATTGTTCACTGACTTTTAGTTACTTTTATCAAAGCAAACCCAAACATTGGAATTCAGAGTCCAATCTGCAACTGACGTTAGGATGAAATGCAAACCCGCAATGACATGTGAGTTAGCTCCATGGAAACATAGAGAAATGTGCTGCAGAACTCTAAAATAAAGAAACAGAAACATATACTATCATAATTCTCAAATGTTTTTAATCTGCCTGTGTAAACTTCTTAATGAATAATATGACATTGAGTTCTAGCTCATCTTCATTCATAAAATTTCAATTTCCTTAGAAAAAAACATAGCCCAATTTCCTTTTTGTATGCTCTTGCTAAATCAGTTACAAGCCTAAAATTTGGTAGGTTTGATTCTTCAGCAATTGATGCTGTACTACTTTACCATTCTTTCATATTCATCCGCAAAGAATTCTCACCGTGAAAACTAAGACAAAGGCCTGATTTTTGAATTGGAAAATGAGTGGTGCCTGCTGGCACAAAAAATTGATTTATTCAAAACTAGTCATTTTCATTGTTCCACTTTGCATGAATATTAAATCAGTCTCCCGCTAGGTTGCACTTCTTTGTTTGTATGATAAATGTAGCAGCCAAAAATAAGTTGGATAGACAGCAGTATCCGACAGGCATTCTCTCTTATTCTTGGAATTACACCCTCTCCAATAACCATAATAAAATCTTCAGTCACGCTAATTCGTCTCATATCCACTTATAGCAGCACTGATGGACAAAAGTAAACTTGGTAACAGGAAGGTTGAAGAATATTTTTGAGTTATGTGGGGTTATATGAATCCTCCCCTCCTTTCTGTTAACTGGTCTCGTGATTTGTGCTTAAACTGATATTTTGGGCCTTTCACTAGTTCAGTAATACATAACGAGCAATTTCACCCTCATTCGCATCTTTAACTTACCTCACTATGAACTGTAGCCTCCTCTGGTGTTCTGAACCGGAAATGAAGGCATATTGATCATGGTTTTAACAATTGGCTTTTCTAAGTATGGACAATATTTCTCAGTTTAGTGAGTTATGCAGCACATTGCCAGTTAAGTTTCCCTGTGTACGTCTCTGGATGTAAAGGCTTGGATATGATTTTGTTTCACGATGCAAAACGTTTCATTTAAGCCATACATTTTCTAGTAAACAGTATAAGCAATATCTATCAGTTGAGTCAGTATGAAAACTAAGTACTATGTGAATGGCTTATGTTGCTTATATGAACTCCAAAAGTTAAAACTTGGTTTTGCTGCATTGAGACGGAGTATTTTTGCTGTGACATGTGGCTGTGGTAGAATTGGCAAAAAATTAGTACTCTGTCCAAAATGTGCCATGTCTTTGGAGAACATACGGTGTCTCAGTTCAGTTTGGAGTGTTTGTGCTGCCATCTGCAAGCTTATATCGGCTGTTAAACGCTGCACAGAAATGGTCCTGTTGGGTCATTAGTTGTATGATACATCCTGTATGTATGGATCAGAATTACAACTTCCATATGGTCACATGCACCTCCACCGTGTTTATTCATGGACTTGGATTGCCTTGCTTCATGGCAAGCAAGTCGTTGAATGTTTCGTCTCTATTTGCCACCAGTCCATCGAACCTTTGTCATGGGAATTAGAGCAAAGGTAATCTCAGATCGCATAGACTTGGAATCTTTCTTTGACAACAATGCTGATGGTCAAGACAACGGATTCAGAAGAATGAAACATAACACAGACCATGCAAGCCCTCCAATCCCCTGAAAGACCCAAACAAACAGCGGTTTCGGTCATAAGAGTCGAAAGCAAGGTTAACTAGAACCACTATGCGTAGCATTAGCGTAGGTCTCAACTCTCAGCTCATCCACTAGATAAGAGAACATCACAGCGTTTGGATATCCATATACAAGTTCCATCTTCCATTTTACCCAAAAGAGGCACCAGAAGCTGTGTCAGTTCGGGTATGCATGGACAGTACTTTAAGAAATCCAAGATGCCTTGCATGCAAGGTCTTTGCTTACAAAATGAGTGAAGATTGCAAACATCTGAGATCCAACAGGAAGTGTTGGTGGATAACTGGATATTAGTACTTGCCCCAGAACTCCAGTTCATGCCTGGCAAGATCTCTTGTCATCTTCTTGCCACGAAGATCTGGTACAAAATCAAACAACGGATGAATGCATAGAATAAAGCCAAGCACAAAAGAACAAATTTTGAATTAACAGAATGGTTTGTCTGTCCATTTGATAAAAGACCAGCCTGGAAAAACATCAGGTGATCATATATCTAGATAACAATAGTATCTAACCTTTTATGGACAGCTTATTTGAGTAGTAATATACTACCGGTACTGTAAATAAATAAAAAATTAGGTATATGAAAAGAAGGTATAACTCACAGGTGCTCCCTGTCCTATGGATGAAAATCCTCTCATCCGGTATACCATTAGCCCTGAACAAGTGTGCCAGCTTATGGACTCTCATATCATCCTTAGAGCATTTGATCTTAACCATTTGAAGACATTTGCAAGCACATGATTTTCCCTTTGGCTTCACGCCGCTTTCCAATGGCTTCATGGTGTTTAAGTTCTTTTGCAGAACAACAAGACTGGTATTATACATGTGACAAGATGCTCAAACTCAAGTACATAACATATTACATATGCAAGATATGTAAAAGTTCATACCAATTTGAGTTCAAGAAAAAGCCTCTCCAAATTAGATGAATGCTCCAGCAAGAAAAATAATGCATCAAAGCCAGCACCCATACACCATTCACCAAGGGACAAGGTCTTCAGGTTGCTAAAAGTTGGGCACCTTTTCAGTTCTCTAGTCAGAATCACCTTCATAGCATAAAAAGTGAGATTTCAGTAGATAACAGCAGCAACTGTATGAACATTCAGATTATGGATGCAACCACACATGAGAAGAAAAGTAAACAAACAAAGTGACATATATATTGCCCAGGAATTATCACCATTGATAAAAGTTGGACGCATCTTTATTCTCTAGTACAAATGTGCAAATGGAAATCGTCCAGTAGACTAGTGTCAAGGGCTCAAGGCACAAGATTTGTAAGACCTGATTCTGTCCTAATACACAATAGCAATTATTTGAGGAGGTTCAATTTTGAAAACTTGCAATTATAAGGAAAGTAAAATAGTGCTCTCTAGGAGAAACATACATTCAGTAGGCAATCAAATGAGCTACCACACTTGATGACGGAAAATGAATTATTCACTTTATCTAGGCTCTTTCCTAAGTCAGCAGTGAGTGATAGATCAGGTGGTAGGGTGAACCTATTACTAAAGAGTAAAATGTATGAAATCAATGGATTCAACATCAAATCCTGGGAGGTGAAACCTAAACAGGGTTTTCACCGAAAACATAAGGAATATAGATTGTGCCGTAAACATAGTTTTGACAATATATTGAGAAAAATAAATAAAAGTACATAAAGAAAGTCAGACATGGGCAACAGCAAAAAAAATAGTGAGAGGTATACCTCTCCAGAATCAGCTAACAGCTCCAAACTTGTAGCATTGGAAAGACTCTGAAGAACATTATATCCACCTTTAATTTTGTTATCATTTCATCCAGAATTTTTCACCATTGACATGGCGGATAGTATCTGTACCAGAATTGCGGCCATCACCATCGATGCGATACTCATCACAATCAATTGCAATCTCACTATATTCAAAGGTGTTGTCATCGCTGTCAATGTCACTACCATAATCATAATCATCCTTGTAACCAAGCCCATATCCTTTTAGAGGGACACCAAATCCATATCCAGTCTTGTTCTTCTGATTATCATCATCTTCGTCGGTAGTTTCTTCAAGCTCATCCTTGCTGAAGTCTTCAAAATCATCACTGAAGGCATAATCATCAAGTATGATAGTGCCTATGACAAGCGACCCCATGTTCTGAAATGATGGAGTTTGAGTGATTGGTGAGATGCAGCGCATCAGAACAAGGTTCGGAGCAGCGATAGACAGGTTCACATTGATCTGGCACTTGAACATGATCAAAATCTTCAAAGAGGCAGGCGAAATCTCATGCCCAGTGATCAAGCAATCTTTAAGATCCAGTTCTTCCAAAGATGGGCAATGAGATGAAAGCTGCCTGAGGACGTTCTCATCGAGAAGGGCATAGGACAGCTTCAAAATCTTGAGGTGGCAAGAGACTAACGATGCGTGCTCAAGAACAGCAAGTCCGCTGCCACGGAGCCAATCCCCCCTGCGATGCCCGACAAGATGAATAACTCGAGCCCCGAGCTTGATCGCAGTACGGGTCCACAACCTGGCATCATCTTCATCATGTGCAAGGTCACAATTGCTTGACCGCAGACGGAGCGTGTCCTGAGCTGCCGATGCATCACGGTAGTGGAACAGGAAGCGCACAAAATCAGGGAAGTTCTCTGGCGTCTCGTCAGTCGTCCTGGCCAATGCGGAGGTCAAGGCAGGGCACCGACGCCCGCAGCTGGCGCCACCGCCTCGACAGCATGCAGGTCCTCACAACCTCCCACGCCTTGAGGAACGACATGATGTGGTGCAGCAGCACGTCTGGAAGCGCACTGAGGCGATCGGCGTCAGGGTTACCTCCTTCGCGCCCGAGTGACACGGATGCTCCCCTGGCCCAGTTGACCGGCACCCACCTCATGGTCCTCTTCGCAGGTACCAAATGCTGGTGCAGGGGTGCAGTGCTCTTGGGGGGCACCAAACGCTGGTGCAGGGGCACGTCAGGGAGCTCGTTGCGGCGGCTGGCGGCCGGGTCGCCTCCCCCGCACCCGTGGGACGCTCCCTCCGGCCGGTTAACCGGCACCCAGCGCTTGGTGACGACCTTCGGGGGCATTGCGTCGAACAGGTGGCCTGCACGGCCACAACGGCGAGATGCCCGAACCGAAGATCAGAGTTTTTCCGCCGGAATCCCTGCAAGAAACATCCAGCCGAAAGGGGAGCGTCAATCTACCGCAAGATTGATTGGGTGCAAATTGGTTTCTTGCAACATTATTTCCAGCTGATCTTGCCAGAATTTTGCAGGTAAAAATACTGGGGAAAATTGCATCGATGCAAGAACAGGAGACCAACCCACGGGGAGGTACGGATCGAACCTACAGGAAGAGAAGAATTTCTTCTGAGATCTCGAAGACAATGGGCACCGGCGGCGAGGGCTCGGCTCCCGCAGTCCCCACTTCGGAAGTTCAAAATCAAGCAGGCGAGACAGGCGACAGTTCATGCCATTTTGGAGCCCGAAGTGTCAGGAATGGCAAGGCCATTCAGTTTTGTCAGTAAACATTGCAGCCGAACAAGTCGGCAGAGAACAGAACGTTTGAGCGACTTCACCAACACCGTCTATACTGCATTCGACGGCTATGGCATTAACTGAACTTTTATCTGCTTGTGAGCAGCGTTTCAGACTTTAAACAGTAGATTAGTTCTTTGAATCATGTTTATTTCTTAATCACCAAACCATGTTATATATGCTCTGGTGCCCTGCTGTAATAGGCATTGATGTCTTGAATGGGGTGAACCCTAAGTAGTTGGTAGAAGTAGAGTAGCTGAGCTTCGTCGTCTCCCAGTGGCACCTGTATCAGGTTCTTGAACTCTGCAGTTTTCAGTAATTCAGCTATTGCTCTACCAATTCCCTGTTCGAGTTCTTGCTGTTTTCCTCTTCTGCAGTTCGCGTTCTTGGTTTTTCCCCTTTTGCTTTGTCAGTTCTTGACAAGGGTATCCAGAGCCAACCATCCTTGGGTGGTTTGACCTGTAATCCAGAGCCCAGTTCCTCGATTCGAGTCCGACTGACGCGTGTGGAAGGTGGTTTCGGTTC
>CM014278.1:68005507-68039577 GCA_004135705.1 Alloteropsis semialata | reverse complement strand
CGGGTGGCTCTCGGGTCGCGGTTGACTTGTACTGTGCCGCCTTGGACTCCAGGTGTCCTCGTCGGGCTCCAGGTGTTGTCCTTGGGCTCCAGGTGTCTTCTTCCGGGGATGCATGTGCCCCTGTTCGGACGGGACGGGCGCTCCTGTGGCTGCCGTGGCGAAGGACGGACGTCCATCATGCCCTGACACAGCGGGTACCAAGTTGGTACGGCACTGGATGGGCCGAAGCGGGACGGAGCCGAGTAGTCTTGTCGGGCGAGACGGAGACCACTCGGAGGCGGAGACTCCTCGGGCGAATCGGGGACCACTCGGAGGCGGTGACTCCTCGGGCGAATCGGAGACTCCTCGGACGACCTCCGAGCTATCTGGGCGTGGAGGATCTGCTTGATTTGGGTCTTCGGCTTTTGATTTTTGAAGGGTTGATTATCGTCATGTCGTAGATTAAGGGCTTGATCGGGTACCCCTGATTTGGACCCTCGTCAGTAGCCCCCGAGCCTGGGGGAGAGTAAGGGACTCTCGCCCAGGTTTAGCCGTGGTGGAGAAGTGATGAGTCGTGGTTCTTCCGGTGGGGGCGCGCGAGCGCACCCGCCGGGTGTAGCCCCCGAGCCTTGAGAAGAGCAGATGCTCTTGTTAAGGCTTTGAATCCGAGTAGTTTGTCTTGGAGGTCGTCGGGGGTGTGTAGGGTTCGAAACTTGTCGGGGACATGGAGCTCGTCGGGGGCGCGGAGCTTGTTGGGCCGGGCCGTTACCCGGCCATTGGTGGGCCGAGCGTGGAGGCGCTGGCCGGCTTTTCCGCCGCGTGGAGGGCGGGCGCGCCTTTTCAGGCCGTCAGGCGAAGCGACGTGCGCACGTCGCGACGCGCCGAAGGTGGGCCCGCGCATTTAACGCCGCCGCCCCGTTTCGCCTGTTTTCCCCTCTTTATAGCCTCGCGCCGCGGCCGCCAAGGGTTTTCCTTGCCTTGGCTTTTCGCCTTCTGTCGCGCGCTTCGTCTTCCTCGCCCTCTCACATCTTCCGCCGCCGCCGCGCTCGCGCTCTTCCGAGGAAGGAGAGACCGAATCCCCCCCCACGGCTGGCGTCCTCTTCGTCGGGTGACGTCGCGATGTCGATCTGGGAGCGCTCCAGGGTGACGCAGAGGCAGCTGGAGGGGCTCGTGAGGGACGGCTCGCTCCCGCCATTGACGGAGGCTGAGGAGTGGAAGAGGCCGGGCGTGGAGGACTCCCCCCGGCCGCCGACCGGGTATGTCGTCTCTCTCGCCGCCTTCCACGAGCGCGGGTTCTCCGTCCCCGCGGGGAGATTCATCCGCGCCGTGCTCAACGAGTACGGGCTGGAGCTCCAGCACATCAACCCCAACGGGGTGCAGCAGATGGCGGCGTTCGTGGCGCTGTGCGAAGGGTACCTGGGGATGGAGGCCCATTGGGACCTCTTCAGGTACTTCTTCAAGTTCGTGTTGCAAGCTGCTGAAGGCGGCGGCCCCGCGACGGTCGGGTGCGCCATGTTGAAGATGAAGCAGGGGAGGTCGCGCGACTACATCCCGGGGTCCCTGATTAGCTCGAACAAGGGCTGGCACCCCGGGTGGTTCTACCTCAAGAACGACCCAAGAACCCCCTCCCGGAGTACACCGGAAGGTCATTCGAGAAGGCGCCCGATGCGTGGGGGTACGGGCCCGAGAAGAGGCTCCAGGAGAAACTCCTCGGGAATGCCTGGAAGGCCCTTGCGCGACTCCGGGACAGGAACGTGTCCATGGCGGAGGTCATCGGCGGATACCTCTCGAGAGGCATCGTACCGCTGAGACGACGCGCCCTCCAGATGTGGCAGATGGTCCCGGAGAAGGCCCCCTTCGTGGGGACAGTGACGATGGACCCTCTGCCCTCGGAGGCCGAGGTGAAGCGCCGGGTGACGGCGGCGGTGGGGAGAGCTCATGTCGCATACCCGCCGCGGGACCTTCTTCCGATGCTGCCGAATGCCAGCACCAAGGCCCTCGTAAGGATTCTTCCATCTGTCTTGAATTCAATCCCGAGTACCTTTTGTTTTCTGATCCCAAGTTCCTTAGGTGAAGAGCGAGGATGTCACCTACTCCCGGGCGCCACTTCCCGAGGACAAGTCGGCGAACCGAGCTGCCGTCGAGAGTGCCAAGAAGAGGAAGGAGCGCCGGAAGAAGTGGAAGAAGCTCGAGCTGGCCAAGAAGGAGAGAAACGCCGAGCGGGCCAAGAGGAGGGGGAAGGGCCACAGAGTCTCTGAGGATGAGGACCCCGAGTCGGAGCCCGAGGAGGGGGACTCGAGGAACGAGGATGAGGAGGAGGACGAGGACGAGGACGCGCCCCCCGCGAAGCTCAGGGCAGTCGCTGTGGTGACAGCTTCGCCCTCGGCGCAGCAGCCGAGGTCTAGCGGGAGAGGGAGGTCGCCTCCGCCGGACGCGGGGAGGAGCGAGAGTTTCCGGTCGAGCCGGCATCAACGGTCCTCCGAGGACAGCCAGCGCGAGAGGCGCGACCGCACGCCTTCGTCCACCCGTCGTGCCTCCGAGGAGCGGAAGAGCTCCCGATGGGACACGGCTTCCCCTCGTCGGGAGAGAAGCCGGAGCCAGGACCTGTCGGAGCGCGCCCACAGGGGCGGCTCGTCGTCGGGGGCGTCGCGCTCCCCCAGGGGGTCCCTGTCGTGGGACGACAGGCGGCCTCTCGTCAGCTCCTCAGACAGCGAGGCCACGGAGCAAAGGGCGAGACGCACCTCTGACGCCCGTCCCGGTGCGGCAGGTGAATCCAGCCGGGAGCGGGGACTCGCACGCGCCTCCCGTGGCGGAGGCGCGGGTTCCTTCCATCCCGGCGAGGGTTGTGGCGGGGCAGCCTGATCCCTCCCACGTCGAGGGGGGAGGCCCGTCCGGACAGGTGGCTGCCCCACTCGGGCGAGGGCGCCGAAACCGCGCAGGCGGTCCCCGTCCCAGCGGCGCTGGCGGGAACTAAGAGGCCGTCGCCCCTGCCCGATTTGACGCCGACAAGCAGCAAGCGGACGCGGATCGTCTCAACGATGTGAGTAACGCTCTATCTTTCTCGAGTGGTTTCTGTTTCCACAGTTGCCTTTTTCCTCAGTCGGACTTCTCGACTTGTGATACACCAGTCGGGCTGACAAGCCACTTGAGGCGGCGCCGAAGAAGAAGCTGCGTTCGGCAGTGCAGACGCCGAGGCCCGCGACGGAGCAGGCCGAGGAGGCGACACGGAGGAAGACGCCCCCCGTTGAGGAGGAGGTGCCTCAGGGAGGTGGTGACAGCCCGGGAGGTGCGCTCCCGGCGGGCCTGGTTGTCACGCAGACCGTCCCCACAGAGGCGGCCGTCGCAGCGCTCCAAGCCGAGCTGGAGCAGCAGCTGGTGGGGGCAGCCCATCCTGCCCATCAGGAGGCGGCGTGCCGCCCGGGGCAGGGGAGGTCGCCCTGCTTTGTGACACGGCCCTAGCCGGGGCCGAGGAGATTGCTGCTGGGGCAGATGGCCGCGGGGTTGCTACCCCACCGGGGACCGCGGCCGATCCCGAGGAAGCGAGGCGGGGACGACCGGCGCCCTCCAGAACGTCGCCATCCCGGCGGCGGCAGCTGCTGCAGCCCCCGAGTCCTCCTCTGGGGTGGTTCCCCCAGAGGTCGTCGTGCTCGAGGACTCGCCGGAGGATGGCTCTCGGAGGATCGACGGCGATCCCAGCGGGGGGCTGGCTGCGGAGCCCACGAGGCCTTTGAGCCCTTTGAGGGGCGTCCCGGACTCCTTCAGGGACACTCCGGGGATGATGACGATGGATCGTCGCTTCCAGACCATCGTACCCGTCGAGGACAACCCGAACCTGCCGTGCGAGGGTCGATTGATGTGGTATGATCGTCAGAACCCGGGGAGTCCCGTCTTCGAGCTTGACGACAAGTCGGAGAGGGAGCAGTGTCATCTTCTCGCGGAGGGCCTCCACAATATGAAGGAGATCTTCAACGAGATGATCATTAAGCCTTCCCGGGTAAGTTCTCGGGTTCCCTCCTTCTGGTCTTTAAGGTGGCGCCGTTTTGGGGAGTATCTTACTGCTCTTCTTTCTGCTTTCGTACAGAAAATCATGGAGCGCAGCTCCGAGAAGTCCCTATTCCTTCACCGGGAGGCCGGGCTGTGGCACGCCGTCCAGCAGTTGAAGGCCGAGAAAGAGCAACTCGAGGCTCGGCTGACCAAGGCCCAGGAGGCTAGGACAGAGGCGCTCGCCCACGCCGAGGAGGACAGGGTCGCCCTCGAGGCGAAGGTGGAGGAGGCCGATGAAAGGACCTTGATGTCGCCTAGAGGGAGAGTGAATAGGCGAATGGCCGGCAAATAAAACTATCCTCCAAATTTCTCTAGCTGCCAGAGGGTGACCGGTCAGACCGGTGCTCCACACCGGTCAGACCGGTGCTGTGCAGTGCACACACCCAACAGCAGCTCGAGCTTCTTCTTGACTTCTAGCACGAACCAAACTTGGTGAGTAGCTTCTGAAGATGATATTTAGCAAGGCAAAACTATCCCTGCACACAATATAAGCACACTCAAGTAGATCGAAGCGGAAGCACAAATGATGTACTAGAAATCAACAAGTGAGGCAAAACCAAACCAAGACACAAGGAGTTGTTTTCCCGAAGTTCGGATTCACCGCTCGCACCAAGCAGCCACCAAGGCACCGTGAATCCTACTCTCCATTGAGGAAGCTTATACGACCACACGAGGTCAAGCTATCTCCTCCTTCCACTAGCTTGCTTCTTCCCTTTCGGAGGCGAAGCACGACCTGCACAAACAATCCCGTGGCTCACCACACACTTTGGTAGCTCACCGGGCGACGCCTAGCCGTCTAGGAGGAAGAACCTCCAAGAGTAACAAATGCTTCAAATGGCTTTCTTGACAGCGAATCGAAGTGCTCAAGCTATGGTTGCTCTTGTTTGCTCTCTAATGCTCACACAATCTCAATCCCTCAACCCAACACAAAGATATCTCAAATACCACACAAATCTCACAAAGAGAGGTTGGGGAGTGCTTTTCTGGCTTCTAGGATGTGTAAATGGCGTGTGGAAGCAGCAGCCCACCAAGAGGGGGGCTGAGGGGTATAAATACCCCAGCACACAAAAACTAGCCGTTGGGATTCTGTCCTGACCGGTCAGACCGGTCACCATGACCGGTCAGACCGATCGGGCAGAGCCGAGTTTGAAAAACTAGCCGTTAGAGCCGGCACCGGTCAGACCGGTCAGGCTGAGTGTCCAAAAACTTCTCTCAAGTTAGCTCAAGGTTTCATCCAGGGATAAAACCACACAAAGTTAGTTGAGCTGGGACTGTTAGTACACTCTGAGACTCTCTTAAGGCTATTCTCACATAGGTCAACTATTGAGCACTTTTGATATTTGTCAATAAGCAAATGTTGCATCCCTCTTGATAGTACGGCGTACCTATACTCAAGGATAAATATGAACACAAAGAGATCCTCTTGAGTTTCCAAGTCTTCATCAATGCCATACTTTGATAGTTGTCAACTTGAGGGCTTTCAACATTGCTATCTTTCTTGAGCAATTCCATACTTGAGCTAGTGACTTAGGATTTTCCATCATCCATTGACAAAGTGTATTTGAATCCTTAAGTCACTTCATTTTATCAATCACAACTAATTGATGCTTTGCATTGCTTCCCTCAATAAAGCTTGGATATGGTTCTTCGAAACCCCACGGACCTAGATACTTCACCTTAGCAATTTGCACACATGGAAAGCCGTCGCTTAGCCAAAGCTTGCTTAGTCCCTCGCTCTAGTCATCTCGGTTGATTCCTTCACCACTTACCCTTGCCACATTGAGTTTAGCTTTGCTTCATCATTTTGAAATCCCATTTGAAAGAACTCTTCAAATGTTTGTTCTTGATTGACAAAGTACATTCAAATCATTGCAAGCTTCCAATAATGAGACTAACGTATATCACATAAGCATATGTCCCTTTGGTGTAAATGCATGAAGCCTTGCAATTTCCACTTTGAATGATCCCTTCATATATCAACAAGCTTTCTCATAGATTGAAACCACATAAATATACCTTTGTTGACTTGTCCAAAATATATCAACACTCATGCTTGTCATTCATTATTTATGCACAAAGAGATCACACACTTGCTTGCCTTTCACATTATGAGCCAAAGAACATTCATTTCATATATAATTCAATATCACAACATGAATGTACAAATAAAAACCTGCTCATAGTCTTATGCAAACAAGTTAGTCCTTTAATCATTTTGTCATACAATTCACCAAAACCCACTTGGGGGCCTAGATGCACTTTCAATCTCCCCCTTTTTGGTGATTGATGACAACTCGATTAAAGCTTACAAATATGATAATTAAGATCTTTTGATTTCTTAGATATATTGTGAGCTCCCCCTTAATGTGTGCTTTGAATGGAATTTCAAAATTGGCCTCACATGCCAAGAGCACACATTTCACAATAAAAATATGAGAGCTCCCCCTATATCTTAGAAACCGTGGGGTGCAACAAGTGTGTGTACAAAAAATACCCGTGATGCATATGACAAGAGAGGCACACAAAGAAATGTATGTGTGCTGTCTGGTGCCTGACCGGTCAGACTGGTCAAGGTGACCGGTCAGACCGGTCAGCCCCAGTCAGCACACATACAAGGGATAAAAACAACCACCAATCAATCCAAGCATCACATACTAACACAAAGTTACTTAAAGTGCATAAATAAATGTCTTGCACACACAATAGCACACATTACAAGTTCTCAAGTCCATGAAGGAATAAAATTCAAGATTTATTACAAGTTCCATATTGCCAACTATACTTGACCGGTCAGACCGGTCACCCTGACCGGTCAGACCGGTCAAGGCTGCAGCCGCTGCCCTGAAACTGAAAACTGAAGCTTTAATCCAACACTTCTCCCCCTTTGTCATCAAACATCCATAAAAGGGCCTGGAGAAGTAGTACCTGCAGTCACTCCTGTCCATTGCCACCATTTCCTCCATTTCCTCCTTCACTAGGTGATGCTCCTGACCAAAGATGAACACCTTCATGCAAATGCGATAGAGGAGGCATAAGATATATGAAATCTGATACGGTGATCTCAGAGGGAGGAGCAAGAGTGGGATCAGCAGTACCATAGGAAGCTGAAGAGTCAGGAGGCACAGGAGGTGTATATCCAAAGATTGAAGTCGAGAGCCTCGCTGCTATGTCAGAGGTCTCCGGTGCATCACTAGATGTGCCAAAAATGCCACCGCTGAAAGGTGGATGAGAAGAACCCGCCACCATGCCCTCACTGTGAAAAGATGGACCCACTGAAGATGATCCTGCTGGATATGTTCCTCCCATCATGCCTGGCACAAAGCCTGATGAGAACGTACTCGGCATGCTAGCAGAGAGAGTCTGGTACTGTGGAGGAACAGGTGGATACTGAGGAGGAGCAGGCTGATGCTGTGGCTGAACTGGTGGAGCACCTGATGAAGAACTAACATCTGGAAAGAACATGCTCATGTACTGATCAAAATATCCAGCTGAAGAATAACCTCGGAGCCTGTCCTCAACAGATGGAATCTCTATCTCTGGAGGTGGTGGAGAAGGAGGAGAACGCGGAGGCTGAAGGTTCATTGCATTGTGCATCAACTTGATTGAATCATTGATTTTCTTGTTGTCCCTCCGCTGACGCTACTGCTCCACATCTACATCTCTTTGGCTCTTGCACATGCCAACAAACAAATTGAAAAGCTTCTTGATGGGTGAGGTGGGACGCTCCCTTGGCCGGCGAGTGAAGACAATGGGCTCAGGCCCAAACCGGTCAGACCGGTACCGGTCACCGGTCAGACCGGTGCCGGCCTGAGCACCAGGCTGAGCTGGCTGAGGCTGCTCCTGCTGCACAAAATCATCTCCAATTGGCTCATGCTGAATTTCTGGCTCAGGAGAAGGAATTCTAGGATGTTTCTTGGCATTAGGCCTCAAAGGTTTGTGCTTCACATCACTAGGAAAATCAATTTTGGTCACCTTTCTGATCATGTACATGATATAGGGACAATAGCTGCAGATCTTCTTTAGATTTTCAGACACATGCTTGATCTCTTGCCAAATAAAATCCCCAACACTGAATTCAGGTGCCTCAGGTCTCATAGCAAACATCAAATTCTTTTGGAAGGAAGTGATCTCAGATGTATTACCATCTCTAGGGGTTATTGTCTTTCTAAAGAGCCTATTGAGAACTCCATAGAAAGTGTACAAATGCTTCACTTTCCCCCATTCATTTTTCATATTGCGAGGATACATGATCTTCATCATAGATAGTTCAAGTTCTCCTCATCATGCAACATTTGAAGGCCTTCTTCATTACCAAGTTTGAACATGTTGCTGAAGGCCTGAAAGGTGATGTGATATCTAACTCCATTCGTCATCCAAAACATGGCTTTAACACCATTCCTAAAGCCAAAGTACACTGTGGCATAGAACTGAGCAATAATCTCTTTGTTCCAGCTTTGCTTGAAACCCATGAGGTGCATTATCCTTTGTCTTGTACAGGTCTCAATGATCTCATCAAAAATTGGATTATGCTGATCTGTCATGTGTTTCCAATCCACATACTGAGCCTCATGTGTGATTTTGGACTTCTTTAGAATAACTGAGGTGTAGAAATCCTGCTGAAACATAGTCCAAAATCTATTATCACTAGCTGTTCTAGGCCCACTATAAGGATCTGCATCTCTCATTTTCAACACAGCCTTTGTCATCCCTTCCCCATGATAATTTGTCATTCTTGTACCATAGAGATAGATAGGCCTCACAATGACAGGAATGTCATCATCACCTTCACCATCACCGTCATCACCATCATCATCACCGTTGCCATCACTATCACCACCACCGTCACCATCACCACCATCATTACCATCACCATCACCCTCATCACTGCCACTGCTGCCATTATCTATAGCTGGGCCTTTGCCGTGGCGACGTTCCACTCTATAAGGACTCTGCTCTTCATCATCACTACTAGTTTCCACTTCCTCCTCTTCTTCCTCCTCGACATGCATCTCAACTGAAGACCTCTTCTGCCCTCTAGGTCTCAGTTTGCTGGCATAATCATTTTGCACAGTGCTAGCATCTTGAGAACTAGAATCATCTTGTCTTCTCTTTTTCCTTCTCTCGGCAGCATGACCCTTAGTCATAGCTGCTGATCCTGAGTCACAAAGATTATGAAAAGTATCCATAAGATACCAGGGCACAAGATTTGATAGATTTGACGATAGAAAGCACACGGATTGGAACAATTGGAGCAGCTCTGGGCTTGACCGGTCAAGGTGACCGGTTAGACCGATCACCCCCAGAACTGAGCCAATAGCTCTATCCAGTAATCTTGAGCAGCTAGATGGTCTAGATATGATCAAGGAAATTTATGAGACATCATAAGCAGATAAAGATTGAATTATATTGAAGAGAATCAAATTTTGGAGGTGAACTGCCCGGACCGGTCAGAACGGTCGGGGGCACCGGTCAGACCGGTGCTGGCAGTTCATCCCCAAAACTCGATTTTCACCAATGCACCCAACCAAATTGAAAGATCTTCTAGGAATAGTCTCTAAGGGTTGCCAGGAGATGTTCTACCCAAGGAATTTCAAATCTACTCATGGAGTTGATAGATCGGGCAAAAACAAGATTTGAATACCTTTGGAGAGAGGAACTTGAGATTAATCCAAGGGGCCGGTTAGGGCACCAGTTAGACCGACCGTGGAGACTTGAATCCTTGAGGAGGGCGAGCTTTTCCTTGGTTGAATCCTCAAATCGCCAATGGAGATTGAGTAGGAGACTTGGCGCACGGGCAGGAGAGAGAACAGGTCGTGGAGGCGAGTGGGGGTGAAAGAGGATAAGATTGCACTGTTTAGTCACGGGTGGGGGTAAAAGGGTGAAACCCGGGGTACACCGGTCAGACCGGTGGCCGGCACCGGTCAGACCGGTGCCCTCCCCACAGAAAAGGTGAGGTGACTGATTTGATAGATTTTGATCCTTTAGCTCTCACAAGATTGGACATAAGATTTGCAGTCAATATTTATCCAAAGTTTACATATCTCAGAAGAATATAGGATAATCCAAATTATTTCTCATTTCTTGATTCTTCCAAGAAAGATAGATAGATAGATAAAGATTTTATGGACTTGAGAAAATCTTCCCACTTGTGACTAGGCATCAATCAAACAAAGTGAACAATAGTCACAAGTGAGTCAATCGGGCCACAAAGACCAAGACCCAAAATTTTTCAAAGAAAGCACACTTCCTACACATGCTAGTTGAATTTTGCAAAAACAACCCTATGCCACAAAAGACATGCATCCATCTCAAGTCAATAGTCATCTTAGCATATTTAGCTCATATCTTGCAAGAGATGACACCAAGTCAATTCTCAATGAAGACATCAACTAAATATCTAGATTTGAAGCTCAAAATTGACTTAAAATAATCACATGCAAAAACTCACACTAGCAAGGATATGAGGCCTAGATGCTCAATGTAAAAACATAGGTTAAAGGAACATACCTTGGCCTCTAGCTAATCCTTTTCTTCACATTGGTGAAGATTCATTTCTCAAGTCTTGTGCATTATCAATATAATCCAAATGCCTCTTCTCATTTATGATTTTCCCTTATATACATCATAGAAAAGAAATGCATTAAGTAGCACAAGATCTAGTTTCATCATTCAGTGATCTTTGGATTGAAAAGGCACAATGGATCACTAAAAGATGAAACCTCACAATATAGGTTAAATTTCTTTTCTTGATGCACATGTGTATATGGGTGGAAGGCAAGCTCACATGCATCAATCTTGTCACAAAGCCAAGCAAAAGGATTTAATCTATATTATGGGAAGCAGCTATTTAATAAGATAATTCATTGTCCAAAGAGGATAGATACACTTTTACCAATTTTGAACAAAAGACATAGCTTGCTTCAAAGAGAGACAAACTCTCACACATGAGACTACAAGATCACTAAAAGAAAATGTTAGTCTCTAGGACACAAATTGTAGCATAATCTCCCCCTTAATAGGTGCATCATGTATTTGAATAACATGTCACATGCACTTGATCAATTTAATGAATTTGAGGAGTTTATCTCACAATTTGGTCCCGGCACATAAATAAATTGTATTTATTGACAAGGTGCCAAGAATACTTACTACTACAAAGATAGTGCGTAAATTGTATGCCATGGAAGTGCTAAAAGAATTTATTGTAATATTCCAAATTAGATGAAGCTTGACAATCAAACCTCTGCCGGAACTTCTGGTATGATTTGGCGGAACTTCTGATACGGGACAGAGGCTGCCGGAATTTAGGGTCGGAAGTTCTAGCATGAAACCGAGGCTGCCGGAACTTGATGTTTGGTAACTGGGCCAGGACCGGTCAGACCGGTCAAGGTGACCGGTCAGACCGGTCATCTCTAGTCAGCGCACACACAATTGGAGTTCTTTTCTTTTACTTGCTCCAAGAAATTTCTTCTTTACTTTTTCTGTAATTTCCTGCACTTCAAAATAGTATGCTCTACTAGAGAGTCATTAAAAGCATCACATGGCATATGTGGAATAAATCAAATAAAAATGTCAAAGTCACTTTCTCATGCTTCACAAACTCACACTTGTGACTCATGAGTGTTCACATAGAACTGAGAGTGACTAAGGCATGACATTAAGCACTAGTTACCGAGATGACATTGGTTTTGTGATTTCAACACTTTGCTAGTCACTTGGCTAATTTCTTCATTTCTTGCATCTTTTCTATAAGCCAAGTGTCCAATGCCTCTCGACGATCCTGCAAGCTCAGCAAGCACTCTTTGGTACCCAAATCTTGTTGGGTCCTTTGAGGTTAGTCACAAGATGCTTGGGGACCCAAATGGCTCTTATGCTAGTTTGAGGTGAACTAATCACTCTTATAGCACAAGTGTCAGTTTTGTCTTTCCCAAGCTTACTAAAATCATAATGGACAAGGTTAGATTCAAGAATGTTACCATTTGGACAATCCTTGCCCATGTGACCCTTTTGCCGGCAAGTATAGCAAACACGGCTCTTGTCCTTGCTTGACTTTATATTTCTTTGCTTTTCTTGCCTTTGCTTGCTTTTAGGTTCCATGGATGAAGAGGTGACTTCAATCTTGTCATTGTGGTGAAAGGTGGCTGCCCTGGCCGCCACCGGTCTGACCGGTCCATGTGGCCGGTCTGACCGGTCAGGGTCAGAGCCACCTACATTAGTAGCACCGGGACACATGGCTATCGTGTGTCCCTTCTTCTTGCATCCATAGCAAATCCTTTTCTTTGCAAGACTCCTTTTCTTGGATACTCCATGCTTCTTTGTCTTGCTTTTATGCTTGATGGGGCACGTAGATGCATAATGCCCCATTGTTGAACAATTGAAGCATTGTATGTGATCAAGCTCCTTTTTCTTCTTTTCTTGAATCTTGTATTTGTTGACTTGCTTGTCATGCTGAGGGATTGAGCCAGTGACCATTGATCCCTTCTCAAGCTTATTCACCATATTTTCACGGTTATCTTGAGAAGGTTGCACTTGGCCCTTTCCCTTAAGCTTGACCAAGTCATTCTTGATCTCTTCTCTCGCTTGCTTCATGTCTTCCAATTCTTCAGCAAGGAGATCATCACAAGACTCTACAAAAACATGCTCAACACAAGATTGGGTTGCTTGGGAGCAACACGGTTTTTCACATAATAAAATAGAATTCATGTGAGAGCATGTGCATATGTGTGTATGAGGTTCAAGATGTTTTACCGATGTTAATACAACCTCATGAGCAATGTCTAGCATAGCATATGATTCCACAAGCTTCTCATGAGAACACTCAAGTTCTTTGTGAGTTGCTTGCAAAGCCATATGCTCACTAGTGAGCTTCTCAAGTTGAGCACTAAGCATTTGTTTATCTTGTTCTAATGATGCTACACAAGTAGATAAATCAGTAGCACAAGCATAATCTTTTGACAAGATTTCATACTTACTGACCAAGGAGGCATGTGACAACTTGAACTTTTCAAGTTCTTGAGTTAGAGCCTTGATGGTTCCAACTCTATAGAATTCATCTCTCTTGGTCTTCTTCTTACTTCTGCAAGCTATCAAACACTTGGGTCACTCATCATTGGATAATGAAGAACCAGAAGTAGATGGGGTGACGCTTGCGGCTTGGGTGTCTTGAGCGCCCTTGGGAGCAGCTCCCTGGGGAGAACCGGTCAGACGGGTCCCTGGAACCGGTCGGACCGGTGCCTCCAGGCAGGCTGCAATTTCTTCCTTTTGCTCTTCTAGCTCCTTGGAAAAAACCACCTGAGGCTCAATGAATATTGCTGATGCAGTTGAGCACTTCTCAGGTGATTCCATAACTTCTTGCTCTTCAACATCACTTTCTAAATCTTCAAATGTATCCGTGATGAGAGTCCAAATGTGATGTGCATCACTTCAGATTTCTTTCTTGCTAGAGATGATATCCCATAACTCTTCACAAACAGAACTCCGCAAGAAGTTAATAACACAAGCATTGAGTTGCGTGCAAGCTAGTTCCTTTTGAGTGAGTTTTGACAAATCAAAGTTGTCATAATCAAATTTAGGAGGTAGAATGCTAGCAACTAAAATATGTTCAACTAAAAGATCCAACTTTCTAAGAGCATTATGAACATTACCAAACCAAGAAGCATAGTTTGAGCCATCGAGCTCAAGTGGCTCAAATTGTACCTCAATCGACATCTTTTCTTCACGGCGGTTAAGCTTAGATGTGAAGCCAAGCTCTGATACCAATTGAAAGGACCTTGATGTCGCCTAGAGGGGGGTGAATAGGCGAATGGCCGGCAAATAAAACTTTTTCCCCAAATTTCTCTAGCTGCCAGAGGGTGACCGGTCAGACCGGTGCTCCACACCGGTCAGACCGGTGCTGTGCAGTGCACACACCCAACAGCAGCTCGAGCTTCTTCTTGACTTCTAGCACGAACCAAACTTGGTGAGTAGCTTCTGAAGATGATATTTAGCAAGGCAAAACTATCTCTGCACACAATATAAGCACACCCAAGTAGATCGAAGCGGAAGCACAAATGATGTACTAGAAATCAACAAGTGAGGCAAAACCAAACCAAGACACAAGGAGTTGTTTTCCCGAAGTTCGGATTCACCGCTCGCACCAAGCAGCCACCAAGGCACGGTGAATCCTACTCTCCGTTGAGGAAGCTTATACGACCACACGAGGTCAAGCTATCTCCTCCTTCCACTAGCTTGCATCTTCCCTTTCGGAGGCGAAGCACGACCTGCACAAACAATCCCGTGGCTCACCACACACTTTGGTAACTCACCGGGCGACGCCTAGCCGTCTAGGAGGAAGAACCTCCAAGAGTAACAAATGCTTCAAATGGCTTTCTTGACAGCGAATCGAAGTGCTCAAGCTATGGTTGCTCTTGTTTGCTCTCTAATGCTCACACAATCTCAATCCCTAAACCCAACACAAAGATATCTCAAATACCACACAAATCTCACAAAGAGAGGTTGGGGAGTGCTTTTCTGGCTTCTAGGATGTGTAAATGGCGTGTGGAAGCAGCAGCCCACCAAGAGGGGGGCTGAGGGGTATAAATACCCCAGCACACAAAAACTAGCCGTTGGGATTCTGTCCTGACCGGTCAGACCGGTCACCATGACCGGTCAGACCGATCGGGCAGAGCCGAGTTTGAAAAACTAGCCGTTAGAGCCGGCACCGGTCAGACCGGTCAGGCTGAGTGTCCAAAAACTTCTCTCAAGTTAGCTCAAGGTTTCATCCAGGGATAAAACCACACAAAGTTAGTTGAGCTGGGACTGTTAGTACACTCTGAGACTCTCTTAAGGCTATTCTCACATAGGTCAACTATTGAGCACTTTTGATATTTGTCAATAAGCAAATGTTGCATCCCTCTTGATAGTACGGCGTACCTATACTCAAGGATAAATATGAACACAAAGAGATCCTCTTGAGTTTCCAAGTCTTCATCAATGCCATACTTTGATAGTTGTCAACTTGAGGGCTTTCAACATTGCTATCTTTCTTGAGCAATTCCATACTTGAGCTAGTGACTTAGGATTTTTCATCATCCATTGACAAAGTGTATTTGAATCCTTAAGTCACTCCATTTTATCAATCACAACTAATTGATGCTTTGCATTGCTTCCCTCAATAAAGCTTGGATATGGTTCTTCGAAACCCCACGGACCTAGATACTTCACCTTAGCAATTTGCACACATGGAAAGCCGTCGCTTAGCCAAAGCTTGCTTAGTCCCTCGCTCTAGTCATCTCGGTTGATTCCTTCACCACTTACCCTTGCCACATTGAGTTTAGCTTTGCTTCATCATTTTGAAATCCCATTTGAAAGAACTCTTCAAATGCTTGTTCTTGATTGACAAAGTACATTCAAACCATTGCAAGCTTCCAACAATGAGACCAACGTATATCACATAAGCATATGTCCCTTTGGTGTAAATGCATGAAGCCTTACAATTTCCACTTTGAATGATCCCTTCATATATCAACAAGCTTTCTCATAGATTGGAACCACATAGATATACCTTTGTTGACTTGTCCAAAATATATCAACACTCATGCTTGTCATTCATTATTTATGCACAAAGAGATCACACACTTGCTTGCCTTTCACATTATGAGCCAAAGAACATTCATTTCATATATAATTCAATATCACAACATGAATGTACAAATAAAAACCTGCTCATAGTCTTAAGCAAACAAGTTAGTCCTTTAATCGTTTTGTCATATAATTCACCAAAACCCACATGGGGTCCTAGATGCACTTTCAGCTGAGAAGACGGTGGCGGCGGCGCTGGCGGCTGCCGACGCCTCCGATCGGGAAAAGGAGGCCGCCGTGCGGGAAGCCGAGGGGCTGAGGGTGAAGGTGACGGACCTCCAGAAAGACGTCCAGCACCGCGACCTCGACCTCAAGACGGCCAACAACCAGTTGGTCGAGCTGGCCGGGAAGCTAAAGGCCACAGAGGATGAGGGGGCCCGCCTCGGAGAAGTCGCCCAGAAGTGGGAGGAGGAGATCCTCGGTAAGTTACCCTTCCTTGCTTCTTGTCGGGCTGTTGCTTTCTGTACTTCCCTAGTGGCTGCGAGTTTGCTTGGCCTTGTCTGCCGATGCAGTCCTGCGAAACCAGAAGACCGGCCTGGAGGCCAACTTGGTGTCGGAGAAGCGCAAGGTTGCCAGGGCCTTTGCCACGAACCAGGAGCTGGTGCGGGTTGGTCGTCAGCTAGAGGAGGAGATGACAAGTAAGCGTCATCCTTCTCCTCAATCTTCCTCTTGCTTTCTTTGCTTAGCGATGGCTCAGCCGAGACGATTTTTCCAGGGGTGGTCGAGGATCTTCGGAAGTCGAAGGAGGAGACCGAGCGAACCCAAAAGGCCCTCGAGGAGAAGACCGGAGTCCATCAGGCTCTGGTCGAAGCCGTCGAGCACCTGTTCGAGGAGCTCAACGTCGGCAACGGCCCGTCCCTGGTGGAGCGCATTGCCCTAGTCTCAGGAAGAACTCGGGCGCAAGCTTCAGATCTCGCACGGAGCGTGGCGCGGAAGATCATCGCCATGTTCTTGTCGCATTACCCGAGCATGGAGCAGGAATGTCTGCAGGGTGGATGGGCCCCGGCTATGAGGACCACGAGTATGAAGAAATCGAAGCCGAGTCCTCCTCCTTTGCCGATAGGATGGTCGCCATCGCCCTGAAGGATCTCGGGCTGTAATGATAGTAGAAAATAGGGGACTTAGTCATTTTACAATGTAATGAACTTAACTCCCCTTTGAAGGGCATTCACTGTTGCTAAAAAACTCGTGTTTTTGCCATTTCTATTTTCTTCCGAACGCTTTAGGGGTCATGGGTCGAGATGGTAAGGCGCGGGAGCCTGCCCGTCGGACTCTGTTCCATAGCCGTCGGGGCGTAGGAACTCGGGAGTTTGGGCACTCGGACTCGCAGCCCCTGAGCAGTTTCGGAAGATTCGAATAATGACAGGCAGCAGCTTGATACGTCGAAAGCAGCAACTAGTCGAGGCGATTCCTTTATTGCCCTCGGGAAAAAAGATGTCGGTCCGAGGGCTTGGATTTTGTCCGTGAGTCAGCGCCATAGCCGCAGGGGCATGAGCACTCGGAACTTGGACGAACGCAATCGCAGAGCCGCTCGAGCCGACGTTTCCTTTCCCGCAAGCGCAAAAGTATACCGCTTGATCGCGCGCGGGAGCGATCAATTGTTGGAGTTTTTTGCGAAAAAAGGAGGGGTACTGGGCCTCGGGTGGAGCCCCCGAGCGGTGGGCGATCCTGCATAGGGAAGGGGTCGCCCGCTGCTCAGTTTGGGAAGCTCGAAGGGTGTGTTTCGGAAAACGATCATACGCATATAAAGTACTCGGGACGGAGCGACACTTTATTTATTATCGCAAGCGAAAAGTACAGGTACTTTTAAGGGTAAAAGCGACGTAGCTGCTCTATGTTCCAAGCGTTTGTAAGGACTTGGCCGTCGGCGTCCTTGAGCTTGAAAGTCCCCGGGCGGAGGACTTGGTCGACGATGTAGGGGCCTTCCCATGGCGGCGACAGCTTGTGGCGGCCGCGATTGCTCTGAACTCATCGGAGGACGAGGTCGCCGACTTGAAAGGCCCGGCTTCGGATGTTGCGGTCGTGGTACCGCCGTAGGGCCTGCTGATACTTGGCCGAGTGGAGTAGTGCGATGCTGCGCGCTTCATCCAGCTGGTCGATGGCGTCTTCCAGGGAGGCTTGGTTCCCCTCGTCGTCGTAGGCACGAACTCTTGGGCTGCCATAGTCGAGATCCGTCGGGAGGACCGCCTCGGACCCGTGCACCATGAAGAAGGGCGTGCAGCCGGTAGCCCGACTTGGAGTAGTCCGCAAGCTCCAAAGGACCGACGGGAGCTCTGCGACCCACCTTGCTCGGAACTTCTCGAGGCGTTTGAAGATTCGCGGCTTCAGTCCCTGCAGGATCATGCCATTCGCTCTCTCCACTTGCCCATTGGTTTTTGAGTGGCTGACGGCAGCCCAATCCACTCGGATGTTGTTGGCGTCGCAGAAGTTGAGAAACTTCTTGCCCGTGAATTGGGTGCCGTTGTCGGTGATGATAACGTTTGGGACTCCGAAGCGGTAGATGATGTCGGTGAAGAACTGGACAGCTTCTTGTGAGCGAACCCGCCTGATGGGCCTGGCCTCGATCCACTTGGAGAACTTGTCGACGGCGACAAGGAGATGCGTGAAGCCCCCGGGCGCTTTTTTCAGTGGCCCGACTAGATCCAAACCCCACACGGCAAAGGGCCAGGTGATGGGGATGGTCTGTAGGGCTTGCGCCGGGAGGTGAGTTTGTCGTGCGGAGAACTGACACCCTTCGCAGCTGCGTACGATGTCCTTGGCATTGGCGACCGCGGTTGGCCAGTAGAATCCTTGTCGGAAAGCTTTCCCGACAAGAGTCTTCGGCGCAGCGTGGTGCCCGCAGGCTCCTGCGTGGATGTCCCGCAGCAACTCTTTGCCTTGGTCGGTTGGAATGCACCGCATCAGGACGCCAAAGGTGCCTCGCCTGTAGAGCTCTCCTTCAATGAGCGTGAACGTCTTGGCCCAGCGTGCGATTCGCCGGGCCTCAGTCTTGTCGGAAGGGAGCTTGCCCTGTACGATCCACTCGAGGAGCGGGATCCTCCAGTCGGGATCTTCGAGGTTGGGCTCCGGTACTGCGTCGATCTCCATCACTTCCGTTTCCTCTTGCGTCGGAGGCTCCGGCGGCTCGTCGTCTAGCCGGATTGATGGGACGTACTGGTCTTTAGCGAACACACCATGGGGGACGGGCTTCCGGTTGGAGGCCGCCTTGGCGAGGGTGTCGGCCGCTTCGTTGTACCGTCGTTGGACGTGTTTGAGCTCGAGGCCGAGAAATTTGTCTTCCAGCTCGCGGACCGCCCGGCAGTAGGCCGCCATCTTGGGGCTGACGCAGCTCGACTCCTTCATCACTTGATCGACGACCAGCTCCGAATCGCCTCGGACCTCGAGACGCCGTATTCCCAGCTCGAGGGCGATACGGAGTCCGTTGATGAGGGCTTCATACTCGGCGGCGTTGTTGGAGGCCGGAAAGTGCAGTCGGACCATGTACTTCATACGCACGCCCAAGGGCGAGACAAAGACAAGGCCGACGCCTGCTCCCTCTTTCATGAGCGATTCGTCGAAATACATGACCCACGTCTCGTGCTCGACAGAGGTCGGGGGAGTCTGGGCCTCGGTCCACTCGGCGACAAAGTCGACCAGCGCTTGTGTTGTGGCCATAATACCAGGGTACCCGACTACGAGGATTACCGACCAACGACTCTAGACGAGAGACTCCGAGCAGGACACGGCAGCCTATTCAAGGAAGGAAAGCCCGAAGACAGGAGATAGAGTCCTGATAGGTTTAGGTCTGTTTTGTCTTGTAATGCAAGTCTCCCCGAACATAAATAGTGGGGGATCCTGTACGTAGGGGGTATCCAATCCAACACTCGGTACTCCATACACCATATTGTACTCTTTGTACTCGCCGAAATAATACAAGCAGCAACTGGACGTAGGGTTATTACTCGATCTCGAGGGCCCGAACCAGTATAAAAATCTCTTGTCTCTGTTTATCTCTATTCGTCTACTATGATCGTTCTTTGCAGGAAGCAGGGTGCCCTAGGAACCAAGTATCTGCCGAGTACAACCTCGACAGAGGCGCGCCAGGTAGGGGCCCTTGCGTGAAGATCGATCATACCGATCGTAAAGAAGCTTGTGTCAACTTCCACCGCTACATCTGCTTTATCGGTATCTTCTGCAATTTTTTGCCACGATCTGGTCAAAATTCGATCCGTCGACTCGCCGACTCGAGCGAACAAACGGGCTTTAACAGATTTGACCTGATCATGATTAACTAGCGCGCAACTTGCCTACTCGAGCAAGTAACCGAACTCTACCCAGCCGGGTCACGTCAACCAGCTATTCATCGGAAAGCAATGATCCCTGGCCGCATAGCAGCCAAATCAGAATACGCTTTGTCAAACAGAGGACATGCTGGCTCGTCTCCCTGTTTAATTATCTATGGCCGCTCTCACGTTGTAGCTTGCCAACAGATTGGACCCGATCTGATCGGACTTGACCGTCACATCAAACTCCTGAATTCCCGAACAATCCGACAACATACCCGAACAGACAAGCACCCAACCACGAGGTTGCTGCACTATTTGGTTATCTATCGGCTTCAAGGAAACGGGACTCGTTTACTCTTCCTATTTAATATTTTATTTATTCTAAATCTCTTATATCTTTGCAAATGGTTGATCACTAACATGAGTTGCGTCACGTGGCTAACACATATATATAATAAGCACTGATCAGCTTGCGCAGATTTAAACTAAAATATTATACAGGATTGTGCGCTTGCCCTTTTCTTTTGCAGAATTTGCAGTGTGAGAGGCAACGACCGCGAGGATGCACTCTATCGCAAGCTTGGCGAATCCTTGATGGCGTCCACGACTTGCCGTGCTGCAAGCGTTGTCAGGCCTGCAGACAACTTATCTTCATCGTCGGGTGAACACTACTGCATCGGCCTGCTGACTACTCGACCTGTTGACCCCACCTTCGACGAGTTTCATAAACAACGGTGTCTAGTCGGGGACAAGTTTCGACCAGCCAGCTTCACTAAACGATCTTCCACTCGGCCATCACGGAGACGACGCCCGGGCGCTAGCCCGAACAAGAGGCGACACGCCGATACCCGATCGTGACATTGAAACAGCTAAGCTATATTTCAATACATTTACAATTATCCCATTATTCTATTCAATGTTTTGATCTATACATCCGTGATAAATAAATGTGGAACTAGCATTAATCTTGCTTAAATTCGATGACGGGCGGCTATGTTTAACACATACGGGCATCAAAGAGATTGTCGAACATCTCGTCCTTAGTGAAATTACAAACGCCTAAATTGAATCTGAGCGACGAAATTATCTACTCCAGTTAGACGCAATGAGATTTCAATTTATTACGGGTGTATAGACAGCCTTTTTCTAATCGAAGTATATACTCGGGGGCTCCATCGCATACCCGAACACATACTCAGATCAGGCATCTCTATTTTTATTATATTATTTACTAACTGCCTTTTCGCATAAGAATCAGTGGCTATTCGAAGCCTCAATATTCATATTCCCAATATCTATTGAGTTGATTCCGAGATACTGCCTGTCCAAGTATCCGATCTCAAAGATTCGAACTATTCTAATTCCTATGGCGCTTGATTGCAAGAGAGTCCATTGTGCTCGACGGAGCACTCGATCTCAAGCAAGCCCGAAGCGCATTCGAAGTGTCTGACCATAAGAGAGTCCAAAGTTCTCGACGGAGTGCTTGATCTCAAGTGGGTCCAAGATGCACTATTATTCTAAAAAGTGCTTGATCGTAAGAGAGTCCATTGTATTCGACGGAGTACTCGATCTCGAGCGAGTCCAAAGTACGCCGAAGTACCAAATCATAAGAGGGTCCATTGTGCTCGACGGAGTACTCGACCTCGAATGATTCAAGTACTCATAAATATCAAAGTACAAATCATGAGAGGGTCCGTTACGCTCGACGGAGTGTTCGACCTCAAATGATCCAAGTACAAAAATATCGAGGTACCATCATGAGAGGGTCCATTGCGCTTGGCGAAGTGCTCGACCTCAAGTGATCAAAGTACTCATCAATAATCAGCAGTACTGCCACAAGAGTGCCTATAATACATGCCCAGTATTTGGTCTCAAGTGTAAAAAGTACTCATTCTATTTTCAACAAACCTGAGTATGATGCTCGGGGGCTTTTCCGAACATGTTGCCCCGAACATGATGGTCGAGGGCTACAGATTCACGACACTTTCTAGTCGTTCCTACAGCTTTAAACTATCATATTTGCGAATCAATTTATTATTTTGCAGATTACCTCTTACTAGCAATCAGATCGCGTTTGTCACGCTCAACACTACTTCAATCAACATGTCTGACATATCAGATAAGTTATTTCAAGTTTTATTTTCTGCGATACTTGCTCTACTCTCTATTTGATATCAACGTCCAAATAGAGAGTCGGGGGCTACCACTTGCAAACTTCTTTTTTACTTTTGCTCTACTCTCTAATTGGTTACCATTTAATCAAATAGAGAGTCGGGGGCTACTACAATACTCATATCATATCACCAAATGTTGCTGATTCAAAGCAAAACTAGCTATTTATCATGCACACTTGTTTCAAGGGACTAACGCATGGAAGACCGTCCGAGTCTCATCTGCTAACGCCCCAAATAAACATTGTGTACTACCAAAACAGCCTGAACAAGCTAAAGGGCACTTCAGTTGGTTATATTGATTTATTTCCATTCTCTGCAACATTCAATTTTTATTATGTCATTTTCTTCTTATAAATTCTCTTAATTATTTTGTTTTAAGGTTTTGAAACAGAATATGTTAAAAGGCTCCATTATCCACCTGAATTTACATTCGGGGGCTCCGTCGCTAAATCCACCCGAACACGCATATTCGGGGTTTTTGACGCCAACATCACCATCTGCTAGCTACAACAACAAACAGAGCGTGGTTTTTCTGAAAATCCTAAGCGATTCTGGATGTTCAAAGTCTATTGCGCGGAATACACAGTACGGCGGACCGCTCGAGTCCCGAATGCTGAAAAATTCCCCAATATGACATAAACATTCTAGATAGCCAAAGGTAAATGCAGAAAGCTATCACATCATTTATATGCACAACATATCAACATGTTTGTTGCTAACAAATCCGACAGCTTAATATATTGGGGCATGTTCGGGAAATTCAAAACCAGGATAAGCAGAGCGTTCGGTCATTGGAGGTTTAATAGCCCCGATTACCAAACATCGGACTCTCAACTCCTGAAATCCAAATTCCCGAATACCAATATCCCGAGCATAGTCAGCACTGCTGGAACAAGAGCTCGGGGGCTGATAGCCAATTCCCGACCAAAAAAAAATATACTCAGTTGCAAAGTACCCAATTGCGAGGTACCCGATCATGAGTAATACCGATGATAAAATTACTCATATTCAAAGGACTAGATTGCGAGCATCCAATTTCAAAATGCCCGATCACAAAGTTCTTGAAATAGTAAACTTCAATTATATAAGTCTCAATGACTACAAAATGCCTGATCAAAGATTCTTAATGTCTAAAGATCACGAGGCATCTGACACCACAACCCTGTTTATGGCACTTGATTATTTTCGAGCTCATCATCCAGATGCAGGTTATTTTACCGGGGATCTCAGTCTTTTCAAATTCTCGGCAAAAGCATCTAGGAATATTCTAAATATCCTACGAATGCCCGAAGAATAAAAAGACCCGATGAATGAAAACAACAACCTTTTCTGGACAAGATAAGCTCGGGGGCTACTGTTGTGGCCATAATACCAGGGTACCCGACTACGAGGATTACCGACCAACGACTCTAGACGAGAGACTCCGAGCAGGACACGGCAGCCTATTCAAGGAAGGAAAGCCCGAAGACAGGAGATAGAGTCCTGATAGGTTTAGGTCTGTTTTGTCTTGTAATGCAAGTCTCCCCGAACATAAATAGTGGGGGATCCTGTACGTAGGGGGTATCCAATCCAACACTCGGTACTCCATACACCATATTGTACTCTTTGTACTCGCCGAAATAATACAAGCAGCAACTGGACGTAGGGTTATTACTCGATCTCGAGGGCCCGAACCAGTATAAAAATCCCTTGTCTCTGTTTATCTCTATTCGTCTACTATGATCGTTCTTTGCAGGAAGCAGGGTGCCCTAGGAACCAAGTATCTGCCGAGTACAACCTCGACAGCTTGAGACTTGATGGCGTCCCGGGGGGCATAGGTGATGTTTTGTTCCCATCAGCTCGAGTGCCCACTTGGCTATCCTCCCCTCGGCCTCGGGGCTCTGGATCACCTCGCCGAGTGGATACTTTGACACCACCGTGATGGGGTGGGCGTCAAAGTAATGTCGGAGCTTCCGCTTGGTGATGAGGACCGCGTAGACCAGCTTCTGGATCTGAGGGTACCGCACCTTGGTGTCGGACAAGACTTCGCTGACGAAGTAGACGGGGCGCTGCACCTTCTGGGCCTTCTCGGGCTCGTTGCGCTCGACGACGAGGGCGGTGCTTACCACGTGAGTGGTTGCCGCGATGTAGAGCAGCATGGGCTCTCCTTCCGCCGAGGCGGTCAGGATCGGCGGATTTTTGAGCGATGCCTTAAGCGAGTCGAGGGCCTCCTGCGCCTCGGCGTTCCAGGCGAAGTGGTCCGACTTCTTGAGCAGGCGGTACAAGGGCAGGCTCCGTTCCCCGAGTCGGGCGATGAAACGGCTGAGCGCGGCCAAGCAACCCGTGACGCGTTGGACCCCCTTCACGTTCTGGATGGGCCCCATGTCGGTGATGGCGGTGATCTTCTCGGAGTTGGCCTCGATGCCTCGTTCCGATACGATAAAGCCGAGGAGCATGCCTTTCGAAACCCCAAAAATGCATTTCTCGGGGTTGAGCTTTACCTTGTTTAGCCAGAGATTTTCAAAGACCGTCGCGAGGTCTAGGACCAAGTCGCCGATGCGCTTGGATTTCACTACTATGTCGTCAATGTACGCCTCGACCAGTCGGCCGATAAGATCGCCAAAGATGCGACGCATGCATCTTTGGAACGTGGCGCCTGCGTTTTTCAGCCCGAATGGCATTGACGAATAGCAGAAAGTGTCGTAAGGCATGATGAAAGACGTTGCGAGCTGGTCGGCCAAGCTCATGGCGATCTGATGGTACCCAGAGTACGCATCGAGAAAGCAGAGGGTTTCGCACCCCGCGGTGAAGTCGACCACCTGATCTATGCGAGGAAGAGGGAAGGAGTCTTTTGGACATGCCTTGTTAAGGCCGGTATAGTCAACGCACATCCTCCATTTTCCATTCTTCTTTTTTACAAGGACAGGGTTTGCTAACCACTCGGGGTGGTACACTTCCCTAATGAAGCCGGCACTAAGGAGCTTTTTGAGCTCTTCGCCGATGGCTTTGCACTTGTCCTTGTCGTATCGTCGAAGCCTCTGTTTGACCGGTCGAGCGCCAGGCTTAATGTCAAGTTTGTGCTCGGCGACCTCCCTTGGAATCCCTGGCATGTCCGAGGGCTTCCATGCAAACACATCGAGGTTTGCGCGGAGAAAGTCGACGAGCGCGCTTTCCTATTTAGGATCGAGCGCCGTCCCGATACGGAGGGTGCGACCATCGTTGGCCACGGCAACCTCCTTGATGTCCTTGGCTGGCTCAAAGGAGCACGCAGCACGCTTGGAGGTCTCGGGGATATCCAGGTCCCTGGGTGAAGGCTCAGCGGCGAGCTTCTCGGACCGGATGAGTGCCTCCGCGAATTGGAAGCACTCGGTATCGCATGCGTACGCGTGCTCAAACGAAGTCTCCACCGTGATGACACCTTTGGGTCCGGGGATCTTCAGTTTAAGGTACATATAGTTCGGGACAGCCATGAACTTTGCGTATGCCGGCCTCCCGAGGATGGCGTGATACGTCCCAGGGAATCCCACCACTTCGAAAGTGAGTGTCTCCCTGCGGAAGTTCCGTGGAGTCCCGAACGTGACGGGCAGGTCGATCTGCCCGAGGGGCATCGCGTCTGCCCCGGGGACAACCCCGTGGAATGGCGCCGCGGATGGCCGTAGCCGGGATCGCGGGATCCCCATCTCATCGAGGGTTTCGGCGTAGAGGATGTTGAGGCCGCTCCCTCCGTCCATCAGCACCTTGTGGATGCGCTTCGTCCCGAAGAGAGGAGCGACGACGAGCGGGTACCTTCCCGGTTGCGGGACATGGTCGGGTGATCGGAGCGATCAAAGGTGATCGGGGCCTCGGACCACCTTAGGTAGGAGGGCACCACGGGCTCCATGTGACAAACCTCTCGTCGGATCAGCTTCTCGTCGCGCCTTGATGGGCAGGCCGCCGATCCCCCAACGATCATCAGGACGGCGCCGTCCTCCTTGGGGTATCCACCGTTATCGTCGTCCTGGCCCCCGGCCCCATCTTTGGTGACCTCGTGGGGTCTCTTCTTCAGAGTGCCGGCGAGGAAGCTCTTCATGAGCTTGCAATCCTTCAGGGCGTGCTTGACGGGGCCCTCGTGGTTGGTACAAGGCGCCTCGAGGAGTTTCTCGAAGTGATCCCTTGGCGCGTTGCCCTTGGGCTTGGTAGGCTTTCGCTCAGCCGCCGCCACCATGTTGCCGTCACGCCGCCGCTTGTCCTTCTTCTTTTTCTTGTCGGGCTGTGCGGAGGGGCCCTCGCCGGCCGCCCCCGACTGCTTGCCCTTGCCTTGAGGCCGATCAAGGGTCGCGGCGACAGCGTCTTCCCCGTCGGCGTAGTCGGTGGCGATGTCGAGGAGCTCCCGGATGGTTCGCGGCTTCTTGCGCCCTAATTCGTGGATGAGGGTCGCGCAGGTGGTTCCGAACCGGAACGCTGAGACGACGTCGGTGTCGGCGGTGTTCGGCAGCTCGGTGCAGCGTTTGGAGAAGCGCTTGATGTAGTCACGCAGGCTTTCATCCCCCCTCTGGAGACAGTTGCGTAGATCCCAGGGGTTCCCAGGACGGGTGTAGGTCCCCTGGAAGTTGCCGATGAACGCATCGCGCAACTGCGCCCAGCTGTCGATCCTGCCTGCAGGGAGGTGCTCCAGCCACGTTCGTGCCGAGTCGGCGAGGTAGAGGGGACTTTTGATGATGAAGTGGTCGTCTTGCGCTCCGCCCGCGTGGCACGCGAGCCGGTAGTCCTCCAGCCAGACGCTGGGATTTGTGTCCCCGTCGTACTTGGGCACCGTCGTGGGAGCCCGGAAGCGCGGAGGGACCTGAGCGCCGAGAACGCGAGGCCCAAAAGCGCGCGGCCCCCTGGGGTCAGGAGATGCACTCCTGCTCCGGTCCTCGCCGCTGTCGTAACGGCCTCCGCGCCGCCTGTTGTAAGCTCGGCGTGGGCGGTGCTCTTGGTGCTCGTCCCGTCGCCTGGCGCCTCCGTCCGCCACGACCCCGTGATGATGTACGGAGTGCTCCCGGTCGGGTTCCCTGGGAGCCCGCTGGCGGGAGGCGGAGCTTTCCGCTTGCTGAACCGCTGCGGTTTCCAGGAGCGCGCGGAGCTGCTGATGAAGCCTCCGGTCTTCAGGGGTTGCTGGTTCAGGATGCCCACGGAGTAGAACGGCGGCCGCCGCTAGGTTCTGGGACGCTCGTCCGAAGATCGGCGCGTCGTTGGCGTCGTTGCCATCGTTGATTATGCGCTGCTGCACGTCCCGTGCCTGTGCGCGAGCGGCTCCTCCGCCCGCATTTCTCCCGAGCTCGTGGTGGAGCTGCTGGCGCTCGGCCTCGAGTTGACGCTGTGCTTCGTCGAGTTCTTGCAGCCTGACCCGCCGGGCATCGCCCGCGGGGCCGTTCGGGGGTGGTGTTCGGCGGGAGCCGTCCTTCGTCGAGCTGCTAGCAGACTGCACATCCCCGTCGGGGGTGTGGCACATGAAGCACTCCCGGGAGGGGTCGCGGGTCGTCGATGGAGCCCGCCTCGCCCGCGGGTCGCCGAGTTCCGCCGGCGTGGGGGCGATCACCGGATCATGTGGCAGGCCCGGCTGTCCCTCCGGGTACATGGCGTTGTAGCAGTCGAGGAACTCGTCCCAGGGGAGCTGCTCTTCCCCTCCAACTTGGAGGGCGAGGTTGGTGAGCATGTAGGAGAGGTTGCGAAAGCGCTCCTGGGACGGACTCCGTCCAAGGGCGGTCGCCAGATCCTCACCAAGCAGGTCGAGGACGTAGGCGGTGGCACCCGTAGTGGCACGGGGAGGTTCGGGCTCCCTGTCGTGGATCGCTTTGCTGCCGTCATCGCAGGCAGGCTTGGGGCGCGCGAAGGTAGCCCCGATGATGGGCTCCACCGACATGCTGAAAACGAAGTCGAGGGAGCCAAAACGCAGGTGAGCGCCCGCCGTGGGCCATCCGGACCCTGGTGAGGTGAAGCGACACGCGAAAAGGCCCCTACCTGGCGCGCCACCTGTCGGGGTTCGCTACCGCCGGCAAGTAATATTTCTACGATCGTGTGTCAGGGCACCGGATGGTGGCTCAAGAGACACATGAGATTTAGACTGGTTCGGGCCTCCAGAGAGTAATACCCTACGTCCAGTGAGAGCCGGTGTTCTCGAGCCCAAGTCTGTAGTAGGGGTTACAAACTAGTCGGGAGAGGGAGAGGGTCCCAAGTCCCTGCGTCGTGTGGTTTCTGTTGGGAGTTCGGTTGATTTGTCGCCTGAGCGTCCTGGAATCCCCCTCACTGGTCTCCTTTGGCCCCCTTTTATAGTCTCAAGGGGGGAAGGAAGAGGGGAGGTAAAAAGAGAAAATTACAGGGAGAGTTACAACGTCGGGGTTTTCTAATTTAGCATGTGCCAGAGCCGTACGCGGAGTAGGTGTTGACGGGGTGGGCGCTCCGCTTGACCCGGGGCCGTACTCGCCCGGGTGGTTGAGGTAGTGGCTTCTCGAGTAAGTCTCCGGGTGGCTCTCGGGTCGCGGTTGACTTGTACTGTGCCGCCTTGGACTCCAGGTGTCCTCGTCGGGCTCCAGGTGTTGTCCTTGGGCTCCAGGTGTCTTCTTCCGGGGATGCATGTGCCCCTGTTCGGACGGGACGGGCGCTCCTGTGGCTGCCGTGGCGAAGGACGGACGTCCATCATGCCCTGACACAGCGGGTACCAAGTTGGTACGGCACTGGATGGGCCGAAGCGGGACGGAGCCGAGTAGTCTTGTCGGGCGAGACGGAGACCACTCGGAGGCGGAGACTCCTCGGGCGAATCGGGGGCCACTCGGAGGCGGAGACTCCTCGGGCGAATCGGGGACCACTCGGAGGCGGAGACTCCTCGGGCGAATCGGAGACTCCTCGGACGACCTCCGAGCTATCTGGGCGTGGAGGATCTGCTTGATTTGGGTCTTCAGCTTTTGATTTTTGAAGGGTTGATTATCGTCATGTCGTAGATTAAGGGCTTGATCGGGTACCCCTGATCTGGACCCTCGTCAATAGACCTCTCATAGGCGGCACAAATGGAGAAACGCTACACACAATGATGGTCATCACACGCGTACACACAGAGGCCTCCTGCTAGATGTGAGGGGAGGAAGTGAGTGAGTGTGGCTTTGGCTTTTGCTGCAGCTGTCCCCTGCCACCGGGTTCCATATCTTAGGGAGCATGGTGGGTTGTACGGCATGTTACCCCATAATTGCACTGAAGAGCGATACGGGGAGGAAGATAACGCCTCTTAGGGGAAATGTATCGATATTTCCATACATCACGTATATTGAATGGATAGTTCAATTCAACGAGCATTACCATATCACCTAGTTGACATATTTTTCTCTTACTATCTTCAGCCATACATAATTCAACAAGTACGATTGAACCTCATTTATCCTAAAATAAATACTATTGTGTTATATCCGAGTTGTAGTGTCAAGTAAGTGTGGTCCAACAAACAGCCAACGAGAAAGGGAGGAGGTGCCGCGCTCAATACATGAACACGAAAAATCCCGATGAAAATTAAAGAAATATTTAAAACTGGCCCTACATAATTCATTTGTTACTATTAGTCTTTTTTCTATAAGTTTTTTGAAATATTATTCAAACACAAGATTTGCTTGAACCAAATGTTGCTGTTCCTTTATATTCTTTCACTGTCTTTACCATGTTTGCTAGCTCATAGTCTTATTATTCTCGGTTTATGTTGTTCCGTTTGTACGAGTTTGATATTCCACTCTCGGACAATAATAGACACGATGAGTCGATGACACGAACCGACGAGCGGCAAGTCACCCGAACCCGAGCGGCGGCCGAGCCGTCCCGATTCCGCACCGCACCCCCACTAGCCCCACCACTCCGACTCGCCATTGCCCAACCAACCATCCACAGCCGCCGCCAGCTTTCCCCACTTCCCCAACGCACCACCAATGGCGACTCCACCATCACCGATCCTCCGCTGTCTCCTCCTCCTCCTCCTCCTCGCCTTCCCCTCTCACCCGCGGGCAACGGCCGCGGCGGGGCCCGCGCCGCTGTCCTCCTCCCCGTTCGACGCCGCGCTGGCCAAGCTCCAGAAGCGGATCGGCTACGCCTTCCGCGCGCCGGACCTCCTGCGCCGCGCCATGACGCACGCCTCCTACTCCCGCGAGAACGGCCGCGCGCTCGCCGTCCTGGGCCTCGCTGCCGCCCAGTCCGCCGCGGCGCTCGGCGCCCTCACCGCCGACAACGACGCCGCGGCCTCCGCCGTGTCGCGCCGCGCCAGTGAGGCAGCCTCCGAGGCCGCGTGCGCCGCCGCGGGGACAGACGTCGGGATCCCAGCCATCGTGCGCGTCGCCGGCCAGACCAGCGCGTCCGCGGCCCCCATCGTCTGCGGCGCGGTTCGGGCCCTCATCGGCGCCGTCGCCGTCGACGCCAATAGCACGGACGCCGCTGTGGAGGTGTTCTGGAGGCTGCACGCGCGCGCTACTGCCACCGCCGACATGTGAGGCCGGGCCGATCATCCAGCAGAGTTCTACCAGTAATCATGTTTCATGTCTACGACTAGGAGCATGATTCATGTAATCATGTTTCCCCTGTGTTTAGTTTAGTGACTTGCTCAACTCTTCTGATGTTCAACTGCCACTTACTATTACTACTAGTCTCTGCATCTACTGGTAGTATGCTATGCTACCATCCAGGAATGTCCATTTGGCTGCACATTTGGACTCCATGCTGCAATAAATTGTGATGGGTCATGGAACATGAATTTCCTTTGGAGAAATATGCCGTGCAAATGCATACATAGATGAGAAAGACGCATCTAATATTCCAATTCATCAACTCAGAAAGTGTCGCGGCTACATTTTTTTGTGCAATTTCTAAACATCAATGTTATACTCAGTGGCCATGCAAGATATCCTGATTTGTACGGATTAGTCTGGTACTGCAGCGAACAAGTTACAATGCAAATACAAGACGAAAATTTGGAACCAATACCATAAGGTTACAAGGTTTAATGTGGCGTGCACCGAATTGCTACATTTAACTCATATCAGGCTTACATTTGCAACAACATTCTTGTATTGCCCAAAACTCACTTGAGGTTCGCATTTCCTTGACAGTAACACGATCATTAACCAGGAGCTGTCCAAAAAATTATGATTGAGCAATACTCCTGTTATAATGTGAAGATGACAAACAACTCAATGCATCACTACTTCCTTGGTTTTTTGCTCCGATGTGTATTCTCAGGAGTTGGAGCATCCAACTTGCGTTTCTTGGCTAGTTCCTTTGCCTTTCTTGCAGCCACAGCAGGTCGCTTCTCTTTGCGAGCACTAGCTCCAGTGTCATTAGTTTTGCTCTGCTTCCCTTGGTTGTTGCTGGGACGCTGGGTCACTTTCACCTTCTTCATGACACCAGATTTGCTTGATCTCAGGCCTTGATAGGACAAAGCTGATGCCTTGCGTTTTGCTTTGTCACTGCCTTCATAAGATTTGCTGCCTGGTGTGGAAACCCCCTTTTGTTTTGGCACACGCTTCTTTTTCCGGGTTTCCAATGTCTTCTTTGGTGTTGTGTCAACTGCTTTTGCATGGGTGAGCCTCAAAGTCCGATCTCTAATCTTCATATCCTGTTTTCTTACAATAGCATTGGCAGCTTCCTGCACAGCATAAGGTCAAAGGCAGCATATGTCAGAAGGTCAAAGGCTCTTTCAACACAACAATTTTTGCAGATAATCCATCAGAATGACCTATCCTTTATAATTCTTATCGGGATAGTTACTAAGAATTATTTGCAGCGAGATAACGCATACTGATCCTGTTAGCATAAGTGAAGTCATTTTATAGTAGCTACAGTAAGAGAAGGAAATTTTAGCAAGCGAAATGTATCCTGTTAACTGAAGAAACGCTGTGCCCATTGTTGCAAGCTGCAGCATGTATGATACACGAAAAAACTAGTTTCTATATAAGCAAGGAATTTTTTCAAAAAGTGGTTTCAGTATTTAAGATCCATGCTTATAACTGAGATTTTTGCGTTAGTATATATTTCAGAAATAAAGCCTTCCTTTGGTACTTTTTCCTTTGCAAATACCACTAGCATTTAATAATCTCAAAAAGGGATCATCAGGGGATGACATTATGAATGCCACAACCTTCCAGAAATCATCGAGATAGCATCTAAGAAACAAAGCAAACTACAGTTCCGTACAATACATAGACTAGTTGGCTGATTGAATAGTACTCCAATTCAAAGAGGAATGATAAGGACTTTACCCTTGTTTTGAACAAAACATATGCGATACCCTTCCCTAGGCTTGAGTTCGGATCTCTGATAACACGTATACCCTCAACATCACCTTCTGATCCACTGGAACCGCAGAACAGCTGGTAGAGCTCTTCATCCTAGTATGCCACAAATAGAATCTTGGTTAACAAAGAGAAATAAAATGAATTGAAGGCTGATGCTTTATTTTCCTAGGTTTTTAGAAGCTAGAGAGCACAGTAGAAGATTGAACACACTGCTTACCTTTACATCAAATGGAAGGTTCCCAACAAACACAGTCCTCTTTCTGTCGTAAAGAGGCCCTTCCCCTCGAATCTTTTTACGAGGGGGACATGCCATATCAACACGAATGTGATTTCCACCGAACTAAAATGTTAAAGATTGAGAAGGAAAACAGAATTATCAATCACAACAGAGATTTTCAAACTATCAGTTATGAACTAATCACGTTTTCATCAGCTGTATAGCAGCCAGCCTTACCAGTGCCATATTATGAGACAGAGCAGCACGTGCAGACTGCTCATCTTTGAAGACAATGTAGGCATGCACACTGCAAAGAATATAAGCAAATATGAATATGGATGCCAGGGCGCCTATACCATGAAGTAAATCTGGCATATTTTAACATGACAAAGCTGTATGTAAAGCATCATGTGCTATTAATCATTATTATTTCGTTGCACATACCTCGGGCAAACCATTAATAGTGCAAGTACATAACTGACTGGATCATGAACAACAATTCACAGGAAACAGGTACTCACTTGTCGACCAATTCATTGACCTTCCCCTGTAAAACGGCCCCTTTCCTCGTAAGCTTGGACTGCAGGAAGCACAAGCACCCAACGTATGTGAAACCTTTGCGCCGAAACAAGCAAAGAAGAAGAAGAAGAAGAAGAAGAAGAAGATAATGGCATTGTACTGACGTCGACCAGCGGCACGGAGCGGATCCTGACCGACTCGATCTCGCCGAACGGCGCGAACTCCTTGGTGAGCACCTTGCGCTTGGTCCGCAGCGGCAGGTTCCCCACGAACACCGTCCTGAGCAGCTTGCTCTCGTCGTCGAACGCCTCCTCGTCGTCCTCCCCCGCCCCCGCCGCGGCGTCGTCGGGGGCCTTCCTCTTGTCCCCAACGCCCGGCGGCTTCTCCGCGCCCCTCCGCCGCGCGCGGCCGGCCTCGACCTCGTCCCGCTTGCGCTTGCGCAGCGGACCTTCCTCCTTGCCCTTCTTCTTCTTTTTCGAGGACGGCTCGGCAGCCTTGGTGTCAGGGTTGGGGTGCTTGCGAAGGGGCGTCGCGGGCGGAGCAGCAGCAGGGGGCTCCTCGGTGGAGGGCTTCCGGCGGAAGGGGTTGTCCGCGGAAAAGAGGGAGCGGATGGCAGCGGCCGGGGAGGCGTCGCCCGAGGCCTCGGGGGCGGGGTCCTTGTGCTTCTTCGCCATCTGCGGCGGCGGGTCGGGGCGGGCGATGCGGTTGCGTTTTGCGGCGCGGGGCGGCCTTGTGAAGGAGGAGGGCAAAAACTTGTCCCCTTTGCCTCGCTGGGCGTCTCGGAATAGACGTGGGGTCGGGGACGGCTCAGGCATCCTCAGCCGTCCGACGCAGGACTAAAGGCTAGGATTAGTCGGTGTTCTCGATATCGGCCGCAGCAGTTTCTCCTCTCTCTTGTTGCGCTCGGCTTGAGGCTTGAGCGAGTCGCGGCAGGGGAGGAGGGGTTAGGGTTATTGCGCTCTGCTTCTCCCAGCCGCCGCCGCCGCCGCCATTG